>ML790396.1:100852-171404 GCA_009831015.1 Picea engelmannii | reverse complement strand
GTGGTCTGGGTATGAATTTTGGTTTAGCAGCTAGACCCAGATCCCTCGTCTTCCAAATGGATTCCTGTAGGCTGGTAGGCTTGAAGGCCTTAACCCAACCCTTCAAGGGTTCCATCAATCCTTCTATAAAGAGCATCATGAGCTTGGTTGGGGACATATCTTGTACCATCACTGCCAACCTCTGGAACTCATCAATGTATGCCTCATCCGTACCTGTTTTCTTGAGTTGGGTGAGCTCTCGGAAATGTAACTTAGGATCTCCTAGATCAAATCTATCAATGAGCCTCTGAGTGAATTCTGTATAGGATACAATCTGGTTGTGGCCGAGTGTGGTGAGCCCATGGTACCACCAGTCGTGGGCCTTGCCATCCAAGTACATAGTGGAAAACTTGATGGCCTCCATCTCTTTCATGGGATTAAGCTGCAAGTAAGTATCCAGCTTCTGCACCCATGCTTGTGCTGCCATCTTAGCCGTACCATCAAAGTATGGAATCTCTATCTTTCCTTCCCTTTGCTCAAACTCAAAGTTGCCCCTATGGTTCGTCCTAGGTTGGTTTCTAAACCTGAATTGACAATACTGGTCTAGGGACATCTGTCTTTGAACTTTCATATCCAAGTTGTAGTATTCCCTGGTACTCCTAGCTAATTGTGCCACAAAATCTTCAACTTGTTCATGTTGCTCTTGCTCATCTGTAAATGTGGGCATGTATGGTTTGGGGTTAGCTCTGCTACTGGAGTGTTGACCTAGCGGTTCATCTGTGAACCCTGGCACATATGGCCTATGATTGGTCCTGCTACCCATCTGCCCATGGAACATGCCACCTCGAAGACTTCCTTCGGATCCTGGTGCTTTCTCCGGGTTATATTTGCCTTCCTCATGGGTTCCACTGGACCCTCCAACCTCCTTATTCCCATACATATCGGGATCTTTGCCTCGATGGGTTACTTGCATCAGAAGGTCAGTTATTCTAGTTTGATTCTCGTTCATTTTCTATAGATTCTCATCAACTTTATTCAAGGTTTCCGAGATTTTGGCCTGTCCCCTTCTATTGGTTTCCTGATACTCATCCAACTATCGGACCAATGTGCTTTCTGTGCGGTTCATGTTTTGTTGGAACTTACCAAATTCAGTTACTAAGAGATCCAAGCCCTGAGGCTCATGGTCATCCCCTGACCCTTCTATTTCTACCTCTATTTCACTGTTGTTTATCTTCCTTCAACCCATACCAATTCCCCTGTACTTCTGCACGCACCGATCTCTCCACAGGTTTGGAGGATCGAGGCTTTGATACCACTGTAATGATCCCAAGACAAATTCTTTCTTGGAATCACTAACTAATACTAATTTATTGAGTTATTAAGTGCATACAAGATTCATCAACACATGGAGATCACAATATATTCAAGATGTAGAAGCACAAGCAAAGATCTGACCTTTTTATTATGAGAAATGTAAGATTAATACAATAGATGGCCGATCTAGCATAAACCTCATATGGTCATACAAGAAATAGATATGAGCTGCTACAAAATGCTCCCGACAATAGAAAATGAGCCTTCAAAGGCTGGATATAAAATGAAGACTAAATCAAGCAGATCTGAGCCGTACTAATGCTCAACCTCCAAGCTGGAAAGTGCCACGTCTTGCTAGAATGATGAAGCCTTGAATAATTCTGCCTTGCTACCAAAAGTGTCCAATCATCCTGAGAAATATGCCAAATGATAGATCAGGCAATTGTAAGGAAAACCCAGATGTCCAAATTCCCAAATCCACTCTCAAACTTCGTAGATCTAAATTCTCCACTGAATGGTGTGCCCCACTGGATGAATGAAACCCTAGCTGGTTTGACCCTGATGAAGGAGGCCTCCAAATGCTTTGAAACTCTCCAAGAATATAGAACGGGCTATGAGAATCCCGTGGGATAATTTTTGGGCTCAGATCTCAAGCAAATCTCCCTAGATCCGAGTTTTACTGAATCACAAGGCGTCCCCTATGGCTCCACAACATCCCAATCTGCAGACAAATATATAATGATGATAACCCCCCATAAAATCCCTCAAACTGATGGTCCTACCCCTGCAAACAAAACCCAACTGTCGGAATGGCCCCAGGCCCTCAGGATAAGTTGGATCGAACCTCCCTCGATAAGCTGGCCCTGAGACTAGAATGGTGTGGAGGAGTCTTTCATCCCTGAGACCAAGCTGTGGAACAAGGTGAGTGGATATTTCACCACTGAATTTCTCACAAGGGTTTGTACAACAAAACCCCCAAACTGAATTCTCAAGAGCAATAGCAAATGCTAATCCAAACCAGAATGAGTAATAGGTGCACCCCAGCCTCTTACTTATACTTTTCGTTCTAATTCTCTGTTGAGTTAGGTTAACTCCCAGGTTTAATATTCTATTCTTTTGTTGAGTTATCGTTTACTCCTTTATCCTTTTCCTTTCTTAAGTCAACTTAAAAATATAACTTTTAACTTCTTGACTTTCCCCCCTTTAGTGTGAGACTATGACCTAGTGGGGGTGCCCAGGCCACTGAGTCTCCTCATCACCTCTCTAAGAGGTGGGGGACATTACATTGGTATGTATCAATTGCTTCTTCATGAGTAAAGTTATGTAATTTATGTGATTTGTTGAGGCTTGTATCATGGATGGTATGGCACATGCTTAAGGCATGTCTTGGAGGCCATTTTTGGTATATGGTTGCATGTGGTAGAGGTCCATGCTTTTTTGTTATTGGTACATGTTTGAGACATATCCTTGGTACTTACTTCATGTATGTTATCGATCTTTTTTATATGCACATATTTGTGATGTTGGCATATATACTTGGTATATCATATTGATGGTTATGGTTCATACGTGAGGCACATTGTTGAGACATTGTCAGATCTTGGATACTTGGAATATAGTATAGTACATGGTATTGTGATGGTTTTTATATCCATGTGAGTGGATCAGGTTGTGATTGATCAGGGATAGATACAATGGCATGGATAATGACAGGTTGGATGATCGGTTGATCATCAGTTACAGGTTTATGTGGCAGTGACAGTGACAGTGTAACTGATAGTGACAGGTTGATGTATCAGTGATAGGTTGATGTATCAGTGATAGGTTGATGTATCAGTGATAGTGGAAATTATGGATTGATTAGTGATAGTGACAGTGACAGTGAGTCTACACTTATATTTCAAGGTGACAGGATGGGTCAAGGAAAGGGGGTTGTAGACTCCTTCTGGTTGGTACCAGATAACTTAGGTAGTTGGTGCTTCCTTTATATTGGTGCCTATAAATAAGGGGGTCATATCCTCCTTCAGATTAGTTTCGAAGAATTCAAGGAGTTGGTGCTTCCTTCAGGTTGGTGTTTATAAATTAGGGGATTGGTGCATCCTTCCAGTTGGTGCTCGAGAATTTGGAAGTTGGTTATTCCTATAAGTATAATATTTGACATATAAGAAAACATTCTATGATTTTCTCCTGTTTGGGTTTCCATGTAAATTATGGTGTATTGTGTATCTGTGGTTATTTGTTATTTTCTATTGATTGATACTACTCATGACATATTGATGATATAATACTAATAAATTTGATGATTACATGTTCTAATTAAAAGTCGTAAAATATTTCATAATACTGATTCACCCCCCTATCTTAATATTCCAACAATTGGAATCTAAGCCAGGTTCTTCAAGAAAATAGTCTAACCACTAGAAGGAAGATCAGGGAGTGTGCTAAGATTGGAGTACCACAGTTTGATGGATAAAACTATGCTTTCTCGAGTAGAATAATGAAAACGTATATACAAGCATAGGGATTTGATGTTTGGAAAGCAATAGTAGATGGATACACTATTGGAATACTGAGAGGGGTTGGTGAATCAATATGAGCATTTTATACCACTCTTAACCACAATATATATTATTTCACTTTATCAACAATGTTCAACAAATTATCATCAATGTTTCATCTATGATTGCATTAAATATATCATGAGGATATAATCATAAGCAATATCACATCAAAAACATCACATCAAATGCACTGTACACCAATATTTACATGGAAACCCAAATGGGAGAAAGCCACAAAATGATTTCTTATATATATCAATAATTTATTCATAGGAAGCATCAACTTCCAAATTCTCTAGTTGCAACTAGAAGGAGGCTAAAACCCTCTATTCTCAGGCTCCAACCTAAAGGAAGATACAAATCCATGAATTCTATGGATCTAGCTAGAAGGAGGCTACAACCCCCTGATTCTCATGATCCAACCTGAAGGAAGCTCCAACTCTCTAATTCTTTGTCTCCAACCGGAAGGAGGATACAACCCCCTTTCCTTTCCCCATCATGTCACCCTAAAATATAAGTGTATACCAACTGTCACTACCACAATCATTTCCACTATCACTGCCATTCTCATTATCATTGTTAGTGTCACTACCTCTGTCACAGCAACCTATAACCTATCATTGTATCCAACCTATTAATATATCCAACTTGATACTCTATCCAACCTGCCACTCTCACCTATGATCAACCATATCCTCTCACATGGATCATATACCAAGGACACCTCTCACCTAGATGTCCAACATCACCAACATGTACCTCTACCAAGAATGTACCAAATCATCAACCTATACCATCAATCGTGTACCACAACAAGTGCATCAACCATGCACCAACACCTATACCAAACCATGCATCAACCATGTACCTCAACATGTGCAAAGCCTTGCATCAGCCATGCACCTCAACCATGTTCCATATCATTTATCATACCATGTTCCAACCATGCAGATCAACACCATACCATGTACCAATCATGTACCATACCATGTATCAATCATGCACCATAACAAGTGTCTCAACGATATACCATATCACTCAATCATGCCATACACCATGTACCAATATAACTAATACATGCACCTACAATGTATCTCAACATATATACCTCAACAATGCACCTAATATGTGCCTCAAGAATGTGTCAATGCCTCTCAAGCATGTACCATACCATCACCAAGAATAATATACAATCACATAAATATAAATCTTAAAACTTACCTTTGATCCTATAGCTGACCTCATACTCTAATATTGAACTGACTCTTCCACAGTCCTCAGAAACCTAGTACCAACATCCCTTCACAATATTTCAAAAGATTTTCACAGATCCACAACTTCCTTTACTACTACCCGCGGATATTTACACTTTTCTCCACTGCATCCCACGTACATTCACACCCTTCTGATATGTAACCCATGGATACCTCAGAAACTAGGGTTACTCATGTTTTCTGCAACTCCAAGACTTTCACTTTTGACCTTCCTTCACTACCTCAAAAAAATGTCGTTAGAAACTACCCAAAAGATTAAAATACTAGACCATAACAATCACAAGATAGATATTTAATCGTAAGTGTGTGTACTTATGAGAGACTCCTTGAGGTGTTTATATACTTTTTAATAGTAACCGCTCTCCTTACTTTATGGATTTCTTGTTGCAACCACTTTACCCTTTGACTAATACTTGTAACCAACTAGGGGATTATTGACCACTCTTCGGGCCTTCCAACTTTACAAGGTCATATATCCCTAACCGCAAGGAACCAGGTGGCGTGCCACATCTCATCGAAAATGGAATGACATGTAATATGCATCTATGATACTATTCCCTATAATTGCACTATCCTTCATGTCCATATTCCTTAATCAACTTTGGGTCCCATAACCACACCTCCGGGGCTACATGTAGACTACATCAAATTTACCCAACTAACTCATCATCAATCATGTTCATACAAATGTCAATAAGTTTTACAACATATACAAACCTCTCCAAGGTTTTACATCAATGTCCAAGATCACTCTCCAAGGGTTGAAATCAATGACAAACAATTGTCCAAACCAACTATTCAAAAATATCCCCATTTGACACTGATGGAAACACCAACATTGATGGCAACACTTAGACATGGAAATAACCATGCTCATCCCCCCCCTGTGATCATTTCTCCTCATCCATCTGTATATCTCTCCCCCATTGACATCAATGGAAAAGGGTATCTCCTCTTGGGGTTTCTCCCCTTGTCTTCATGCCTCTATTCTTTCTCTTCATATTTGACCAATGGTTAACTCGCCTTGTTAATATGTCTCCTCCTGATATTGTACCTATTCTAACCAATCATGGGAAAAATAATAGCTCCCCTATGGGTATGTCTCATTATCTATATGCTATTAGTCTTCCTTTCTGGATCTCTCTCTCTCTATGATGATTTTTCTTCCCTTGACTTTTCTGTAAGATGTATATCAATGTAGGGCTACTTGTATACGTTTCCTTTCCTCTCTTCCAATGTTTTTTATTTTCCTTTGGTGCTTCCTCTTGAATTTCACTGACACATATAAAAAACATTCAAAATTTGATTTTTTCATTTACTTTTCATGTTCACTTGACCATACTATTCAACAATTTCGTTCTCATGATATAGCTTATGCTGATGGTTTCTCTTTCCCTATTTTTTTGTTCCTTTCATTGCTTTCATTTCTGTGACCAACTGATTCCAACTGATTCCAACTAATTCAATTGATTCCAATTGTAAATATGCTACTATGCATCTGACCCATGTTTCATGTACCTACTAAGCATCTCACGAATCCATCTATGTCCATCTGTTCATGACCCTGCTACTAAACTGTCCACAATGTTGACCCATCTGTCATTGTACTATATGGATGCAACTGGTCATCATATGTTCCTGTTTATTAGATTGAATCAAAATATGTCCACTGATCTAATCTATTTTCTCATCAAACTTTGCATGTATGGAACAATTTGTACTGAATATATCCCTTCCCGAATACATACATGCAATAGAATCACAAAATTATGTCTTCCAACTGATACTTGTGTGGGAACACTACTTCTCAACCGATCGATTTGTTACTCTATTCTTTTGTTATCTGATTGTTTTGAATTTGTCTCTACAACCACTGCTCAAAACATGGTTCTCTATTATGTAGTATGGACTCCCCCCGTTCAACATACGTATTTACCTGGGAGTCTCCAAGATGGATGGCTAAGAAAAATACCTACTCTGATGCAGAGTAATCTTCCTCTTCATATGTAGACTCATCATCTCTATGAAATATGACTTCTTTCTTTCTTCCTGTGGATTGATCTTGCACTATAATTCTTGAAAGTACAATCTCTTGAACCTGTTCTTTATTCACATTCTCTTCTTTTCTTTCTCTTGCTACTGAAAATCCTGTGATCTCTGGGACTTGTTCTTCTTGTTTTTCATTTATTATCCAAACCTTCCTATATTTGACATCTTTCCTTTTCCCTGTAGATTTGTCTCCATCTCGTACTATTTCCAATCCTGAGAGTATGACTTATGGGTGTCCTTCATTCGTTTGATATTCCTTTTCCCATTCTTGTTTTCTTTTAAAAACATTCTTATATATGATATCAATGTTATTTCTTAAAGAAGTATCCATCAGGCTTCTACAATCACGATCTATGTGTCCATAGTTATGGAGTCTATAACATTCAACGTTATGTGGGGCCACATAATAATTTATTTCTTGAATATTTCTTCCATAAACTTTGCAATATGAAACCTTATGTCCAAAGTTAGTACAATAAATGAAATGACCATAAAACAAATTTACATACCTGGGAGTGAATGATTTTCTTTGTTGTGTAGTCCTTTTTAATTCCTACCTTGGATGATAATGATCTTCTCTTATGTGGATCTCTTCATCATGGTTGAATATTATTTTTTGTCTAAATGTGATTGGTATTTTTGAATATGTATATCTATTATACTCATTCTTCTTTTATTCTTGCTAATCACAAATCCTTCATTTGAGTACTTCTACATAACTCTTACTCTTTTATTCATTCTTCTTTTCTAGTGACCTGAATGGCTTCTCTTCAACATTCTCTACTGATTAGGTGGATGTTTCTATCTCTTCAATGTTCTTGTTGAGATTGACGATTTTAACTCTCAATGTGACAACTTCTTCTTCAAGCTTCTCAACCTCTTCTTATTTCTTCATCATCTGAATCTTCATGACTTCTTCCATCCTCTTTGATTATTCAAGTTGGATCTTCAATGATATGATTTATTTTTCAACTCTTCTTGTATATATCATCAATATTTTCTTTCATGGGAGGCTTTATCACACTTCTACAATTTCGAGCTATGTGTCCATAGTTGTGGCATTTGTAACATTCATTATTATGTGGAGCCACATATGCATTTCTTTCCTAATCATTTCTTTCATAAGCCATGCAATATAAAATTTTATGTTCATATTTCTTAATCAACTTTGGGTCCCATAACCACACTTCTGGGGCTACATGTAGACTACATCAAATGTACCCAACTAACTCATCATCAGTCTTGATCGTTCAAATGTAAATCAGTTGTCCAACATCTCTAGACCTCTCCAAGGGTTGACATCAATATCTAAGGGTTGAAATCAATCTCTAAGATCACTCTCCTAGGGTTGAAATCAATGACAACCAACATTCCAAATCAACTATCCAACATACACAACACCTGCCACTACTCCAATAGCTAGAGCTGAAAAGAAACTCAACGAAAATAATTCAAGGGCCAAAAATGCAATTTTGAATGGTCTAGAGCACCTAGTATATGTGACAGTTATGCATTGTGACTCTGCAAAGGAAATTTGGGAAAAACTTAAAAATATATATGAAGGAGATGATAACATAAAGGGGGACAAGATTCAAACCTACAGAATCATGTTTGAGCAATTGAAGATGAAGGAAGATGAAAATATTGCATCTTAATTTATGTGGGTTGATGAAATAGTGAATGCCATTAAATGTCTAGGAGAAGAAGTTAAAGAACCAATCATTGTCTAGAAGATACTAAGGTCTCTTCCAATGAGATTCGATCATAAGATTCCAACCTTATAATAAAGACAATATCTTGGTACGATAACCATGGAGGAGCTACATGTACTATTCATAGCTTATGAGATGAGAACATAACAGGAAAACCCATCCAGAAAGGAAGAAACATTCAAGACATCCAAGAAGACAAAGAAGAACAAACAAGAGCCAAAACAAAAGTTGAAGTCAGACTATAGTTGCAGCTATGATTCTGATGAATATGAAGAGATGGCCAACTTCGTAAGGAAGTTAAAGAAAGGAACTGACAAGTATAAATGTAATTTTCCTTTTAAATGTTTTAGCTGTCGTAAAATTGGTCATATTGTTGATAAATGCCCATATGATAAGAACAAAGAGAATGATGAATAAGAAGCTCCCAAGAAAGAAAATAAATATCAAAAGAGAGATAAGAGAAGAAGCAAGAAGAATTTTTTCAAGAAAAAACCTTTATTCAAAGGAAGATAGTTCATCATCCGACAAGGACAATGATAGCAACAATGACTCAGAAAATATACTCTTTATGGTTTATGGAAACGATGAAGAGGATTATGAAGAATAAGGTGAGTAAGATATTGAAAAATAACTAATCAATGCTTTAAGAGAACTAAAGAAAGAGAGGAAGAAAAATAAATCGCTCAAGGAAGAACGACTCAAGTTGAAAGAAATCTCTCAAAGTCCTAACTCTGGAGAAGATTAGAAGATTATTTTGAAACTAAAAGTCCAAATTGAAGAGGCTAGAAGGATCAAATAAATACTCAGAATCCATATGGAATTAAAGGAAAAATAAATCGACTCTATAAGGAAAGAAATTTAGAAAAGAGATATGCAGTAAAACAACAAAAACATACTAGATGAAATCATCAATGATAAAAGGCCATATAAAGATAGGTTTGGACTAGGATACAACCAAACACATACATAGAAGGTTTCGAGATCTATGAATAAAAAAGAGGAAGAAGAACAAATAACTTATGTTGAATTCACTAGAGGATTCACCAGGAAGGGATAATGCAAGCCCTCTCAAGAAAATGATCGGGAAGAAGATTACAGAAGGATGGCACCATCTAGAATACCAATTTTTAGAATCAACAACCACCCATGGAAATAAATCAAGAATAAAACTACAGAGGAACAACACCATTCAGAATATTTCTCAGGTATCAAACTATCTTTCTTGGTTCATGCTATTCTTGTAATAATTTTGGGCATAAGTCTATAAACTTCAAGGTTTATGCCAAGAACAAAAGAAACTATGAAAGTCACTCTGGAATTAACCATATCAGAAATCCTCATGAAGCATACAATATAAACTATAATAGTTTTCACTCACTAAATGATTAAGTATAATGTTATAAATGCAAATTTTTTGGACAGATGGCCAAATATTGCAGATTGATAGTTCTTCCAAAGGAACCAAAGAAGGAATTGAACAATCATCAAAAGGGACCATCAAGAATTTGGATAAGGAAGTAAGATAAACTAAATGTTGAAGAATTTTCCCTTGTACTATAGGAAAAAAGCATAAGAAGTGATTGGTATGTTGACATTGGTTGTTCAAAACATATGACATGTGACAAGAATAGATTTATAAATCTGAAGAAAGAAAGAGATGGATCTGTTTCATTTGGTAATGGAAACTCAACTAGAATTATAGGGAAAGGTACAATCAAGCTTGGAAGTAAGTGTAACACCCCTTTTCTGGATTTCGATACCAAACTGTAGCGTACCCTTTTCAGCTACCATGTCTTAATTTCTATTAAGAGAAGGTTATAACACCACTCTATACATAAATCTTACAGGTATTATATGATCCATATGTTTTCAACAATTAAACACATGCAAGCTCAGAGTAAAACATATTATTTACTGCTATAATTAACAATCCATAACATTCCATCTTAATTCATATACACAACGGAAATCATGATAACATAAGCAACAAAGTCATGCAAAATATGATTAAGGCATAATCAAATACTTATCTTTTAACAGTGGTAGAATCCACCAACCAAGTGCAGGCCTTCCACGAACCTCCCAACCTTAGACCACATTGCTCATCATCTCAGCAGTGGGTCACCCCCGAGCTGGGTCTAAGCTCCACCCAAGGCAAAGAATCCTAGGCTAGGATGAGGTTACAGGGAAAACAACACAGAAAATATGGAAGGATTATTCCCAGGATGCCACCTTAAGCCCACTACTACCAGACTCTCATTCCCCACATGCCTGTTCCACCTGGGAGTATACACCTTCACAATCACATTCCATCGGTGCTAACCTCCCTCTATGGGTTTCGAAAACAGGTCAGATCAGGAAGTCTCAGAGCCAGAGCTGGTGCTCGACACTCTCTGGAAGAAACCTCTTCCAACAACATCCACCTCCCTCACCTAGAGAGAGATCACATACAGTCTCAATCACAACTTGCGCTGGCCATCAATCCATGCACAGTCTAGCTCTGTGTGGTCACCATAGACAACTGGAAATACAACACGGCCTCTCAACAGGCTCAACAATTTCTCGAGGCCTCTCAGTGATGGTTCATAGGAATGTGTGATGAGTAATTCCTGCAGGGGATGACACAGAATCCATGACTCAGAACAGAGGGTGAGACCGGCTCTTCAGAAACAACACAGGCTTTCCCACTGGTTCAACAATGGTAGAATGGTTCAGGGTCTCAGGTTCGGAACATAGCCTCCACGCATAGGTTCAATCAGTTGGACAGAGGATGTGCACGGACTATCAAAGACAATACAGGGTTCTCCACTCTCATAAATGCACAAGGTATTCTTGCGGTGGTTGGGTCGGTTGTACTATTCAGTGCTCCCTACACGCTTCGGTAGTCGAATGGGATGGAGGAGGGGAGAGAGTCCTTCTCACGGCTTACCTCCTCTATTTTATTTGCATGCATTAGGGTGGATACTTGTCGCCCTTGAAACTGCATGCGTTCCTTGGCATGCATTACCTTTCTTATGGTTAGGAACTTAGGATAAAACGTCAATGGCACATGTTCTTTTGGAATAATAGTAAAATAGTATTCCCACGCTTAAGCCCCCTAGGCTTAGCCCCTAGGATCAACACTTAGGCCCCTTTCCCACCTTCCAACCCCTAATCCCTTGCCCATTCTATGGATGCTTAGTCCCCCTTCACTCATTCATCGTGGTCGGTCTGCAAATGGTGGTGTTTATATTTTAGTAATTGTTCTGCATGATTACATATACACAGAAGGCTCCTAGCCTTCAACAATTAGGCTCCCTGGCCTAACAACACATAAGCCTCCAACTTATAAGAACTCATCTCACCAGCCTATAAATCATAATTACAATTCCTCTAATAACATGGTTTACTACGGGGCTCGACCTTGGGGACACTACAGTAAGGATGCCAAGGAATAAAATGTCCTACTTGTTGAAGACATGAGGCATAATTTACTGAATGTGAGTCAAATGTGTGATCAAGGGCATAGACTTCTATTCAACTCTGATAAGTGTGAAATTAGGAAGGAAGGATTAGGAAAATTGGTGGATAAAACAATAAGAACTCCAAGCAACATATATATCTTAAATGATATAGGAAAAAAATATGTTGGTTGGGAAGGGAAAATGAGAGTTGGATTTGGAACAAAAGAATGGGACACATGAAATTTGATAATCTAGTCAATATTAGCAAAAATCAAGAAGTTAGAGAAATGCCCGAAATCTCAAAACAAGCCAGTACTATGTGAAAGAATTTTCTACATTGAAAACAAACAAGAACATAATTCATATCAAAGGAATACTCTACAAAAAAGCCATCGGAAATTGTGCATATTGATCTATGTGGACCAATGAGAACAAAAGTACTGAATGGAGAACATTACTTCATGCTACTTATTGATGAATGTACAAGGATGAATGCATTATCTTTTCTCAAAAATAAATAAGAGGAATTCAGAAATTTCAAAGTATTCAAGGAGATGGTTGAAAATGATATGGATTCAATGATTAAGTGCTTAATATTAGACAATGGAGGTGAATTCATATCAAACAAATTCATGGAATTCTGTGAAGAGCATATAATAAAGAGGTAGTTTCAACAGTTAGGAAACCTCAGCAAAATGGAGTCATTAAAAGGAAGAACAAAATTGTATTAGAGATGGCCAGAACCAGGTTGAAGTATTCCAAGCTGAGTAACATATTTTTGGTACAAGAAGTGCACACAGTCTTTCATATATTGAATATAGGAATGCTCAGAAATAATAGTGACAAAAATCCATATGATCTATGGAAGGGAAGACCAACAAATTTCAAACACTTTAGAGTATTTGGAAAGAAGTCCTACATAAAAAGAGAATATTACATAGTTGGAAAATTCAACTCTCAAGTTGATAAATGCATATTGGTTGGATACTCAAGAAACATCAATACAAGTGTTACAATATGAGACTCAACAAGATAGTAAAAAGAATAAATGGAAATATTGATGAAGCATATGTGCGAAAGATCAAAGAAGAAAACACAAATTTGCTAAAGAGAAGGAAAGAGAAGAAGAACTAAAATAAGATGTGGTAGTAGAAGACGAAGAGGAAGAACATTAAGAAGAAAAAAATATAGAATAAGAATAGGAAGAAAATGACCAGAATGACTTTCTTATGCCATCTAGGACACCTAGTTGTTGGGTTCAGAAAAAACATCCACCATAATAGATTATTGGATATAAAAATGCAGGAATAGAGACCAGAGGAAGTACAAGGTTTCGTACACTAGATCAGAGACACCTTGCACTACTATCCACAGTTGAACATAACAACTTTCAAGAAGCCAGTAATGATTAACGTTGGGTCAAGGTCATGGAAGAAGAACTACATCAAATAGAGAAGAATGAAACATGGGAACTGGTGCCAAGAACAAAGAACAAAAATGTGGTTGGTACAAAATGTGTGTTCAGAAACAAACTAAACGAAGATGGAGAGGTAACCAGAAATAAGGAAAGATTAGTATGAAAAGGATATGCACAAGTTGAAGGAGTAGAGTTTGAAGAAACTTTTGCCCCTATTTCCAGAATGGAAGCGATTAGACTGATCTTGGCCTATGCATGTTCCAAGAGAATCAAGGTATATCATATGGATGTAAAATAAACATTTCTAAATGGTGAATTATAAGAAGAAGTTTATATTGATCAGTCAGAAGGATTCCTACTATCATAAAGGGAATATTGTGTTTGCATATTGAATAAAGATCTATATGGATTCAAACAAGCCCCTACAGCCTGGCATTCAAGATTGGATAGGTATTTTGGATAGGTATTTGCAAGAACAAGGATTCAGAAAGGGTAATGTAGATAGTAATCTCTGTGTAAAGGTTGATAGAAAAAATATACTTATCATTGAAGAATATGTGGAAGATATTATCTTTGGAAGTGAAGATGATAGGATGAGTAATAATTTTTCCCAAGACATGTAGAATGAGTTTGGATTGTCACTTCTTGGTGATCTGAAATTCTTTTTTGGACTTCAGATATCTCAATAGCATGAAGCCATTTTCATTTCCCAAACTAAGTACAACAAAGAGATGTTGAAGAAGTTCGAAATGGAATATTTCCAACTAGTAAGTACTATGATGGTGACAGGTTGCAAGTTGAGAAAATATGATAAATCTAAAGAAGAATATCAAAGACTCTATAGATCTATAATTGGTAGCCTACTCTACGTGAAAACTTCAAGACCATATGTAATGCAAGCGGTTGGACAAGATGCAATATTTCAAGCAATACCAAAGGAAACTCATGTTCTATCGGTAAAAATGATCTTAATATCTATTAAAGGAAAAACATAGTTTGGATTGTGGTATCCAAAAGGGAATGATATGACTATCGTCACTTATGCAGATGCAAATTGGGCAAGAAGTATTGATGATATAAGAAGTACTAGTGGAGAAGACTTATATTCAAGTGAGTGTATGGTATCTTGGTTAAGTAAAAATAATTCTTCAGTATCATTATGTACAACAAAAGCATAATACATTGTGGAAAACAAATGTTGTACTCAGGTTCTCTAGATGAAGCAAACCCTGCAAGATATTCAAGTGAAGTATGATGAGCCCATTTCAATATTCTATGACAAAACCTTCTCTATCAATATCTCCAAGAATCCAGTGATGAATTCCAAGAGAAAACATATTCTGATCAAGTTTCACTTTCTACAAGAATAGGTTACATAAAATAACATCAAGGTAGAGTATATTGGGAAAAATGAACATATTGCAAACATCTTCACTAAACCTCTCCCAAGAGAGACATTTAAGTTTCTTTGATATAAACTTGGAATATATTATGCTCCATAGTGATCTACATGTTTTCACTCAGAATGCAAGGGAAGAGAAATAATTTATGCAGAGATGATAAAGGAATCTTAATATGAATGCTTTTCTATATGTCAACAATTTACTTCATTAGGAAGCACCAATGGATGAAAGCATTGGAATAGAGAAAGTCCAGAAACAATTTGTCAGGGGGAGTTACCCTTTGCCATTGATGTCAAAGGGGGAGAAAGAACATAAGAATGCAGACAGGGCGAGTATTGGTTGTAGGGGGAGCATGAGCGTTGACATCAATACCGAAGGCTGAGATTTTTGGAAAATTGATTGTCATTAATTTCAATGTTAGAGGAAGTCTATAAGCCTCTAGAAGTATTGCGTATAATTGAAGAAATATCCAAAATGGTCACCTTATGGAATAACTTTAAACATGGCCCTCATGGGAATAAAACTTAGAGAAGTCTACAGGAAACCCAGAGGTGTGGTCATGAGGCCTGAAGTTGACTGAGAAAAATTAGGTTGAAGAATACTTCAAGTGTATAAAAAACCGTTATAGATGAATAACCTTCCTCATGTCATTTTCAATGGTAGGTGGTACTCCAACCTAATTTGGAGAGCATTTTTTTCTAAGAAAACCCTATTTTGGTTGACCCCTACGGGTTAGACAACTAGTGTCCTGCAAGGCACCCCCATGGGTTGTCTAGGGATCCTCATGCGAGCCTCGCTAGACAACAGGTCTTAGTCCCATTAGGCTAAGATAAATATGGGAAGGGATGCTTGTATAAGGTTGCAAATAGGTTTGATTGTACAACATAGTTACTAAAATCTAAGTTGGTATGTACCAGTTGCTTCTTCATGAGTAAATGTATGCCATTTATGTGTTTTCTTGAGGCTTGTATCATGGATAATATCACACATTATTAAGGAATGTCTTGGAGGCCCTTTTTGGTATATGGTTGCATGTGGTAGAGGTCCATGTTTTGGTGTTATTGATACATGCTTGAGACATATCCTTGGTACTTAGTTCATAGATGTTATGATATTTTGCTAGATGCACATATTTGTGATATTGGCATATATACTTGGTATATCATCTTGATGATTATGGTGCATACTAGAGGCACATTGTTGAAACATTGACACATATTGGATACTTCGCATATGGTATGGTACAAGTTATAGTACATGGTTGATGTACATGGTATTGTGATGGTTTTTATATCCATGTCAGTGTATCAGGTTATGATTGATCAGTGATGGAGATAGTGATAGGGATAGTGACAGGTTAGATGATCGATAGCTTGATCATCAATTACAGGTTGATGTGGACATGACAATGATAGTGGCAGTGACAATGGAAGTGACATTGATACGTTGACGTATCATTGATAGTGATAGTGACAGGTTGATGTATCAGTGCCAATGGTAGTTATAGGTCGATCAATGATAGAGACAGTGAGTCTACACTTATATTTTAGGATGACATGAAGAGGCAAGGAAAGGGGTTGTAGCCTCATTCTGGTTGGTGCCAGAGAACTTGGGGAGTTTGTTCTTCCTCCAAGTTGGTGCATGCAAATCAAGGGGTCGTATCCTCCTTTTGGTTAGTGACGAAGAATTCACGGAGTTGGTGATTTCTTCAAGTTGGTGCCTGTAAATCAGGGGGTTGGTGACTCCTTCCAGTTAGTGTTGGAGAATTTGGAAATTGGTGCTTCCTATGAATGCAATATTTTTCATATAAGAAATCATTTTGTGGTTTTCTCCCATTCGGGTTTCCATGTAAATTTTGGTGTATTGTGTATCTGTGGTTATTTTTTATTCTCTCTTGATTGTTACTTCTCATGACATATTGATGAAATACTGTTGATAAATTCAATTATTACATGTTCTAATTAATAGTGGTAAAATATTTCATAATATTGATTCACACCCACTCTTAGTATTCCAACATCATAGTGTCAATGATTACTTTTGTAGGGAGAGTATGGAAAGTTCACAAACTCGACAAGGTTCTAAATCTACTTGCAGAAATTGAAATTCACATGTTCCAAAAAGAAAACAAACAGGATGGAAAATGAAACACACTAGTTGCAGGTATAAGAAGTATGAATCAAATCTCTCCTGAAGCAACCCCAACAATATAATTCTAGGAGCACACACTTTCTTGAAAAGTTACACACATGTTGTAGGTATTATGAATATGAATCAATTGTCTCCCAAAGAAACCCAAACAATCTAATTCTAGGAACACTCGCTTGAAAAGAAACACACATGATGTAGGTATTAGTAATATGAATCAATTGTATCCCGAAGTGACCCCAACTATGTGTTGAAAGAAAATCTATTAACTAATTGCAGAGAATGTAAAGACTAATCTAGAACGTAGGAAAGAAAATAAATTATTCTAATCCTTGACAAGATGATCACTTTTATAAATCTAATCAACAAATGCAATCATTGCATTAAGCACGTTTATTCAAAACTTATAGAAAATGCAATTTTACATGAAAAATCAACTATACAATTTATATAACAATTAAACATGTCATGATTGCAATAAATCTAAAGAACAAATAAATTAATTAAATAAATTAGTCTACTATAAATATGCAAAATAAATTAATAATCACACACTATGGAAAACTATAAGTCTATAATTAAAATAAAAGTTCAATATGAATTATTCCATTATCATTCGGACATTGCTTTAAGAGTCTCCCCCAGAATATTGGAGAGAGTGCTCTCTTTTACACATTAATTTAATGGAAACTCTAAATAACACATGTACACACTTATGGATTTAATAAATCCATAGTGGTTACAACAATTTCTTAAATAATGAATAATGAATAGTTTTCAACTAACAATTAACAATTAATGAATAACTCAAAGATCTTTTGCTAACAATTCACAACTAATATATAGATTCCAAGATATTTTTCCCAATAATTCCAAGGTTATTGGTTAACTACTCAAACTAATATTTTTTCTTGGAATTACAAAATTATATCCATATGTTTAATTTGCTTGAATTAACATTATTGTTGCATGGATCCATAATTTTCATGTAGAGTAGTAACAACATGGCTCATGGTTCCAATGGCTCATAGTACTGATGTTGGATCATGTTTTCAATGGTTCAAGATTCTATTTGTAGCATCATTCTTTGGATGATTTGCAATGAAAAATAGTTCCTTGGCAAGCTGCGATAACTATTGTAAAGAATTGCAACAATTGCATGGGATTTGTAGCAAGATTTGCATCACCCACCCAGAGTCACAGTAACAATGCTCTTGAGTTGCAACAATGTTTAGAGTTGCAACAATGTTCAAAGTTGCAACAACAATGTTCAAAGTTGCAGTGATAATGCTCAGAGTTGAAACAATGTTTAGAGTTGCAACAACAATGTTCAAAGTTGTAGCAATGCTATAGATTTGTAGCAATGTTCATAGTTGCAGCCAATGTTGTAAGGAGTTGCAACAACTACATGGGAGTTATAAAAACTGAGTTGCACCAGTGGTGATCTAAAAATAGTGGGCTGACTTGTTATGCTATGCAAGTACCCTCTACTTCATTAAAATAAACTTTACAGGACCTTGCTCCATGTGTTAAAATATGCAAGATAAATTATGTGCCAAGTTTAATCATCCTCTTTTAAATGTTCTTGTGTGAGAAAATGTTATTTTAAATGGTTAAATATGTGCTTTAAATAAATACAAAACAACATAACTTACAACAAATAAACCATCAAACTCACAACAATAACAAGATGATAAAGGAGTTCACCCCTCTCTGGGCTACATCTCCTTGAGCCTCCATCAATGGACTTGGCTCTTTGGGATTAATTTGTCAAATATTCTTTTACAAGCTACTGCTCAACTTCAATGGAAATACTAACTATACCATTGGGATCAGAATACATAAAAACCCCAAAAATGACTAATAGAACTCTGAAAACGGATCATGGCTCATCCGGGTATGATCTCTTCTACATGTGGCCTTAAGCTTCCCTGAGCTTCTCTGTGGAAAAACACCTATAAAAGTCCTCAAATGGATCTAAAACCTATCCCAAATTTTTCATAGCATAATAATTAGCCAAAAATGATTATTCAATCACAGAAAACAAACATGGGATCATCTGAGCATGACCTCAAACAATGAGGGCTTCAAGCTCCCTAGAGCTCTCTGAAAATTCAACGGTTAAAATCCTACAAAATAAGTCTTCAAGTGCCTATAAAAATAGTGCCAATGGATTCAGAACATCCAAAAACCCCTAGTTGGGCTTTTTCGACACCTTATTTGGCCAAAAAATGAAGAAGATAGGCCTCCTGCCATTTTCTTCCTTCAAGCCTGCTGTCTCTGGTTTGCCAAAACACACCTCTGTGTGGCCAACCTAGCACACATGCTCCAATTCATGCTAAAACCTAGCACATGTGCGTAACCGCAAAACTGATCAAATTGTAGGACAGTTAGGGCGCGCCTAGCCCCTAACTGCCAAGGCCACGGTCACAAGGGTCACCATGTGACCTTACGCTAGCACAAAAGGGGTATAAATTTCAAGGCCAAATAGTTAACTGACAAGTGTCGACACATGTTTTAACCATTTTAAAACCAATTCAACTCCCGCCAAAACTCCGAATCCATTTGCCAAATGCGCGCTGGTGGTCATATTGAATTCGCATGTGACTAGGGGTCGGACTCCATTTAAATGGTGTGCGCACAACCGCATAACCACCGGTCATATGAAGGAATCACTGAAACCATGGTTTGGGGCTAAGCCCCAACCCAACCCCCGCACCGAAATTAAAACAATTCAAACTTATATAAATATAAAACCATATTCATAACAAGTAACACCATGTGGTATGTTGGTCGGGCGACCATTGCTAAAGCTTTGAACGGGAGAGGAGGTCTGGGGTTCAAGTCCGATGGACTCCATAATATTTTAACCAACACACAAACCAATAGTAGGGTGCCACGTGGAAGCCCACGACTGGGCCACGTGGCACCAAAACACTAACCAAAAACTGCCACGTGTTGTAATATCACTCATCGAATTGTCAGCCAATAAATGAATGCCACGTCACCCTTTGCCACCTCAGTGTATGTATGTGCCACATCATCATACGATCTCTTCCACGTCATCATGTACGAACTCTACAATCAACAATTTTTTTTTTACCTGTTTGACGATTCAAACAGATCGCGATATCTCTCTCATTCGACATTTGTTTGAACCCAAACGAGTTGTGTTGGGTTTGTGATGACGAGGGCTAAGCACCTGTTCGTTTTGAGGCAATTCCGAGAAATTTGATTTTTAAGATAAATTTTGACCCCTGGTCCAGATTTTGATCACGCCTTTCCACTGAAAGGCTTTTGGACCCACAAAATCTTATGATTATCTATCTGAGCTTCAATACTCTTCTTATTTCAAGTTCTATCAACTGATTCTACTTGAAAAGTCTTTTTGACAATCACCTGGATACTTTGATATGCCTCGCACTACAACTGGCTATGTCCCTCAACCACTGTTCTCTGACTACTGCTGACCCACTATTATCTTTTTGCATAGAAGACTGCCAACCTTCCCACTGAGAATCAAGTCCCTCTTGTGAACTCTTTGGTGTCAAACAATCTTCTCTACAATGGCTGCAAAAATTTTCCTGCGACATCTTGTCACAAGCCAAGAAAAACGTCAATCTTGAAAACAAATTTATACAAGACTGAAATGATGCCAACAAAGTCTTTTTTCTCTTCAAGCAAATGGTCGCATCTTTTGCTTCATCAAAGCACATGGCTTTTTCCTGCATCTTGGTGTACTCAAAATCAACTTACAAGCTAACAAACACCATCAACTAAACATAAGTCGAAAAACATGATCGACACAACATAGTCATCAAGACAACATCGACACAAGTTGAGAATCATTTGAAACATATCGACCTTCCCAAAATGACAAGTCGACATTCATGATACACAATCATGTTACAATCATGAATCATTCATGATGAACTATCACCAGGTTCACTGTTTACACACACACAAAAACAATGCATGTGCATAGCTCTTCAACTCTTCTTCAAGTACAAACATAAGTACATCAACCCAAAACATGTGGGTACATAAGAGATAAATATGAAAAAGATACATGGCTATAACAAGTGACATCATACCCCACTTTTACATCCTCCTGGCGAAGTGCAATAACAAGAATGCCTTCACATGAATTGCATTCACATGCAAACTTGCATCATACAAGTTATGATAAACTGTTGAAAATTGTCATACTCTCAACATAAATGCACACATAAGACTGAAATGTGCATCTACAGCAGAAAAATGCAAGCCTTACTTGCTTAACAAATCCAACCATTTCTTACCAAGCCAACTCAATGATGAATTCTTCTGTTGAAAATCGTCTTCTTGTGAATCATCTTGACTCACATCAATGATGGAATCTCCTCTTCCATTCTTTCCAATCTCTTTATCCATCTGCTTCTTATGTTGTGGATGAGTGGTTGGATGCAATGTCCAACATTGGTCAATGAGATGACCCCTCTTCTGACAATGAGTGCAAATCTTTTGCATCCTCTTTTCAAGTTGTCTTTGCTTGTAAAGTTTCCTGAAAGTGGTCATTATTTTCCAACATTTTGAAACATGATGGTTATATAAACCACAATATGTACATGGACTTTTTCTTCCATTTTTACATACAAATTTATCATGCTTAACATAATCAAAAGCAACTGAATGATAAGCAGAATTATACCTTGAACATTCACCTTTATCGCCTCTTTGAGGAGGTGAATTTGAAGAGTTACAAGCTCTCCTTTGAAGACCAAAAAATCTATTCTTGTCCTCATGGCTGTCACAACACTTTTGTTTCACACATTTGCATTCATCTTGAACACAAGCTTTGCATGTTGGAGGGATTGAACTTTCAACAAAAGTTCTTGAACTTTCACCTTTATAGCCTTCTTGATGAGGTGAACTTGAAACAAAATTTGTTCTTGGAACTTTTTCCCTTGTCTCCTCAATTTTGGAATTTGCTCCATCTCTTCGTTCTTATCCAAGACCACAATACTTGGGTCTCTCTTCAAAAATAATAGGCTCAACAATGCCTTGTGCATGCTTTCCTAACCCTTTACCTTCATAACCCATTTTTAACAATAACTTGGACCCTATTCCTCTTGTGTGATTTTCAAAAACACCAAAACATTCATCTTGAGAGGAATTTGAAGATAAACTAACATTACATACCTTATGTTCATGCACGTACTTGGTAAGGGTTTCCTTTTCCTCATGGAGTTGAATCTCCATCTACTGCAACTTTTCAAGAAGCTAGTCTTTCTCCTCCTTCATGGCCATCAACTGTTCCTCAAGTGAAATGCTCTCTTTTTTATCTTCCCACATCTCTTTCACCACATCTCTCATGGTTAGTAATTCCTTCAAAATCTCTTTGTCAAAGAACTTTGATTTTGAATATGTATGAGAACTATTAATGTTTGAAGCTTCCTCCATCCTTGCAAGATATCAAACTTCAACAAAAAACTTGCACAATAATACCAACAGCTAAATCTCAAGTTATCAATGGCAAACACATGAGCAAAACAATCTATGCTCTGATACCACTTGATCTGAAAATAGTGGACTGAATTGTTATGCTATGCAAGCACCCTCTACTTCATTAAAATAAACTTTACAGGACCTTGCTCCATGTGTTAAAATATGCAAGATAAATTATGTGCCAAGTTTAATCATCCTCTTTTAAATGTTCTCGTGTGATAAAATGTTCTTTTAAATGGTTAAATATGTGATTTAAATAAATACACAAAAACATAACTTACAACAAATAAACCATCAAACTCACAACAATAACAAGATGATAAAGGAGTTCACCCCTCTTTGGGCTACATCTCCTTGAGCCTCCATCAATGGACTTGGATCTTTGGGATTAATTTGTCAAAGATTCTTTTACAATATACTGCTCAACTCCAATGGAAATATTGACTGTACTATTGGGATCAAAATACATAAAAACCTCAAAAATGACTAATAGAACTCTGAAAACGGATCATGGCTCATCCGGGTATGACCTCTTCTACATGTGGCCTTAAGCTTCCCTGAGCTTCTTTGTGGTAAAAACACCTGTAAAATTCCTCAAATGGATCTGAAACCTATCCCAAAGTGTTCATAGCATAATAATTAGCCAAAAATGATTACTTAATCACAGAAAACAAACATGGGCTCATCTGAGCATGACCTCAAACAATGAGGGCTTCAAGCTCCCTAGAGCTCTCTGAAACTTCAATGGTTAAAAACCTGCAAAAGAAGTCTTCAAATGCCTGTGAAAACAGTGCCAATGGATTCAGAACGTCCAAAAACCCCTAGTTGGGCTTTTTCGGCACCTCATTTGGCCAAAAAATGAAGAAGATAAGCCTCCTACCATTTTCTTCCTTCAAGCTTGTTGTCTCTGGTTCGCCAAAACACACCTCTGTGTGGCCAACCTAGCACACATGCTCCAATTCGTGCTAAAACCTAGCACATGCGTGTAATTGGAAAACCTATCAAACTGTAGGACGGTTAGGGCGTGCCCAACCCCTAACCGCCAAGGCCACGATCACAAGGGTCACCATGTGACCTTACGCTAGCGCAAAAGGGGGCTAAATTTTAAGGCTGAATAGTTAACTGACAAGTGTCGACACATGGTATAATCGTTTTAAAACTAATTCAACTCCCGCCAAAACTCCGAATCCATTTTCCAAACGTGCGTTGGTGGTCATATTGAATTCACATGTGACTAGGGGCCAGACTCCATTTAAATGGTGCGCGCACAACCGCATAACCACCGGTCATATGAAGGAATCACCGAAACCGTGGGCTGGGGTTAAGCCCCAGCCCGACCCCCGTGCTGAAATTAAAACAATTCAAACTTATATAAATATAAAACCATATTCATAACAAGTAACACCATGTGGTATGTTGGTTGGGTGGCCATTTCTAAAGCTTTGAATGGGAGGGGAGGTCCGGGGTTCGAGTCTGGTGGACTCCATAATATTTTAACCAACACCCAAACCAATAGCACGGTGTCACGTGGCAGCCCACGACTGGGCCACATGGCACCAAACCACTAACCAAAAACTGCCACGTGTCGTTATATCACTCGTCCAATTGTCAGCCAATAAATGAATGCCACATCGCCATTTTCCACCTCAGTGTACGGACGTGCCGTGCCATCATATGACCTCTGCCATGTAAACATGTACAGACTGTACGGACTGTACAGTCAACAATTTTTTCTTTACCTGTTTGACGATTCGAACAGATTGCAATATATCTCTCATCTGACATCCGTTTGAACCCAAACAAGTTGCGTTGGGTTCGTGACAATGAGGGATACACACCCGTTTGTTTTGAGGCAATTCCAAGAACTTTGATTTTTGAGCTAAATTTTGATCCCTGGTCTAGATTTTGATCAAGTGGGAACCAAAATACATCCTGTGGTGATATCTCATTATGCAAAACAACCTGTATGGCACATTGTCTTTGCAAATTAACTCAAAGATAAATGCAAATATGATCTTTTTTAATGTCTAATCACAAATTCATGTAAAGTACTAAAAAATATGTAATGGAAACACATTAAGTCTAAATCCCGCAAAATAATGGATTGGTACAAGGTCTAGTTAAGCAAAAAGGGGTTAAAAGGAAGAAAAATATGCTATAAATAGATGTTATTTGTGGAGCCCATCATCGTCATTAAGATATTTTGAGAACAAAGTATAGGTATTTGGTCCTTAGACACGATCGAGAGTGGAAACCTAAGTATTATGTCCTAAAGGAAGCTTCTAAGCACTTAGGGACAACAATGACATGTTGAACCACCACAAAGAACCTTTCCAAGGGATCCTTCGTCTCTAGATGGTGATAGTTAGCATTATGAGGTTTTGAACATTAAGTATGCATATTTGGGCCCTGGATATGGTCAAGGAATCAAACCCAAGAGTTAGGCCCTAAAGGAAGCTTCTAAGATTATGGGGCCAAGAATGACACCTTGAACCACCACAAATGACCTCTCAAGGGCATCCTTTACCTCTAACTAGGTATATAGGTACCATTAGAATTTATTAGCACTAGGTATGGGTTTTGGGACCTTGGATGTGATAAATGGAGGAAACATGAACCTTAGTCCTTAAATGAAGCTTCTAGCCAACAAAGGCCAAGAATGATACCTTGAACAACCACACAAGGCCTCCTCAGGATATCTTAACTTGGGTTGGAGATGTCGGTGCAACTAGGTGGTTTTGAGTAGTAGGTATGTGTGCCACTATCTTGGAACACATATAGGTAATATGACCATGCCTTGGGTCCTAAAAAAACCTTTGAGGTATTGCAAGCTATGAGCAATGCTTTGAAGTACCACACATGACCTATGGAGGGTATCCTTGGCCTCTAAGAAATGATATAATGGGAATGCAAGTGTGCTCCTACTTAGGAATGTTCCCACATTCTAAAGTGCATGTTTTCCCCTGCTCAGGAACATGCTCGTGTTTTAAAGCATGTTTGTGCTCCTTCTTAGGAATGAACACACGTTCCTAAAATAATTGAGTTGGAAAGTCTACATGGTAGTTCAATGAGCACCAAGGGTATAGGATTAGGAACATGTGTACAGTTCTAAGAGTGCACACATTCCTATGTGCACACGTTTCTTCACACCCCATTGCCAATTTTTTGACCATCAACTTTGTGCAAATGCTCCGTAGTCAAGAAAATACTGTAACGACCCCTCTATACACAACATAAATGTAAACGATTACAACCAGTAGTAATTTTTGTTTTTTAAAACAAGTTAAGATGAAATTCAACTACGTCAATTACACTAGCACTGTGGCTAATATACAAGATAGTAACAGGTAAATAATTTAAAGTAAATCAACATCATTAATCTTACTTAATGGAAAATTACAACAAGGTCAAGATACAAACATCAATAACATTTAATAAATCTAATTGGTGTACAATACTAAAATCATATCACATAGAAGAGACCAATAATAAACAATATATTTCTCCCATATCCTAACCTAACCTGCAAGGTTAGGACCTTCAAGAGACATAATCAACGCTCAAGTCGAGGATTCATCCAATTGATTTTGACCATTTAAGGTCTTAGGAATAACTTTTGTTCTGAGGAACATGAAGGTATCTATGCCCATACAATCTTAAACTAAAATTTAAATAATCAACAGTAAAATAAATAAGAGAATATTTATTTTTGCAAAGAGACTAACAATTCAATAATAAAGTAAGTAAGAGAATATCCCATCTATGTAAGAACCATCTATGTAAGAAATGAACAACTCAATCTATAAGAACTACTTAAATTCAACAATGAATTTAAAGTTCTAACTATGACATAAAATGGCATTCTTACAATAATTCAATGCATCTACCCTTGATTATGTGGTTACTTTGATTATGTGGTTACTTGAGCAATTCCATTCTCAATATCTAATTATTAACATGTATATAAGAGTGATACCTTGTAATATCAAAAATTATATCACCTAGCTTAGCTATCTAATAAGTGAAATAGAAGGACTTACTAGAATTACATTTCCTTGGAATTAACCTTTTGTTTTTATTCACAAGCTAACATTTTACAAGGCTTCTCAATTTAATAATAAGTTAAAAGTCACTCCCTTAAACAATTTCATATTATAAGATGACTTGATAGTTCCATCACTCAAGCATTTCATACTAAAGGACAGACCAAATCTTATCTAGCTAGGTGTGCAAAATGGTGAAAAGTAAACATTGTTAACCTTATAAATTTATAATAATAATTGTAAATTTTATATACCCCGTGATGTAGATCCCAAATGTTTTCATGGAAGTAATTTATGGATATCTTATTTAATAAACAACTATGATACAAGGTCATCATAGTTATAATTATACTTACGATTTAAGTTCTAAATTATAATCACCATTCATCACTTAAGAAGTCGGGTCCATTAATTGATTAACTAATTAATTTAATGTAAGGTGATACAAGGTCATCATAGTTATAAGTATACTTACGATTTAAGTTCTAAATTATAATCAACATTCATCACTTAAGAAGTGGGGTTCATTAATCGATTAACTAACTAATTTAGTGTAAGGTGAAAGTACCCTTGATAAGATATAATAGTTATTAATTAAGAATATGGACAACAGCCATATCACATAAACACATAAATGATAATTTGTATTGTACACAATAAATATAGATACATCACACTTAAATAAGTGTTGTGAGATCCAACTTATTCCATTTTTGGAGGGAAAGGTTGAGAGAATCTCTCAACATGCTTGAGCAAACTCGATCCAATCCCTAAACTCTAGTATGTAGCATTAATTAGGCATTATCTCTAACACCCCTCGTTAATGCCTACATTACAAAACTTCACAAATTACATAACATAAAATATTACAACACTTTGTCTGGCATGATCCTCATCAACCCATACACCCACTCTAACACTTCTGGATTGCACTGTTTCTCTTCCTCTTCTTCGAGCTTTCCTTTCAACTCATTTAAAGTATAAATGTTTCAGATCATCATTCTTGTACTTGCACAATAGACAATATTGACAAACTCGGCTCATCGGGGCTTCCATGAGAAAAGATGTCAAGTAATGAATCATACTATGGACATACCTCCATCTGTCAGATATTTCACTTTTGTCTATCTGTCAGTTTGTAGAAAGGCATTTTGGGTACAGAATGTCTTCAAAAATCAATTATACAAAGTGACTTCCAATCATAAGAACAACTGTTCTTGAAACCAGGGCTGCCAGCTTATATCAAGATACAAGAGCTCCTACTTGATTTTACATAAACACGTAAACATACAATAACTTTAAACACACCACACATATAAGATTTGAATCCATTATCTTGGATCTTCGTTCACCACCTACAACTTGTCAGAGTAGTCAATTCTAACAATATTTTATCTTACACATTGAGTTGACTAGACTCAATATGTTTCAAATTCCAAGATCTCATACAATAATGCATATTCATTGAATTCATAATCTCTCAAACTTAACTTACACTACTAACAAAACTCTTCAAACTGCACAAACTCCACACAGTCAACTTCTTATTTTCATAAATCATGGCTCTAATGAATACAATATCATGCCTTCTTGAATGCTGACTCTTGTCACTAAATCCATGCTGCAATCTATTGGGAGCCATCCAAACTTTACCTTTGCCTCACTTGACAATTCTTATCACTAGGAATTTCTGTAATTTTACAATGAGGTACACATGTGGCTTGGAAATAACAGAGATAACCACCATCAAGCATATGATTACAAACAAAATAAATAATTCAAGTATGATATCCCTAATTGCAAGCCATATGTTGATAATGATGTGACAAAGTATGTCTAACTTTGGCATAATTGGCGGAAGACATCTTTACAAATCGATGGTTGCTTCAACAGATTTGAATAGTCCAAAGGCATGACCCACAGGAATTTAGCGGCATCTTTGAATTTCCATGAACAGTAGCAACGATCAATCTATTGACTTAGGCCATAAAACTATGCAGTGCACAATTCTATTCTTTCAACATTAGTGTGTTTGGCAGCGGTTTCTTGCAACGATCTTCATCCACACCACATAAATTAATCTTACAACAGCTTCCTTTCTGCAATTTGGTAACTCCTTACGACCCTTCCTCCAGTGGCACGGGCTCCTTATCGTACGTAGATTGACTGGTCTTCACGTTGGCAGTGTACCTCTTATTGATTCGTATGACTCATGGGCTCAGAAAGATAGTGATCCACACTTCCGTAAACCTGCACACTACAAAGGTAGACAGAACGCACCAGTATCCACACTAACAATAGCCTACACATAAAAATAATCCACTCTCATACAGAAAAAACTTTCACACTCTATTACTAATCTTTATCTACTCACACCAATCTACTCTACATCTAAGAAATACTACCTCTCATTTTCCTGGATCCCATACCTGCTCTGATACCAAATTCAGAATATGGAGAGCAACCATATCACAATTGATAATTTGTATTGCACACAATAAACAAAGATACATCAAACTTAAATAAGTGTTGTTAGATCTAACTTATTCCACTCTTGGAGGGAGAGGTTGAGAGAATCTCTCAACATCCTCCAACAAACCTAGTCGAATCCCTAAACTCTAGTATGTAGCATTAATTAGGCATTATCTTTAACATTATTCTCATGTCAATTTAAAATCAAACATTTCTTTTATTAATACTATCACTTAAAATCATTCATAATTAATTAACGAAGTGTAACGAAGAGAGAATTATAATTAATAATAACTAATACATATAACTTATAATCTTCATCTTCATAATTTTTAAAAGTTGAAGGAAAATAGTTAGTGTCCCTCCACAAAACTGTTAGTATAAAACCTATTCACATTATTAACTATCCGTGAATGCATACTGTATAATCTTCTTATCCAGTTTTAAATTTGTCAAGAAAAAAACCTGAGAATTATCTGTTCCATCGTTTACAATTATTACGTAGTCAATATACTCTTCCTTATACACCATTGTATAAATTTAACTACACACATACCTACTTCTTCGTGCCCAAAGTCTAACCCTGGTCTTAATTTAATTATAAGTATGAACAATTTGAACTTCAACTCAAGTCACTATTCATGACGTGAGAATAATTACGCCGAAAGGCATACACCTATTGACAATGGGCAGATTTAATAGGGGTTTAGTGTTTAATAAGTTTTTTATGGACATGATTAAATATGGCTGGAATATTCTTAGTAGTCACACAAAATAAATGGCTGTGATTTCAATCATTAACTTCCTAGCTATTATAAAGACATCCGTTTATGTGTTTACTTTTTTACATTTACCTAATCATATTTAAAAATTACTTTGCTAGCTAACTGATTGCCACCTAAGTGATCAACAAAAATTAAAATATTAACACCAAATAAATGAAGCGCAACAGTTTATTTGTTAATTAACAATAAAATTTAATATATTCTTTTAAAGATTCGTTTCATTTTATCAACCTTTCGACGTTAACCAGCAGCTATTTAGCTGCTATGCTAGTTTATCCTTTTGAGTATGATCTCTAGTAAACAATATATGAAATTGTGTGCTAGTTTATCCTTTTGAGTATGATCTCTAGTAAACAATATATGAAATTGTTCAAGAAGAGCGAAGTTATTACCACGTTTCCACTCATAAATTCGGACTTCACATGTGTCTCTCATATTCATGACTAATTCAATCATATATCACTTGCGCACTCTGATTTTTTGATGCCACACAAGAAATTAGAAATCAAAAGTACACGATTTTCCCTCGCAAGGAGAGGCTTCCACCTCTTGCACAAGTTTTGAAACCTAACTCTCAACAAGTAAACTATTCAAGAAAAAAATTGGCAGCATAACAATACTTCCCAAAAATTGAGATCATTCTCTCTTCCCTCCATTTCTTTTATAGAAAAATTATTAATGACACATGTCCTCTCATGCAAAATAAACAATTTTTAATAATTTGATTAGTAATTATTTACCCACACCACTTGTCACACTCTCCCAAAGTTGCACATGTAAATTCTCTTTTATTATATTAAATTAGACAATTTCCCTCACATTCCCCAATTTGTTCCTATTTTTTCTCTTAGTTCCTCAATCCTTCATTTATTTTGTGTCCCCTAACTATATTTTAGTTTGAGTTGGATTAGGAGTCATCTTTTAGTTAGGATTAGTGGTAGATTAACTCAAGATGCTACTCTATGTGGACCACATATTCTCTCTTGTTTTATTTTCTTTTTAAAAATTCTTTTTTATTATTTTCATGCACACATGTGTATTGACCCAAATTTATTCTTATTTCTTCTTTTATTTAGCTCACTAGTCTAATTTTCTTTCTTCCATTTTAAAGTTTTATTATTTTACTTTCTAGGCTTTCTATACTTTTATTGACTCATAATTTTTCTTACACAACGTGCCCTTCAAGACACACTTCCATGCTCCAAGAGTGCCACTCACCTTTGACTAGTTTGGAAGTTTTTCAGACACTTAGAGTCAACACTCTACTGGTCTACCATGTGAGAGACTAAGGGATTTCTAAAGAATAAGGATTCTTCCTTACTGCGCTCCCCTTAAAATTCTTCGTGAGCGACTGCCTTAGTCTACTCTCACGACATCGTGGACCTCTCGAACTAGGTTATTGTTAACCTATAGTTCAAGTCACGGAAGGAATGCTAATAGGATGTAACAAGGACACTCCCAAACCTCTCCGTCATCTGTCTGTTTTTCGTGTATAACCTCTTTACTCCATATGTGAGTCGGATTAGCAAGCATCACCATCCCTGCATCCATTGACAAGGAAAATGTCAATAATCCATATACATAATATCCATACTGAATCATCATACAAATCACATGCATGCAAATACAATACTTAAAACAAAATACAAGTCCACTCCCTAGCTCAATCTGGAGTCAAAAGATATCCGTTGATTCCATCGACATCCTCAACCTTTCATGTATCTTGCACACTCATAAAAACTCATCAATAATACATGTCAATACATATACATGTTGAAATTAACATATAATCACAATGACATCATAATATAACTCATAATCAAGTGGAAATCACAATGTACCATAACTGGATCACTTGCTCGCAAGTGTTCTCAAAGAATAAGTCAGTGTAAAATGTGATCAATGGAATTGGATGTTACAAAGACAACCTTAGAGAAACATAGTGAACATTAGTTAAACATGGTCAACCATAATCAACCATGGTTATACATAGTCAATTATAATCAAACACAGTAAGCCAAAGTCAATAATAATTAAACATAGTCAACTAAATTCAACCTTGGTTAATCCTTGTCAACCATGGTCAACTATCGTTAACAATGGTTAAACAAAGCTAAATATAATCAATTATGATCAACATAGTCAACCAAAGTCAACTGTGGTCTATCAAATTTAGTCATAGTTAAACACTAATGATAGTTAGCAATAGTAAACCATAGTAAATAAATGGTCAACCATAGTCAACACATGGTCAACTAATGTCGATCATGGTCAACCATAGTCAACACGTGGTCAACTAATGTCGATCATGGTCAACCATAGTCAAACATGGTTAATGAATGTAAAACATTGTTAACCATGGCCAAACACTAGTTAACCATAATCAAACAAGGTCAGCCATAGTCAAACTTAGTCAACCATACACAAACCATAGGGTCTTTGCTCATTCAACTCATTGAACATCTGACATAGCTAGTGCATTCATGACATATTAAATAATATCCTTAATTTCACTAGATATTGATAAATACCTCATCAATACATAGTTCCAAATTTCACTAGATATTGATAAATACCTCATCAATACATAGTTCCAATAAAAAAATAACGTCTTTTCACTGGATACATGTTTTATAACCCTGAATACCTACAAAAACCCCCCTCAACCAATCGCCCCCACCCTTTGAAAATACCTACAATATGTTGACTCCCTCAACCACTCTCCCACCCTTGAAAATACCTACAATATATTGAATTTGTTCTTCATAATTAAAGAAACTCCTTTAAGAATGAACGTGATAAGATGTTAAACATTGATCAACAAGGTGAACACCCTTGAGTCTACCATGAATAGTCATAGTCAAACATTCTCGACCATGGTTAAACATAGTTAGCAAATACAATTAACCATAGTAAACTATAGTTAACCATGGCCAACCTAAGTTAACCATGTTCAACCATATTTAATGAAATTCATCCACATGAAAGAAAAGTCGATCATGGTTAACAATAGTCAACTACAACCAAACATGGTTAACCATAGTAAACCAAAACCAACCATAGTTCTACCATATGAATCCATTACCACCACTCATTCTGATTCCACTACCATCTTGACCTAATGACGACTTTTCTCACCCTTCTCTGCAGAGTGCCAATCCCGATGGTCGTCATGATGTACAGCCCAATCTGAATCAATTACCACCACTCATTCTGATTCCACTACCATCTTGACCTAATGGTGATTGTTCTCACCCTTCTCTGTATAGTGCCAATCCCAGTTGTCGTCTGAGAATTTGAAGTGGAAGAAGCAACAATATGTAAATGATATTTGACCCAAAATTGCCCCGCGGAGAATCTTGAACGCCGTGTGGTAAGAATTTATTGTGTGTATGTTTAATCAGGGCTGAAAATAAGATTGGAATGAAAGAAATTAAAGCGTATTTCCATGGCGATCAATCACAACGAGGTGAGAAAAGTGAACGTGGTCTTTCTCTGTGTAACTCTGATAGGATTAATCTACTTAGCGTTTTTGATGGCCCAAACAACGTTCATTAATCCGTTCGCTTTAAGCTCCTTTTCGCACAATTCTGAAGACCCCTTTAAAATGCCAGTATCGTGCACCAAAACTACAAATCATGATGTAAGTCTGTAATCCCTCAAAGTCATTATATTAACATAGATCCCTCTAGGGTATGATATTTATAAGACCACTCTATTAATATAGGGGCTTGTCCGTATAATTGTGCATAATAATTATAGTATTTCACTATCCAGTGATAAGGAGGAGCTTGAATTAATACTGTCAAAGTTTCCGAGCCCAAACAGAATAGTTATAATCACGTTGCTTCACGCGACATGGGCGCAGACTAATAGCATGCTCGATCTGTTCTTGCAGAGTTTCCGAGTGGGCAATGAAATTGAGCACTTGCTGAAGAATATTCTCATCGTTGCCGCGAATAACATGGAACTCCAACGCTGTAGGCAGATGCACGAGCATTGTTATCTGCTCAAGACAAAGGGGATCAATTACACAGCCGTGATGCCCCTTATGAGTCCAAATTATGTGAAGATGATGTGGAGAAGGGTGCGCTTCTTCGGCCAGATGGGTTCCAACTTCCTTTTCTCTGTAAGTGGATCTATCTTTCTTAATTACGAATGAATTTTTAAGCAAGCACAACGATGGTAAGTGAATCTTTATTAAGTATGAAAAAGAAGTTAAAAGAAATTAAAATATATTTCTTATGTTTGAAATTTTTATGATGAAAATAGAATTATATAGTATACATTTATATATATATATATGAATTGGTTTATATTTAATGTATTTTTAAAATATGATAATATTATATTTTTTTTAATTTGGATTTTTTTAGTCTTTTAAATTTAGAGATATATTTTAAGAAAATAAAAGATATATATGTTATATTTTTTAATAAGATAGGTGATGATGATGATGATAGTTTTGTTGAGTTAAAAGGTTAGGAAAGTTGGTAGTGTGACAAATATTTTGAAATTGAGATTTAATCTGGGTATAGGATGAACAATCTAAAAGAAAGTGTCTTTCATCTTCAACTTTCTTAGTGTCACAAGCACACTCTTTCATCCCATTGGGTTTTAGGAATTGACCAAGGCTCAGTTTCACTATGAAACTCATGAGAATTTGTGGTCCAGTTTCACTATGGAGCTCCTGAGAATTTGTTCTTATCTTAGCAATGCTTACTTTTTTCGTTACACTTTTCAAAAAGAGAGAAAATTTTGATCTTCTAGATTAGGGTTGATTGCATCCTTATAGTACCTTAATTTTATTTTTTCCTCTAACTCTTTATCACACCACATTTTCTCCTTAAATTTTGATTTGATGATATTTTTAATAGTATCCTTATTTTACAAAATGGTGTCTTCCATGATTCCCCAATAGTTTAGCCAAGACTCGACATCTTTATGCCATCCTCGCTTGAGTCGATGGTGCTTACGACTCGATTTTGAAGCAATTTTAGGAAGTCTCTTGTCTTCCATGTTGTTTAACTAGTTCTTATACATTATGTATCTAGTCATAGTTGTGCTCTCAATGGAGGAGAGGCTTGCCTCTAAGAGGAGGATGTGATATGGTGTATTTCCTTTAATTTTGAGATTAGATGTTATAAAATTATTTTGTATTCGCTCTATATTTCTACAAGATTCACGAGAGATAGTGCATCCCTAGACTTCACAACCATAAAGAATGGCAGGTGTAACACGAGTCTCAAAGAGGAGTTTCTTCTTATCCCAAATCCAAATATCAGTTGATTTACAATTATTTTCAATCCCATAATAAGATTTCCATTCCCCAATAATCCTTTTCACAATGCTATAATTTCAGTTGAGCTTGTGGTGAATATCGATTCCAAGATATTTGTATGAAGTCACTTCCTCCAAGTTGTTTTTTTCATATACGAAGGTACCATAAGTTATCTTATTGGATTTAATGATCATGAAATTAGTCTTGTCAGTATTAACAATCATACCCATATTGGAACAAAAAATCCTTGAGTATTCTTAGTTGGTTTTCAAGATTGTGGGGACTCCTCACCATAAGAATGGTATCCTCGACATAAAGATTTAGAAGAATATTGATGACTATACCAGTGAGAGTAGGAATGACACAACCTGTTTCTTCCAAGCAATCTTCTAACTTGTCAATGTATATGCCAAAAATGAGTACGGCACAAGGGACAACATTGCTTGACTCCAATATTGAAATTAATCTCTTTCGACCATCCCTTAGTATTTTTTAACTTGAAAATAATGTTCTCATACAACCTTATTGTAGTGGCCCTCAACTCGAAACACACTTTTATCTCTTCCAACCTATTCCAAAGGTTTTTCCTAGAAACTGTGTCAAAAGATTTTCTAAAGTTGACAAAACAACAAAAGGGATCGGTTTTAGCATTGCATAACTCCTCTACAATGATCCTAAAGGTAACAAGATGGTCCAAGTTTGAATGATATCTCCTAAACCTAGCCTGACCTTTATCTCTTTTACCGTGACTTTCTAGCCAAAGGCTTATCTTCTTTTCCAAAATAATTCCATAAAGCTAGGCTAAAATCAAGATAATCATAATGGTCCTATAATTAGAGGGAATGTTTCTATCCCCATTTTTAAAAATAGGAACAATGAGGCTTTGTGTCTATGCTTTAGGGAAACACTATTTTACTGCTAAATTGAAGAGCCTGTGTATGTGAGGCATGAGGATAGCCTCTTCGATTTTACAAATTTAATCTCGGTAGCCTTCAATGTCCTTAGCTTTCCCATTTGCAAGCCACTTAACCCCAAAATCTATGTCATCCAAAGAAAAAACTTCATCCTCTGTAGGGACAATATGAATGGTTTCCATGGCATTAGGGAAATAGTAAATAATTATAAGGTAGGAATTCCAGTCCCTTAAGGGAATTGTATTATTGTTTTTAGTATTTCAGTTTAGAATTTGTGTACAGAATTTCTTAGGATCCAACTTAGATAGTTGTGAAAGCTTTTCTTGCCTTTTATTGATTTAATACCTTTTTTTTTTTCTTTTAATTAGAGATTTGTACGTATTGATCTTATCGAGTTTTAGGGACTCATTAGAAGCATCCCTAATGGATTTCCTATCAATTTTACATATTTTTATCATACCAAGGGTTGGTCATTCTATTATTCTTTTTATAGGATACCTTGAAAAATAACTTGTTAATAGAAGTGGAAAGGGTAGGTGTAAAATTATGATAGAGGTTTTCAATGTCCTTATAAGTTAGGAGATGTAAATCACTATTTAAATCCTTTAAGAAAAGGTCAACTTTACTTTTTTCAGAGAGAAATTGCCTTTGATTATCATAATTCTCTTGAATGGTGCTCTTATGCATGGAAAAGTTTAGAGTTAGGGTTAAAGTAATATGATTAAAGTTGGTTCATGGTCATTTAAAAGGTCAAAAGTTACTATTTGGTTGGAAACATGAATATCGGATATCACATAATCTACGACACTATTACTTAGCCCATGAATAATAATAATAATAATCTATTTTTAAGGTCACGAACAAGACACACCAAATTGGTGTATGAGACCCCCTTGTTTGTGGGACAAGGGACCCCCCTCCACCAAACGATTTGACTGGTAAAGTCTACGAAGGTATACATACCCTTACCCCCTTTGGATTTGAACTTGTGACCTCTTAAGAGGAAACACATGCTCTTAACCATTAGTCCCACTCAAGTCATCTAGTTGGAGTTTGGCCACTTCATTACTCTATTGCAAATTATTAGGTCTTGAGAGTTGTAGAACTTGACCAAATGAGTATGAAACAAATTCCCAATTAGATCTTTAGAGCTTATTTTGTAGCTATTAGATAAAATGAGGTCCTCATCTAGCCATAAAGGATTATGGATGGAATCATTTCTTAAAAGAGTAGCTTGGCTAGTTGTAGTCCTAACATTAAAATATCCTAGTAGGCATAGATGATTTTAGGGGATAAATTTCACAAATGGGATAATTTTCCATCGTTTTCCCAAAAAACGATTCGTCAATTTCCATTTCTTTATAAAAATGATTCACCCAAATTCCATAGAATAAAATTATTTTACCTTAAAAATCGCCAAAAAGTTATATAAAATCCTTATAAATTTGAATATTTTTACAAAATTATCTCCAAACATTTTATATTTTACATATTGAGGACTAGTAATATTAGCCCAAGTTTCTACATTTTAATACAAATTTCCATCCTTAAAATTATCCCGAGGATATTACCTTCAGTTTTCAAACAAAAAATATCTTGTTCTAAATTAGTATAGGGACAATTGTTATCTAGATTGTTTTTCTTATATAAAGTAGAATTAATAGGTGCAAAATAAAAAATTGCTATATACATCTTCTCAGCATTGGTGTCTGAAATTTCTATCCAAATGTACTGATTGTGAGGGTAGATCTTATAAAGTTGAATGTGAGGAGAAATGTTCTTTCTAATATAACAAGGTATGTCTCCTATCCCTCTACGGTGGTACTTTTTGTTCCATGCCGACCACAAGACAAAACCTTTTAGGTTAGGGACCTTAGACTCTTCATGCTTCCAAGTTTCAACTAGACAAATAATATCAATATTACTCGGGATCCAACTTATTATAGGACCTTTACGTCATGGAAAACCAAGTCATTTCCAAAAAAAGATCTCGAGTGTCCCAAATTTCTATTTATTATTAACCTTCTGGTCTCTATCCCAATGTTGTGGGATAAATCGGTAAATGCGGACATAAACTAATCTCTCTAGATCCACCTAGATCTAGAACAAAACAAGACAAGACATGACACTTTCCCTAAGTACAATCATTGAATTTACTACCAAAGAAGGAATGGATGACATACCTTAATATATCACTTCCTTATATCTCTATTATTCATTCTTCACTCCAGTGCTCTTGTGAAATAAGATCTGCAATGACACAAACCAACCGAAGTGAAAGAAGCAATAGTAGATTCAATGAAAACCTAAACATGTGGTCAATGATTCATGTAATAAAATGCTAATGTGTTTATGGGAAATAAATATGCCATTGTATTCTATAATGTGGAAGAAAGATACAACCGAATGCCTTGATGTCGTCAGGTTCCTTCCAACAGTTCCTTGCTTTCCACGCACTTCTTGTTCCAATGGATTCTGAGACTGTGTATCTAATAGCTACTCACAATCTATCTTGACAAAGCAAAGCTCAAAGCCAACATAAATTTCCAAAGCTCAATCCAACTAACTTTCTTCATGAGAGCTCCTTTCCTTTTATAGGCTGAAGAAGATAAGGTGATGAGGTTGGGATGATCCCACTAAATCATGAAAGTGAGTGAGATCCAAACCATTCGGAGGCCACATCACCATAGAAGCTTCTCCTTCTAGAAGCATCGAGAAGATGCTCGTTTTTCCCATGTACAAGAGGTCACCACACCTTAGCTATAGTGCAGCCTGCGAAAACTCCGCACCCTAGCTATAGAGAAACCTACATAAATCAGGCATTTTCGCACCCTGTGTATATAACAACTTGCGGAAATCTTCCAAAATAGGGTTTTTACAAAGGAAAATACAACTCCTCTTAGGGAAAGTTCTTCTCCCTTCTTTCTTCAGGAATTCAGGCTATTGACCCCTCTAAAAGCAACAGATAGGTTTACATCATTAACGATCATAGGGATGATGAAAATAATGTGTAACACCCAGCAATAGATTTTCCATTTCTAATTATTGCCCATTTTCCTTCTTTCATGGATTATTTTACCTTTTGAACTTCTTTCCTTAATTCAACTCAGTCTTAGGTCTTCATTCTTCATTTATAAATATTCCTGACACTTATAAGCTCCCTGATTTACTAAGTCTGTTATATTTATGGTCATTACAACTTACTTTGACACATTTTTTCCTAGCCTCTTTGCTTCTATAAGGTAAGTTGTTTAAATTTGTGGCTTTTTTTTAAGTTTTCTTTTATTTGTGATTTTTCTTGAATTGTATCCTCCATTGTATGCAATTGACTCTTAAATCTATAATAAATTTATCTTATAGATGGTTTAAAATAAAAATTATATTTTTGGTATTAATAAGTACCACCAATATTAATAAATTAAAATATAAATATTTCAGTTACATTATTACGAACACATAATTTATTACAAATTATTTTATTATATTTACTCAAAATATCACTATAAAACAAAGAATAAAGTATAGTAAATATTATTTCAAAAATTATTTAAAGAGAAAAAATAATAATAATACTCACTTTAGAGTTGTGGATATGAAAAACTTTCAATGCATGTATGTTTGTTGACTAGATTAAACATGGAAGTTGAATAAATAGGTACCTTCTTTGGCAAGTATTTGCTCCAGTTTATTGTTGTTATCAACCAACCATATCATTGACTTTTATTGTATTTTCATATTACAATAGTAGAACTATTTAGCTTTTTCCAATCATAACAAGAATAATGCTTTAAATTTACTAAGATGTTTGAAGTTTATATTTATAAAGTTTAATTTTTAAAAAATGTTAAAATTTTATATACTATCATGTTAAATATGTTCATTTTTATTGAAATAAAATTTAAAATGTATCATTATCTTGATACATTATAATCTAAAATATTTTTATGTTTTTTTAATATATAATATTATCTCTTTCCACTTAACCTTTTCTTCAAATTTGGGGTTGAGAAAAATTTCTCTCCACACACACACTAGCATCCACTTTACCAACTTTCCTAAATTTTAGAAATTAGTATAATATATATATATATATATATATATTTATATATTTAATTTTAAAATTTCTTATATCTACTCAATCCATTATTTATATATATTGAAATTCTGTTTATTTTTATAAATCAAGTTATCAATAATATATTATATATATATTATGCTCTATCAGCCGCTCGAGTAGGCATTACTGAACTTCTTTTCTTACGTTTTAATCTGTTTGACAAACGTACGGAACTTACATATGTTGATGTTCATAGAAATTTGAATCATGCATGAGAATCAGTAATCATTGTATCTATCTAGATGTACATTTTTTCTTGCTGTGCAATCACCAAAGAACATTATAATTCCTAGAATATTTCTATTCATTCATCTTAGAGTAGGTAGAACTCTAAAATTATTGTAAAGATGAAGCTTTAGAAATATATAGAAAAGTTAAAATTATTTAGTAAATAGTTAGAAATTATTTAATACATGTGTTGTAGAGATTGTACTTTGACCAAATTTTCAGACTTATTTCTTGAGTCAATCTAATCTCATGATTTGCTATTTGGATATTATTATCTTCCCTTATTTGAAACATGATAGACTTGGATATGCTATAGTTTTGTTGAATGTATGGAGAATTAAAAAAGATATAGTTTTGTTGAATGTATGGAGAATTAAAAAGGTATATAGACACTTTTGTGGAGGGATATCATCTATAAATGTTTATTTTATTTTAATTTTTTTATGTAAATTTTTTTTTATTTGTTTTATTAAATGTTTTTGAAAAATTATTTACTATTGACAATGTTTAGATTTTTTTGAGAATTATTTACTATTTAGACTTTTTGAAAAATTATTTACTATTAACACTGTTTCATGTTTCTTGAGACTTTGTTTATATTTTTTTTGAAATTATTTACTAATGTTTCATGTTTTTTGAGATTTTGTTTAGATTTTTTTGAAATTATTTACTATTTAGACTTTTTTGAGAAATTAGGGCCCACGTGAGTTGAGTCAGTGTGTTGGTGAAAAATGTGAACAATGATCTTATTCAAATACCTACTTTCACAACTGCACTCTCATTGGGTGAATAATTGCATTGTTGATCGCATCAGCTTGTATAAAGTTTAAAGGTTGAAGTTTAAACCAACATCAATGCACATCTTTTTTAATACTAAACTTTTGTCTTGGTGTCGACATGTTTTATCGTTTTGTCTTAGAATATTTAAGACGACACTTCAACCAGGCACCTCACTAACTGCCACCGCATGTAGAAGCGACACTGAAAAAACCCCACCTAGCACACTACCTCATAGAAACAACTTGTAGTAAACCCCACCTGGCACATTGCCTCGTAGAAAGACCCTGGAGTAAACCCCACCTGGCATGAGAAGCTGGTCCTGAAATACGAGCTCTTCTCCAATGTATTGGCTACTATCATAGTGCAGGTTTACAGATATAGTTTTGTGGGACAAGCTTGAAAGAAAAACCAAGATAATCATTTGCAATCTTCTCAACTCTATTCGATGCATTGTCATTCAGGTCAAGAGACCCTTCCACCGACAAGTTCCTTTTCCATAGGATTGTTCATGTCCTGCTCACTCTGTTTGCAAAATGCATTTATATGTCTTGGCAGTTGTATTTTTTTTGTTTTTTTAGCCAGTGTGGGCTTGATTTCTTGAGGTGAATTGTGATGTGCGACAATGATAGGCCATGTTTGTGTTGTGTTTGTGGACATGTGTGGTATATTGTAGCCCTAAAACAAGATGACTCACATAAGTGGTTCTAGATAATTAGTGCTAGACAATTTCTCTTTACCTGAAAAGATCAGTGGAGGTCTCACCAAGCTTCAATTCCTTCATAATACAATTTATCTCACCTACAACATTTTTTCCAACGATATAAATATCATTTCAACCTGATCTCTTGTTCTAGTTTCACTACATTAAACTTGTCTGCAAATTGTGCCTATGGGTAGTGGAGGTCTGAGTTGTCTTTGATAAAGCCATCGCAACAACAAAAACTTTTATGGCCCTTTTCCAACTGATTTAGGGGACTCCTCTCTTTTGACAAATTTGGATTTCAACCACAATGAGCTTCTATGCTTTCAGGTAGCCTGTTGAATTCTCTACAAGGGTTGAATTTTGTTTCAACATATTTTTTTGTTTCATATAATTTTAAGGTTGAGCTCACCTTCATTGACAATAACTGCTAACTAATTCAACCTTATAGATTTATCGACCACATTATTTAATGCTATTATGTAAGTAAAGATACAATAAGATTGTTAGAGAACATGGGTACATTTGCGTGTTGGAGATTCTCCTCACAGGTCCAATCTTTCCTTTTCTAGAGATATGTTTCCAATGAAGATGTAGTGTTAGACCGATTGAGAAGGGGGAGTGCTTGCTATAGAAAGAATTAACCTATTATTTGTATAGTTGGAATGCTATTGAAAGAATCTAACAAATTATTTGTATAGTTTAGAATAGTGATTTGAAACCCAAACCAATGATAGGACTACGAATTTGGTAATGCCTAGGACTCAAGCTTCCTTAACTTGCCTACTTTCCTACTTAATTTCTCTCATACTCTTTGTAGAGTCACCAGAACACCATAGAGCATGCATTATCAAATCCATCTTTGTGTTATTCTAGAGTTCTATGCAACCATTGATTTCATATAACAAACACTATTTACTATGCATTTTCTAGTATTGGGTTTTCGTCCTATGGGATTTGGATAATAGAAAACTACAAAATACTTTTGGAAGTTTGAGTAGATTTTGAAGATATTTTTATTGTATCAATATTATATAAGACCAAGACAAAACCCTAAAGAATAATATTATGTTATATTTGTAAATTTGGCTCTCTTGTGCCTTTGTAAAAGTCGTCCCTATTGTGCCTTGGAAAAAGTCAATTGTAAATTAGAAAGGGTGAAGTGTACAAGTCGGCCCTGACCTAATTCTCGGTGGCTCAACTTGTATTTTTAAGAGGCTAGGAGCCTCACTTGGAGAATAATTAACACGAGCTCTCTCACACAAGGAAAAGTGTGCAAGTCTAAGGAGGAGACACAACTAAAGAGGAAGGGTGTTTTGGTTATCTCTTGGAGGACTATCTTGGTCTAGTGGTGTGCTACCTAGTTTGGTTAGGGTTTCTAGTTTATCTTCTAATTATCTTTTGTTTGGTGAGATCTCTCTTGAGAGAGACATTGTACTTGTTGATGAATCTATATTGAAGAATCTTTGTTGGGTTTTCTCCCCCATGAGGGTTTCCCAGGATAAATCTTGTGTACACTATGGAGGCCTTTTTTTCAATGATCCTTATGCATGCAATTATTGTTTTAATAGTCTAAAGTTAAAGAATATTGAATACACTTAACTGCTTAAGAGGAATTTTAACATCTGGCAACGAGTTTGTTGGGCTTCGTCCCCCTATTATCATCTAAAATTTGGCTTGCTACAAATATAAATAAAGAAAAGTCAATGATTATTGGATAATCAAACCTCTCAAAAACTGAAAAGAAATTCATTTATGAATAAAATAAACTGTAAACTTGCACAGGTCACACATATTTTCTCAATCGAGAAAAATTATTTAACCAACAAAGTTTGCAAGGTGATCGAGCATAGAATACATCATTTCTTAAAGTGTTGGTCGACATCTACAAGGAGAAAGTTTGAGTTAGTCTCATGTTGTTGCAACAACCCCATCTGATAATGCATTGTGTTGTAGATCATTAGGATTTCCTTTGAAGAATGTTGCAACTGATCCTGTACAGTATCAACTTTCCCCATAAGAGTATTTTCTCAATCCTTCAATTTGTTCAATTGTTTGGTGTCTTGCAAGAATAGAGCATGATGGTGTATCTATTTCCACGATGAAAAAACCAAATCAATTTTTTTAGGTGGCCGCTAGACAAGTGATGACCAAGTTATATGCAAATAATAATCATAAAAAATTGAAGTTTTGGTGATATCGAATTTGCACAAATTGGATCTAAGGAATGAAAAATCAAGTTTCCATTCATTTCAACATAAAACAAAAAATTTGCAAGGACATGTAAAATTCAATGACTACGTAGAAGAGATCCTAGAAGAAGATCAGGGAGTTAGAAGATGTGAGATTTGCCCACATCAAAGTTAGCTAAGACATAATCTTAATTTGTTTTCTTTTCATTTTGGAAGGTTTGCCAAGCTTTTGCGAGCTAAAATATCTCCATGTATGGAAGGTTGCAAGTTGTTAGAATTGTCAATGCGGAAAACACAATTCACAATGATATTTAACAATCACACACATATAATAGACACACGAATTTCACGTGGTTCACCCAAATTTTGGGCTACGTCCACCAAGCATAGTCATCGATTGTCTTATTATTCAGATCATGGAGATTACATCATATTGACAAGTTCTCACTCTGTCTCTCACACTCAGTCGTTTTCCTCTATGGGCTTACATGAATTTATACATTCACACAAGAAACTCATTAATAAATGAAATCCCTATTCATATTCTAACTAGGTCTATTTGGTTGTAACCAATGCAGAATAATAGGATCCAAAACTGATCTTGGTAATTTGTTGTCACCAAATCCCAACAATCTCCACCTTGAAAACAATTAACCTGATACCTTGCTCCTTCCTTTTGTTCATCACCTTTTCTGCAAGCCAAGAGAAGCCAAGAACCACTCCAACCTCTCTAATAAAATTGGTTTCATGATCTCGCATGTGTGACTTGCACGAGTTTGGATTTCCTGAGGGGTCACTCCACATCCAACATGTCTTCCACAACTATGTTGTGAAACATATTTAGTGATAGATCTCCTTCTATCCAAGACACCTATATTACAATATACATTACAATTATCACATACTATCTCAGTGTAACCTTTATAGGTGACATTTGTGCTTCTCAAACGCTGAAGCACCCATTTCACTGTAGCACCTGAATCTGTCACGTATCTAACAACGTCATTAACATGTGAAACATCTGGTCTTAACCATTTCATCGCACACAACAAACCTTGTACTGAACTTACACAAGACATAACCTTTTCTTCTTTATAGATAGGACCTATACTTGAAGAAAGCTTATAATGGAAAGAAAGAGGGATAAAAACTGGTGTTACAATGTTCATAATGAACTCCAACCACAACTTACCATTACCATATATGTATACTTCCATGCCCATAATTTGTTTTGTTGCTTCTTGATCCCTCATCTGAATTGTCTAGTCCACCTGAGTCATTTTTTTACTGATTTTATCCATGCTTCGGCTTGCATAGAGCATATAATCAACAAAGAACATCAAGACTGTAAATGTACTATAAACCATATAGTCATTCCTACCCTTTGAAAAATTTTGACTCACTATGAAGGATTCAAACATCTTGTATATTTGCCTGGGTACCAATAGGCCATACAATGAATTATCTAGCATGCAAACAAATTTACCATTGCGATCTTGAATCAACCCTTTTGGTTGTTCCATAAATACCATATCTCTGTCAATGATGACCTTGTAAGAAGTAGGATCCCACACACAACGTCCCTTTATACCACCATCATAACTTGAAGAGATATAAAATAAGTAGGAATTCAGAAATAAAGATTTTAAGTCTGGAACTGATTTACCTCTTACCAATACCTGTAATTCTTTCTTGCTCTTATGAACTTGATGCTTCTGCCATAAACAATAAGATACATCTGTCACTTGAGTACTCCCTTCCATATTATAAAGGTTATCAACCTTTGTTGCCTTCATCACTATTAAACTACCTTTTGAAAAGTGAGAGCTCCACCTTGAAATGTGTACTTATATCCACAAGAATCCAAGACTCCTAATGAAATAAAATTTTATTTAAGCTGAGGTACATATCTAACATCCGTTAATTCCCTAACAATACCATCGAACATCCTAATTCTAATACTACCAACCCCAACAATTTTGCATCGAATACCATTTCCCATAAACACTACACCCACATCAATAGATTGGTAAGAAATGAACCAATTTCTATGTGAGCACATGTGGTGGGAGGCACCTGAATCTAACTACCATTCTTCTTGATATTGTAAACTACTAGAATTGGATAAAACTTGATCAATTATACCTGAATTTGTTACAGCCAAATTTGCTTCCTTCGTAGAGTTTTCCTCATATTCCTTTCTCTTCCAACAATCTTTCTTGAGATGTCCAGTTTTTCCACAATACCAACATTTTGCTTTACCCTTTCCGTGTCTTCACTTATATCGAGAAAAACTTCTCTCATTTTGCTCTTTAGTTCGACCCCTGACCAACATCGCTTCTGAAGTTGAGGTTTCTTTACTAGATTTTCTCCTCATCTCCTCAGCCAACAAAACTCCCATAATAGAGTCATAATCTAACACTTTTGTTGAGCTAAAGTTAATAGAGGTGACTAGATTATCCCAAGACTCAGGCAACAAACACAATAGTGTAATAGCCTTATCCTCATTTTCAAATTTAACTACTAGTCAATTGAACTATAAGGGTATTAAACATATTTAAATGGTCAACAAATTTTGTACCTTCTTTCATCCGCAAACTTTACAACTGTCTCTTCAAGTAGATCCTTCTCGTCAAGGACTTTGTCATATATAGACTTTCCAACTTGCTCCATAAGCCTGATGTTGTATCCTCTCCCACAATATTAAACAGAACCTCATCCGCCAGACATAAACGGATGGTACTAAAAGCTTTCGCATCCAGATCTTCCCATTCCCATTTCTTCATGACTGTTGGTTTCTTTGACTTGTCTGCCAATGCTTTTTGCAACCCTTGTTGCACCAGTAAATCCAACATCTTGAACCTCCAAAGCTCAAAGTTGTTTTTACCGCTGAACTTTTCAACTTCAAACTTTGAACTCTGCATTTTAGTCATTAGCACAAAAAATTTCCTAATGCCCAAATCACTGCTTATAATAACCAAGACTTAAAAAATAATAAGATATTTGTCGCGTGTAAGAAACAATTAAAAAAATCATGTACACCAAGGCTATTTAAGTCCATCATAAGTTTTGAACCAATAAAAAATTCAATCCAAAAAATGGAAAATTTTAAAAATCATTTTATTTTTTAAAAAAGTGAATTAATATGAAGTTTATATGGAACCGATTCAGATGCAGGGACTAATAATGTTTCTACCTTTTTCATTTTGGGAAATAGATTAAATGTTTCTACATAACCAATTACTAAAGTCGCTGGCCGGGACTAATAATATTTCTATTTTTTCATTTTGGAAAATAAATTAATAATGTTTCTAACTTGTTCATTGTGGGAAATAAATTAATAATGTTTCTAAACTCTAGATGAGTGTCATAAATGGGAACACGTTTTCAGCTTTTAAAAACACAAACTTATTTCAACTCTTATCTTCCCAATCTTTAATGTAAAAATTGGCTTGTTTAAGAATTGGGGTTTTTGATAAACATGGTAAAGAATCATATTCTGCCAAAATTTTAGATTTTACAGGTTTCTTATAAATTGAAATAAGTTTTTATCTTCTAAAGATTACAAATTGGTTTTGGTTAAACGTTATATTTTTAGAGTTTTTTGGCTAGAATCTGGTAATGTAAATTTGAACAAAATTGCTAATTTTTGTTGTATAAATTGTATTTCTGAATTTATAAATGGATTCAGTATGTTGAAAAACTCTTAGAACACTTTGATTATACAAACTTAGCGACTTAATCTTCAGATCCAATATTCCTTACCCAATTTAAAAAAAAACAAATGAAAAAAATAACTAGAAAAAAACCAAAAGATAAAAAGTTTAGACTAAACTTTACAAATTTATTTCAACTTTTATTTTGTTGAATTAGTTTTTCATAAATATTTCAAATGATTTTTTAATATCCCTAATCTTTCAATTTTAAAAGATAACAAATTTATTTCAACTTTTTTTGTCTTCCTAAATTAAATTTTCCACAAATACTTCAAATAATCTTTCTTAATATCCCCATCCTCCAGATTAAACCAATGAAATAACAAATTTATTTTGACTTTTATCTTCTGAATTGAATTTTTCACACATATTTCAAATAATGTCTTGATATCCCTAAGCTTTAAATTCTGCAAGATAACAAATTTATTTCAACCTTTATCTTCTTAAATTGGGTTTTCCATTCATATCTCCAATGATGTCTTAATATCTTTAAGCTTTAGATTACAGATAGAGTTTTCATATTAATATTATAATTAATATTTTTTAATTATTATATTTAATTTAATTTTTTTATAAACTAAAAGTTTTATTATTTTAAAATTTTAGTTTATGAAAATGTGTATATTTTATTTATTATATGTAAAAATATATAAAGATGATGATTAACATCAAATTGAATTTATGTTTTTATTTAGTTAAGAGGAATAATTGTTATCTTTTTGAAAAAGTATTCAATTTTCATAAATGATATAATAAGTTTATAATGAGTATCGATGTAATGGCTAAGTCAAGTATTTAATTTTCATAAATGATATAATAAGTTTATAATGAGTATGGATGTAATGGCTGAGTCAAGTATTCAATTTTCATAAATGATATGATAAGTTTATAATGAGTATCGATGTAATGGTTGAGTCAAGTCTCCACCATACACGCCAACTGCTGCAAAGGACTCAAGCTAAAGCTCCATGATCTGCGAAACACACTCTCTGATTGGAAAAAGTACATGAAGCATTCCCATCTACCACCGGGGCGTAACGGTGTCAAGGATGTGCACTAGACACCTGCACGGGCATGCCGACGCACCCACCCCTCTCGGCACTTTTGGCATCGATGGCTTCCATCACCAATGAATATCATTGTTCAATAAGTTATGGTAGCGTTAAATGACAGATATTTAATTGTTTTATGTTTAACATAAAATCTTTGACGCATTCAGTTAAAATATGAGAAAACAACACACGGTGAGGCTATGCTCACTTCTCTATTATGCAATGAAGACTGATTACATTCTTAAATAGGAAAAGACTCTATTGAGTCGGTTACATGCAAACCAAAAACAACTAGATTCTATAGACAATGAACTATGAATTGACTCTTAGAACTGACGCTTACAAATCACTCTTACTCCATTATTTCCAAGTCTCCCCCTTAATGGAGAATGGATTGACTTCTACACCTAAAAGCTCCCTAAATAGCTCAAACTTAATCTTTCTAAGAGGCTTAGTGAAAATATCAGCATCATTTTCATTAGTATTACAATACATAAGATCTATTTCATTTGACTGCAACTTTTCTCTAACAAAATGAAACTGATCTTCAACATGCTTTGTCCTTGCATGAAAAATCAGATTCTTCACAATATTGATTGAACTTTGAATATCACATTTGATTGTCGTAGGTTCCTTTCGTTCTTTTCCAACATCTTGAAGAAGTCTTATTAACCAAACAAATTCACAAGTTGTTGGACACAAGGATTTATATTCTTCTTTAGTGGAAGACAAATATACAGTAGGTTGTTTTTTACCACTCCATGAAACAACCCCGGATCCAATGCCAAACGCATATCCAGTGGTTGATCTTCGATCATCCATATTTCCAGCCCAATCAGAATCTGAGTAACATGTCAACTCAACATCAGATGCATCAGTATATTTAATACCATAATCAAGTGTTCCTTTTAGATACCTGAGTACTGCCTTTGCTGCATTCCAATGGCTTTCATGAGGTTTCGCCATAAACTGACTTAACACACTCACATAATATGCAATATCAGGTCTGGTTGGGGTGAGATAATTCAAATTACCCACCATCTATCTATACATAGTGCCATTCACCTCCTTCGAACGATCATCACAAGAAAGTTTCACATTCTGCTGCATGGGAACAGTAGAAGACTTACACTGATCCATTTTAAATATCTTAAGTACTTCTCTGATATACTTACTCTGAAAAACAAAAGTTTGGCCTGCATTTCTCCAAACTTCAAGACCTAGGTAGTAATGTAACTCACCAAGATATTTCATTTCAAAAACTTTTGATAACTGCACCTTCATTTCATCAATTAATTTCTCTTCATTTCCTGTAATTATCAAATCATCAACATATAAGGAAATCAATACTATATACCCATGTTCATCAAATTCGGTATGCAGATTTGGATCACTTTTTCTCCTCATAAAACCCTGTTGAATAAAGAAGGAGTCTATCTTCTCATACCATGACCTAGGTGCCTTTTTTAGTCCATACAATGCTTTCTTTAACTTACACACTAAGTGTTCTTTCCCCTTTGCCACAAACCCTTCAGGTTGAGTAAGGTAAACCTCTTCCTTTAACTCACCATTCAAAAATGCAGATTTAACATCTAGCTGGTGTAGCTTCCAATGGTACTTTGTAGTTAAAGAAATTAACATTCTGATAGTATTCAATTTGGCTACTGGTGCCAATGTTTCAGCATAATCAATACCTTTTGTTTGTGAATACCCCTTTGCCACCAGTCTAGCCTTATATTTATCTATACTACCATATGATTTAAACTTGGGTTTGTATATCCATTTGCATCCAATGGACTTCTTATGTTTAGGCAATTCAGTCAATTCCCAAGTATTTTTTTCCATTATAGATTCATATTCTTCCTCCATTGCATTTCTCCATTCATCATGTTCATTAGCTTCATCAAAATTCATGGGTTCTATGACATTTCAAATACTACTCATTAGGGCATAGTCTTTATATCTCTCAGGGAGTCGAACCTATCGTGAAGATATTCTCAACCGATTATATTCCTCCCCACTTTGTGAAGATCTGTATTCACCTCTACGTGAACTATGACTACTTGAATTGTCCATATCATTGAGTCCTTCTTGTTGCTGCTACTGCTATCGTTGCGGTGATGGTTGCTGCTGTGGTGGTTGTTGTTGTTGTTGTCGCTGCAGTGATGGTTGTTGCTGTTGTTGTCGCTGCAGTGATGGCTGATGTTGTGGTGGTTGTTTCTTCTCTTCTTTAACTCCTTCATCAAGAAGTCTATGACATTTCTCATGATTGTTGTTACCATGATTTCCTGCTTCCTGCCATGGAAAAGTACATCTCTACTTGAAAATACTTTGTGAGTAGAAAGATCAAACAGTTTGTATGATTTGAATTCAGAATAGTACCCAATGAAAATATAGTTAATGGCTTTAGCATCCAAATTCCTCCTATTCTCCTTTGGAATATGAGAAAAATTCTTACACCCAAATACTTTCAAATTATAAACTACAGGTTTGGAACCATACAAGGCTTCGAAAGGAGTAACATTATCAAGACACCTTTTTGGACTTATATTCTTTAAATAAACTGTAGTACTTATGGCTTCATCCCAAAAAACATTCGAGAGGTTCTTACCTTTGATCATACTGCGTGCACACTCTACCAAAGTTCTATTTTTCCTTTCAGTGAATCTGTTATGCTGTGGAGTGTGAGGTACTATAAACTACTATACTATTCCATGATCTTTGCAATATTTGTTGAAGTCCTCTGATTTATACTCTCCCCCTTGATCTGAACGAAGGATTTTGATGTATTTTCTTGTTTTCTTTTCCACCATGGTTCTGAATTCCTTAAAGTACTCAAAAAAATCATGTTTTCATCTAAGGAAGTAAACCCATGTGTATCTCGTGCAATCATCAATAAATAACATAAATTAAAATGCACCTCCTAAAGACCTAGTCTGCATAGGCCCACAAACATCAGTATGCACAAGATCTAACGCATCGCTCTTTTTCTTATCAGGATTAGAGGGGAATTTATCTCTGTGCATCTTTCCTAATGCACATCCATCACATGAAACATTCTCATTCTTTAACATGGGAAGTCCTTCAACCATATTATTTTTTTGTAATAACAATAAATTAGGATAATTGACGTGTCCATACCTTTGATGCCAAAGAATCTCCGTTGGCATAGTTGCAAAAGTCAGTGCATGATGTTCTTTGTTGGTAACATCATGTTTGTATAGGCCTCTTGCTCTGACTCCCATTGCAACAGTTTTTAAATGGTCCAACAAATCCTTTACTATGCAATGATTCTTAAAGAACTCAACCTTGATGTCTTGATCTGTAATGGTGGACATAGAGATCAAGTTTTTCTTTATTCATGGCACATAAACAACATTGCAAATGTGACAAACTGTACCATTCGACAATGTCACGGGAATGTCTCCATATCCCTTGATCTGATGAGCGTGGTCATCTCCAAGATATATGCTCGCACCATTCTTTGTTTCTTTAAAATTAGCATATAGTTTTTATTACAAGTCATATGTACTGATGCTACGGAATCCACAAACTAGGCATCCGAATCATCCATTTTAGTAGATAAAGCAGCGTTAGACACAAACAACCTAAGATCCCGTGATTCAAAATTTGGGGGTTCATCAATATCATCACTAGCAATAAATAATATGAGATCGTGATTTGACGATTTTTCTGCTGAATGACTTGAATGTGTTCTAGGTTTATTCCTAGCGTCATCGCTCTTCTTCTTATGACAATATTTAACAATATGTCTAGGTCGACCACAATAAAAACAACTCTTTGACTCAGTCCTGTTAGATTTCATACCTTGATTCGGTCTTGGATATTGTCTTCTCTACGATGAATTGCCACTCTGCAATGAAACACCTCTCTGCCATGAAATGCCTCCTTTGCCTCTTTCTCTTTATCTCCCTCTTGCAGATCTCTTATTTGACCATAGTGCCAAATATTTATTCAAAGGATTCAGATTCCCGCGCCTCTCTTCCTCTTGTAGTAAAATACCTGTCAATTCTTAAAACATAGGAGGTTTATCCCTTGCTACGAGACCTGTTATGAACATATGATAATCTTATAGCATACCATTTAAGGTAATAGTGACCAGATCAATGTTGGAAACAATTTCCCCTATATTTACTAGCTTGTCTTTCACCTCTTTAATACGACCCAAAAATGAACTAACAGATTCATTTCCATCCATTTTAATGCCTAGAAATTTAGTTTTCAGGAACAAAATGTGATTTGTGTTGCTAGTTTCATACAATGATTTAAGCGTTTTCCACGTTGCAACATAAGTTGTAGCTTCTCTAATATGTGGAATAATGCTATCTTTAACTGACATGCACAAAAGTACCTTTGCCTTGTTTTCACGCTTCTCCCAATCTTGGATCTGTGTTGTTGTCACACCTACAGCCGCATAGGGTTTCACATCAATTCCCTTTGCAATGTTCTAGACATCATAGCCCTCCATGAGTATCTATATCTTGAATTTCCAGTTAATGAAGTTCGAGCCATCTAACTTGTTGGCTTCGTTGAGGTAGGTTTTTGCCAGAGGATTCGCCATCACTGCAATATATTCTCTACAAATGAAACACCAAGGATATGCAACTTTTCGTTGAGTTTTCTCTTGTGTTGAGCAGTCCATCTCTCTGCCTTCGGATTCACTGATCCAGCTCTACCTCTATTCTCAGTTTAAATCATGCATGCATCCACCTTTAAATCATGCATGTATCCACCTTTAAATCATAATTCCACCTCACATGCATACAATGAACTTTAAATCATGCATGCACCTTAATATCGACTTTTTAAGGAAAAAAAAACTAATAACTCTCTCTTTTAAACATCCACCTCACAATTTCTTATCCACATTAATAAACTTTATAGTCCACTTTATAAAGTTTTATATCTCACAAAAACAACACATGGTGAGGCTACGCTCACTTATCTATTATGCAATGAAGATTGATTACATTCTTAAATAGGAAAAGACTCTACTGAGTCGGTTACATGAAAACCACAAACAACTAGACTCTACAGACAGTGAACTACGAATTGACTCTTAGAAATGATGCTTACAACTCACTCTTACTCCATTATTTCCAAGTCATTACACATTGACAGTCTATATCTGAGCATATATCTGTAACATAAAAAAAATAAAATTGTTTGGAACAACTCAGTGTGATATAAGCATAGAATATAACCTTTGAGACTTAGATATGAGATTGTGAGATATGCATAAACAATGTCCAGAATAGGTTTTAGGATATGTTAGAAAAATCCCATATCCATTGTAATTCATATCATGTAAATTGCAATCCTGCAAAGTGCACGCTGAGAGCTGAGAACCCTGAAGCTTGAAGCCTCAATGTTCACATTCAAGTGGCACACCCACACCCATGGGCCATCAATAGGCTATATACAGTATCAACCTTTGGGGAAAGAGTACTCACTTAGATTGAAGGGTATTTTTGTTTTCCAATATAAATAATAGAAGTTACTTTTCTTGTCTGTTTGGGTGAAATAAGGATTTTTTGTTTGATTTTGAGTGTTTTTATGTAGTTTCTTTAGTGTTGGTAGAAAGGATATTGAACCCTGAAGGTAAAACAAGGTTTTAAACTGAATCCACGTGGAAATATATAGCCTACTTTGGGGGATTCACCACACATAAATCAGACATTGATGGTGAAGATAGTAGAACGCTCATGCTATTACCCAGTTATGCCAGGCTACCTTTATATTGTTGGGCATGTACCTATACACTTCGAGTATATTCATCTCTTTTTTTCTTTAGTGTTATTATTTCTTTATTATTCTTTTGCTAGCAACTACAATCCACCTTTGGGCCTTTAACCCCTCTTCTCATTCGAGAATGAACCATGACCCATTATCGAAGTTTAGTACACTGTGTTAGGCTCCGAGATGGTAAGCATTAAGTATGGAAGAGAAAGAGAATTTTACCCTTGCGAGGGCCCCCTAGTAGTACCTATTTTCCTTGGGGGTGACAACATGGGACCAAGGTACAAATGTTGGCCACCAAGGTGAAAAAAGGAAACAAACATAACTTCTTGATCTTATGATCCATTATCCAACTTCAACCAATGATCCTCATTCATATGCCTAGTATATATTAAGCACAACACCTCATATGAAAAAAGGACTAACATACTCATGGTAACACTGGCTTACCATCTCTCATACACTTGTGTTGATTGGATGTGATGAGTGTAGCTAATTCGAAGTAGAAGAGGCAATATGAGGGGGACTGTTTGGTTTCCATGGGTGGACATTATAATCATCATCATCATCAATTTGACAAATCCCTTCATTATGGGCCATGAGGCATGATCTCCTCCAGTTACCCCTAAGCATGGGGAGGTAACATCTGGCTCCAACATAGGGACATATTCTCATCGTAGAGCGCATGAGAACCTCAACATATATGGTTGTCCAAGACCTAAAATCCTGCAACCACTTTTGAAAACACTAGCACTTCAGTAGAAAAGGTGAGGGATGTGATCCACCCGTGTTAGTATACCAAAATCATGCTAGACAACTTTTTTTTTGGCATTTTCATCAATATATCATTTTTTCTTTTCATAATATAAACATCAAACTAAGCTAACATGTATGCATAATAAACAATAACAATAACAAGTAAAAAAAACAATGCAAGAACACAACATGACCTACCTAATATACTTACCTACTCTAAGATAAGACAAGAAAATATAGGTAAAGTCATATAACCAACAAATCCATCCCAACATTTTTTTCAAAATGTCTACCCTTTTGTTTAATTATGAACCACATAAAAAAAAAGTCAAGCAAAAAATGATCATGAGCTGAAACAAACACTACACTACACTACACTCAATCATAGAATTCAACTCATGGAGATGGGAAGGAGGGATAAAATCATGCCAATATGTATCCCCACAAACTTGCTCCACCCATATCTACATAGGGATGTGATAAGATGAAGGCTCACAATGTTGACTCGAAGGCTTCAAAGAATGAGTATCTTGTCCATCATCACTCCTTGAGGCTTGGTATGGGATGCAAAGAAATTTGAAGGATGCCTGATAATTAATCAAGGGAAGAATGGAAGAATGGAATGATTTTTTTTCTTAAATCCTCCAACCTTCCTTTAAATTCATAGAATTTTTTTTGCTGAGTTGACAACTTGGGAATAGGAACATGGTTCTCTGCCATATCCTCGGTGATATAACAAGATGAAGGAAAAGAGGGAGACAATAAACTTTCTTCATGAAATTCTTGTCCAAGGAAAATTGTGGCCTCATCTTCATCAAAATTAGAGCATATAGGAGATTGAATATATTCTTCATAGAATAAATCCAAGTTCTCAAAAGAAAATGTATTAAACCATTTAGGAAAGAGATGTACATCATCATGGGGATGGTGCAATGGTTCACTCCTAGGTGGTAGGAATAAATATGTGATCATGTCATCATGTTTCCAAACATATGAATCATTAACAATAATTCAAAAGGAAACAATTTTATATTATTTATTTGAAAACAACCTTCAATGTCATAAATGGAATCTCCATCAAAACTAGAACACCTCATACCCCATTTATGTTTCACAACATATGTAAAATCATCAATATTTTAAATTGCATCGTCACTTTTACTATCACATAAAGGGTCTAAAACATCCAATGGTTCCTCCAAGAATCCATCACTTTCCAATTCAAAAGAGGATGTATCATAGAAATCAAATACTTTGAAAAGAGTGCAACTTATCACTTTCTTGTATTCATGCGCAAGAAGGATGGAAGATTGGATGGATTCATCTTCATCCAATGTAGGAGAAGACATTGACATCTCGTCTTCACGAGGACCTTCTTCATGGATTGGGTCTTCAACATGGCATGCTTCATCGAGGTGTTATATAGGTTCATAAAGAAGCTCATGTTTTACTTCGTGTACTTGGTGACCTTCTTCATGAGCCACCTCTTCAGGCTCCCATTCTTTAATCAAGTCTTCATTGTCTTCAATGGAATCATGAGGTGATTCTTTCCCCTCTTCAAGGATTTGGTGACCCTCTTCATGAGTCTCCTCTTCAACTTCGAGGCCCGTCATTTGTGAAATTCTTCAATGAAAATTGTAACAGAATACATACTCTTTAGATTGAGAGTACGCTTAACCCAATTCTTTTTTCTTGTCTCTAGAGATAACAAAAACAATATTATCAACACATTTTTATGTGTTACATTTATCTTTAAAACATACCTCAAGAAATTCACAACATGAGTAAGAGCCAAGGATGGACTCCCATCAAATTTTGTACAATTATTCCCCAATTCAAAGAAACGTGATTTGGGTATCCGAGAACATTTTTAGTGTCAAGAGAAGGAAACATTGCATTAATTTCCCATGGTGCCATAATTCCATTACTTGAGAATATGAAACCTCACAAGGTTGAGAATATGATCACACCTCAAAATATATTAGTGGAGTCATGGAATGATATCTTTAAACAAGGATCATCAAAGGTAAAAAAATGATTCTATCCTTAGTGGAGTCACGAGGTAAGCTTGTAGAATAAATCTTTGGGATAAACTTTCCTAAAGGATGTTGTAGGAGGAGTGACTCAATTCACCCTGGAAATGCCGCCAAAATGTTATCATGGGATTTGTACTTATGCAAATTCCTCCACAAGATATCAATATTTTGTAAAAAATAAAAGTTTCTACAACTATCACCTAAGTAGAAACTTCCCTCATTTTAGTGATGGAAAGAGGCCCAACACAAGGGAGGCTTCCCTGGTGACCTCAAGGGATCAAGTACCAATATTGGCCAAGCCTATAACCCCTATCTTGGTCACTTAGATGTTAATTATATGTGTAGGAAAGGTAAAGGGAATGGATAAGGCCTCATCAAGGTGGAAACCATCATCAAGTGCCCTGCCACATCATGTGGTATCGAAGTGGAAACAAACCCCAACATCTCCTTCAAACCACAACATGGTGTCATCATCCAAAGGTCCAAAATCTAAGGTGTAAAGGAGGGTGTATTCCATCTCTTCATGTCATCCAACCATCTAGCAGTGCAATATCCTCCATTCAATGCATAATAGTCTCTATGGTGTAGAGATCAGGGTGTGGGTATTCCCCCCATTTCTTATGCCTCCATGACCATATCTAGAAAAAACAATCCCATCTGTTTGTCATCCAAGGTCCATAAGACATGAGAGCATGTATCTGAGTGTATCAATCCATCCAATGGCTCAACACTCTGCATCAAACATGCCATATCTTTAAATAAATACACAATGTATTAGGTGAAATCCTAGGGAGTACTTCAAAGTACCACATCATGTGATTCTAAATCAAATAAAAGAATGAAATTTAGTAAATACAATGTTCATAAGATATTCCAGTCCTTATATCATACAAGGTAAGTTGTTACTTAAGATATAATCTACATAAACAGTTCACATCAAGAATCCCCTTCAAATCTCACATTACCTCAAGAATTTATGTAAGTTGGAAAGTTTGAGTGTGGAAGGACCTTCATCAGAACCTATTAGGTATGCCAACCAAAATAGGAAACAAAATACCCAAGTAGAGGGATATGTCATGGGAAAGCAGGAAATAAATTAACCCTTCAATATTTAGTGTGATAATGGTATGTGTTGACCTTACTTCATGTCTTATGGTGTCATCTATTCCATCTCTATGAGAACCTTTGTGGAGGGTGCACTTTATGTTGAGTTGCCACTTTCGAAATGTTGCACTTTTCCAACTCCTTAATTTTCCTTTTTATTATCCTCTTATCATATTTGCAAGTACCCTTTATAAGGTTTCAAGCTATAGCATCACTGCTTTTGGACTCGAGCGAATGAATAAAGGTTAGATATCAAGTATGGATTGTATTTTGTGAGTCCTTTGCTATTATTTCTTTCTTTATTTAGCATTACTTTTTTTCTATCACCTACAATCAATGTATGGGCCTTTAGCCCCTCTTCTCATGAGAGATTGAACCATCACCCATTATCAAATTTTAGTACACTGTGATAGGATTCAACATGGTAAGCATTAAGGATGGTGGGGAAATAGAAAGTTACCCTTGTTATGCCTCCTAAGTAGTACCCATTTACCTTGGGGGTGACAATGCGAAACTATGGTACAAATGATGGACAACAAGGTGAAACAAGGAAACACACATAACTTCTTGAGATTATGATCCATTATCCAAATTCAACGAATGATACTGGTTCACATTCCTAGTATGTTAATCACAACACTTTATATGAAAAAAGGACTAAAATACCTCATGGTGACACTGGCTTACCATCTCCCATACACTTGTGCTGATCGATGTGATGAGCTTGGGTGATTCGAAGTAGAAGAGGAAATACAAAGGGGGTTATTGGGATGCCATGGGTGGACATGTTGATCATAATCATTAACATGATCACTTCCTTTATTTTGGGCCATGAGACATGATCTCCTCCAGTTACCCCTAANTAGCATGACCCACATTCTTTTTACCTCATCATCTCCTATGGTTAGGTCTTTGGATATTTAGAGTTTTTATCTCCTAGAGATTCATATTTTGTGTTAAAAGGTAGTCTTGGCTTCTTGTAATGTTCTCTTGTGAATGAGCATAGTAAACACATATCACTTCAGAGATATGTTATCTTCATATATGTGTTACCACTATTATAACTAGTTTGTATTTCTTTGCATTTTACTTTTTTGTTTTGTATTCCATTCATTCATAGAATTTGGGTTCCATCATGTCATTATACTCTCTACAATATCTGCAAGTGTTTCCATTTATATTTCAACCTTCATTTTTTTTTTCTATATATAATTCAAATCAGTGGTAATGCTTCGAATTTGGAATAGTGGCCTTCATACAACCTCATCCTTCCTTCCATTGATAAAAAACTTTGCCCAGTAATGCTTAGGATTTGGAATAGTGGCCTTCATAAACTGATATATCCATTTTAGTTTTAGTAGAGCCTACATATCTAGTTCCCAAATAACATAATTGAGTCCATTCAAAACCAAACGATCGCTTTTGGAAGACATCTTTTATATTTGAAAGATCTAATAATATACACAGGTTATAGTCAACAAATTGCCATCCTAGAGTCAATCACTATAAGATATAAATCAAAAATATTTATAGATAACATGTGAGGATGAAATTGGTTTCTTTAATACCATGTTAGGGATTGGGTGTAACCATAAGATGAACAATAAAAGAATCTACAGAATAAACTGAGTGTAATAAGCTTCAAAGAAGATCGTGATGTCCAAAGACATTGTTTCAACACTTAAGCACAACGAATTGTGGTTATAACATCAAAATGCATGATAGATACATATATCACTTATTGAGTAAACACTTCAAATGCATTTATATTGAACCGTTGTAGGATTAACCACACTCCAAGATGTAGTTTTGAGTAGGAAATAGTACACTAGCTAATTGCAAAAGAAAGAGAGGTGAGAGAAAAACAGAATCAATCTTCACACATAAGAGACTAAGAAAACAACTCTAATCACATTGAATTAATCCTTTATCATGAGTACAATTTATAGAAATCTCCACAAGAAGATTAATGCACACTAGGTTAGGGTTTCCATGTGCGTGCTCAAGTAAAAAAGCAACCACTCCCACTTGAAACAGTTAACTATAGTCAAAAGTTGATAATAATAGGAAAGGTAAAAATATGTGTGTGAACTCAAGTGAGAAATCTACATGAAATCAACATGCATTTGAAAATAGAAAAAATCTCCTAGAATAAGAATAGAATCTAAAAATGGAACCAAATTCCTCACTCAGAGAGAATTTCATAAATATGGGAAATCACTAAATAAATGAAATAGGTTAACTCCAAGAATAAGATGGGTAATTTGAACTTCCTTAAGAGGCCATAAATATCTATAACACGTGGGAACTAGGTTCCATATCACTTTTCCAATCACCTCCTAGCCACTACCAAGTCAAAAATACATGGTAGACCTGCTAAAAATAAAAAATACCAAAAATAGACTACTACGGTTTGGTCACCTGCTAAAGTAAAAAATACCAAAAATAGACATTATCAAGAGTAGACAATCTAGATAAGGTAGTTAGGAGAGGTATGGTGGTTAGGATAAGTCTAATAAGGGATATAAATAGACATGGTATAAGTAGCAGTCCTCTTGAGAAAGTGGAAAAAATGGACAAATGAATATGTCATTGAGTATGTAGTTGAGAATGTACCCCAACACCCCCCTGAAACACAATCAGGGTGTGCACAATGATGAGTCCCAGAAATATGAAACCATGTTAGGTACTCATGTATAATTATAGATGCATAATGTTAGGGACCTAACCTCCCTAGCCCCTCAAGTAGGTAGAATAAGATAGTCTCCATGTAATAAAGGATGACATTAGTTAACAAGGCCTATTCAATAAATTTGAACAAGTCAATGTAAGAAGAACTAATAGAATCTTCCTCTTCTAGAAATATATTCCTCTAGATTGTTATTTAGAAGACAAAATTAGTATAAATAAGAGTTGGAGGCATGAAAAATATTTGTCTTGAGAATTATTTTAATAGATCATTGTTTTGTTGGAGGTTTCCCCATCGAAGAGAAAAGTGAAAATTGCTTCCTGTCAATAAAGATATTATTTTTTGTTGTGGTTCTCTACATTTTATTGTTCTGTTGGTATTTTCAGCAGTATTTCAATTTTTTGCTTAATATAATAGATCTGGTACCTAACAAGTGGTATCAGATCACTTTCCTCTATAGAAACGACGTGAATATTTTTTCTAGGGTAGAGACATGTACTTTCCATATATTTAAAGAACATAGATATGTCACTTAGAGGGTAAAAATGTGGAGGGGAAAACTACATGTAGGAAATATAGACAGTTTCACGATATTTCTTAGAAATAAATGTTTCACCTTGCTGGAAACCTCTATAATCCCTATTGGTACGCCTTGAGTAGTTCTGCATCAGATAGAATCTGTAGATGGCCATCACTCCCACGTACTGACAAGTATATTGAGAGTCCCATAAGTCTTTGGAAACCAACTCTAGATTAGTTGATCATCCACCTAAATGGTATAGTGGCACCAATAACAACACTAGAGAAGATACTCTCTAGTACTTGGGTAATTGAGTAGTATGAATAAGGGTACGATCGAGCCTCCTTATTTGGTGCCATGAGATATTGGGTTGAGTACTACTATTTGAACTCACATGTATATCAAGGATATTTATAACAAGGAAAACCCTTGTATGTAGGAACCCTGTAGACACTAAACCCTCATAAAGAAACATAATAGAAAAGGAAAAGGCAATATTTGTTACATTGCAACCTTTCCTCCTACATTCTGGTTCAATAATTCCTACATAACTTCTCCTATTAATATTTTGGGCCATTTGTTATTACAATAATCATGCCAGAGTATAACTCTATATAAGTAAAAAAAAAAGGAGTATGGTGGTCCGATCGACACCATTATTCAGGACCTTTTCTCTTGGATTCCTCTATTAATCTTGATCACAGTGGTACCTATCATTTTTAATCCTTTTATTTTTAGTGGACCCTAACCTCTTCCTGACACCCTTATTTGGGACCTACCATATTGGATTTATCTCTTCACCCTGATCATTGTTGTACCTATGAATTCTAAGAAAAAAAATTCTTTTTGACCCCCAACCCTTTTCTGCACCTTTATTTGACACATATTCCATTTCATTCCTCTTTCCACTCTTATAACCATCATATATATTGTTTCACTGTCTTTTTTCCATGGACCCACGTCCCATCCTCGACAAACCTCTTTCCCAAACGACCACCACTTGCAACCAAGAACTCCTTCACCTATAAGCCGAATCCAAATATCACATGGAAAACATTGAGAGAGTGAATTATGACATTTCTTCCACCAATTCCAAATAGGAAACCTTCGAGGCCAAATTTATGGGTGAATTGGAAGAAGTTAAGGGTGAATTGGCCTCCATCAACACCACTCTCAACCAGTTGTTAAAATATCCCCATGGATATCCCTCCTCTAAACAAACTTCACACTATGAAGGTGAAGACTCTTCCCATAAATGGCCTTTCATTCAAACTCCCTTCATCGTGACCTCCATCTTCCTAGAGTTGAGGTGAAAAAATTTGATGGCTCAAATCCCATAGGTTGTGCCAGTAAAATGGAACATTATTTATCCTTGCATGGAATTACTGATGAGTTGGAAAAACTTTGTTATGGTGTCCTCTATCTGTATAATGAATGCTAGCAATGGTGGAAATTACATAGAAAGAAACACCAAATGTATTTTTATTGGAAACAATTTATTGTAGAGATTTATGAATGCTTTGACACTAACACCCACTATCTAGGTCGTTTGACCAAGTTGAAACAATATGGAACGGTGGAAGACTTTATATCTTCCTTTAAGCACTTGGATTTCCAAACAAAGGGCATGCTAGATTCCTTCTTCAGGGAATGATTTATCATTGGCCTCAAGGATGAAACTCACGCCCAGGTCCTAATGGATCGCTCTCAAAGTTGGTTGGAAGCTACTCAATGAGCCAAGGAAGCCCAAAAAATTCTCTACCTAGAACCAAAACACTCCTCTATTACTTGCACTTGACCCACCAATCCTATACCTACTTCGAATCCTTTCAAGATACAAAACTTAATTCTAGTAGAAATGGTTGAACACAAAATCAAGGTTCTTTTCTATAATTTGGATGAAAAATATTTTGTGGGGCACAAGTGTAAGGAACAAATTTTTTTTGTGCCCATTTCTAAGGATGTTGCTGATGAGGAGGCCATATTTTCCCTAGTGAAAAACCTACCCCCACTCAATGATCCTACTCCACCCTTTGATCCACCAGAAGTTGAAACATTTATTTCACTACATTCACTTACTAGCTTCTCTACTTCCCAACCGTCAAGTTCATTGGATACATTAAGCACATGAAGGTCATAGTCCTCATTAATAGTGGAATCGCCCATAATTTTATTGATTGTCACAATTTTATCCCCGCATGCTTGTTGCATGCAATCAGGTTTTAGCTCTATTGGTTTCAATTGTTTTTCTATCTCTGAGGTGTCCAGTAATGGTGGGAAACATGGGCGAAGGAGAGACACATTGAAAACTGGGTGCAGACCAAGGAATGGAAGAATTTTGAGCTCAAAAAAAATATCTCCCATAGCCTTGATGATGGTGTAAGACCCATAATGAAGTGGACGAAGATTTCGATGGGGCCCTATAAGGCAATCTTTTTACAAATGCAACAATACTTTGTTTCCCACCTGAAACTTATGTGGCACCCGGTGTTGATCATGGAACTACTTGTACTTGGCATTGGACTTCTATAAAATCTCCTGAACCTATTGGCGGATGTGATGGATCTGCTCAATGAACCAGGTGGATTTATCAGCTTCATCTGGAGAAGGTGACGAGTCGGCTAGGGTGGATGCAAGGGGTAGTGCAATTTCCATGGGACCGAATGGTTGGAATCCCAATCCCACCTAAAAGGGGTTGTGGTCGGTTGAGCTATGCAGGGCTCGGTTGTAGTTGTGCTGAATGTATGGGAGATTCTCGTCCCATGTATGTGGGTTCTTGAAATTGTACATGTGTAGGATATGCATGATCATCCAATTGATGACCTTGGTTTGGCCATCTGTATGGGAATGGAAGGTTGTAGATTTGTTGAGCTTGGTGTCCAACAATGACCAGAGTGTCGAACAGAATGTGATAAGGAACTGAATGTCCGAATCAAAGACAATGGTTTGTGGGATTCCAAAATGTACCCACACTTTCTCAAAGAAGATCTTGGCAGTGGTCTCTGTGGTGATGCTCTTCTTGCAGGGGGCCAGAAGTGCCATTTTAGAAAAGAGATCAACAACCATGAAAACATAGTCATTCCCCTTCTTGGTGATCAGAAGGCATGACATGTAATCCATTGATATGGATTCCCATGGCCTGTCAAGAGTAGGAAAAGGGGTGTACATGCCTTATTTCTTACTAGTGGGCTTAACAATAGCACAGGAAGTGCAAGACCTGATAAATTTGTTGACATCCTCCTGAAGTTTTGGCTAGTAGAAATGTTGTTGCAACACTATCACTATCTTTTCAATGCCGAAGTTTCCTACTACCTGATTGTAGTGGGCTTCCCAAATCAGCTTTGCACGCTCACTTGATGGAACATAGAGATGGCCCATATGGCACAACAATATGTCCTGAAGATGGAAATTAGTAATGACTGAGTGGGTGCCCAACATTTTGCAAGTGTGGCGAAATCAGGGTCTGGTTCATAGAGATGGGGCCACCCAGAGGTTTTGTGGCTGCAAGAGTCTAGCACTGTGGTGAGTGTTGCAACTAGAGTTCATTTGAAGAAATCAACGAATCGGTTGGTACTTCCTATTTTGTACTTGATGTTGAGGTGGAATTGTTGTAAGCATGTGGACCACTTCTGATGGGGGTCATTCTGCAATTTTCCATGGGTCTGCATGAACTTCAAGGGCTTATGATCAGTGTGGATGACTGTCTCTTTCCCAAGAATGTAATTCCTCCATTGTCGGCATGCTTGCACAATGGATTACATTTCTTTGTCATAAGTAGGGTACTTACGAATGACATCTGATAGTGTCTCGCTGTGATATTCCATGGGGTGGTCGTGCTGAGTGAGAACTATGCCCACAACATAGTCTGAAGCATCTATCTCGATATCAAAGGGTTTTTGTAGGTCAGGTAATGAGAGTACTGGTGTTGAGCAAAAACGTTGCTTCAAATCATCGAACGCTTGTTATTGAGACATACCCTAAACAAATTTTTCCTTACCACCTCCTCTGGTTACTTGGTTGAGGGCCCATGCAATATGGGAGAACCCCAACATGAACCTGTGATAAAAATTGGCCAGGAATAGGAAGCTTCAAATATTAGTGAGTGTGGTTGGTGCTAGAAAATCACGGATGACCTAGATTTTGGATGGATCCACATGTACACCATTTTGATCCATGATGTAACCGAGATATTGGACCCAGTCCATGTCGAAGGAGAATTTTTCCAAATTGGCATATAACTTGTGTTGTCGCAGTTTGTGCAAAACCTATTGAATGTGCTGCAAGTGTTCTGCCCACGTCTTGTTGTAGATGAGTATGTCATCCACAAACACCACTACAAAAGTATTGGTGAAAGGTCGTAGGATATCATCCATCATCCTCATGAAATTCGCTAGAGAATTTGTCAAGGCAAAGGGCATGAACAATCATTCGAAGAGACCTTCTTTCGACGTGAAGGATGTCTTCCATACATCTGTCTACTCGATTGGGACATGGTGGTAGCTATACTTTAGATCAATCTTGTTGAAGTATTTGGCCCCCTTGAGTTGATCAAGGAGATCGTTGATTCAGGGAATCAGGTACCTGTTCTTGACTGTAATTTTATTTAGGGTACGATAATCAATGTAGAGTCTCCAAGTCTCGTATTTCTTCTATACCAACATGATTGAGCTCCCACAAGGTGATGAGATGGGACAGATGTGGCCCCTGTGGAGAAGTTCTTGGATCTGTCACTTGATATCCTCATTCTCTAATATGGAGCAATGGTATACTGACCCATTTTCTAGCGGTGCGTCGGGGGTCAGATCAATGGGATGCTTTACCTGTCTACAAAGGTACCCCAGTCGGAGAGGAGAAGATATCTTGGTATTCCTCCACTACCTTATCCACTTTCTTTTGTTATGTGGAAAGGTTAGTCGTGAAGGTCCTTGATGTGGCTACAATCTTCCACTCATTCTGAGAGCGAATCATGAAGAAGACAAACTTACTGGTTTGTGAGATGACCTTCCTTCATTGCTTGGTAGAGATAAAGGAAATAACATTGGCTAGGATGGCCTCGAGTATCATGTACAATTTCATGTTCAAAGTAATAATAGCACTACGAGGCCAAGATTCATATACAACATGACGTTTCCATAAATAAGGTTGTCCCAAAAGAACATCACAAACTTCAAGAGGAGCAATGTCACATATTACCTTGTCTTTGAAGGGCTTGATGTCGTACGACAGGTGACATTGTTGGCTGACGTGCAGGTCGCTTCCTTGGTGGAGCCATCCCATAGTGTAGGGATGCGGGTATAGTGTTGTCTCCAGGGCTAGCCACTTGATGACTTCTAATGAGATGAGGTTATTCTGACTACCTCTATCAATGATGAAGTGTAGCAGGGTTCCCTTCACCCACATTTGTGAATGAAAGAGGTGTTCACCTTCCTCTGGCTCGTTCGGTTCCTAGGTTGGACCTTAGTAGTGGCAACGATGGAACTGGGTTCTGCATTGACTCACAGTCTAAACCTCCATATGAATTATAGGCTTTCACCTCAGTCACCAGTGACTTCTTTGAGTGACAATAAACCGTGTTGTGCTAGGGACTCTTATGGAAGTTTCACAACTTCCTAATATCTTTCTTCATCTTTCTGGTGTCCCTCTTTGCTTGCGGCTTAGGATGGTGGTCCTGAAGCTGTCCATATTTTCTCTGTCCTTTGTTCTCCGGGTTGTGGCTGCCTTTTCCCTACTTTTGTTGTGAGGGGTTTTTTGGCCCAAATTTCTGCATCTTTTGTTTGAGCTTCTACTTGATTTTAATTCCATATCAGTAGGCCGCACCCAAGGATGAGATGTCCAAAAAATCCATTTCGACCTTGATGTATCAGTGCATACCACCACAATACTTGAGCACCAGATGTCACTCAGAATATTTGATACCTATCTTGGTGCTCAATGTGTGGAAGATATTTGTAAACTTTGGCACAACTTGGTTTGTTTCCTACTGCAGTGTGGTCCATTTTGTATATAGGTCGTCATAAATTCTGACAGGGTAGTACGGTTCTTTAATAGCATCCATGAATGAATCCCAGGTGACCATGACTGTAAATAATGAGGGTTCCTCGGTTTCCTTCTGCTCATATAAATTCTCCCACCAATCTTTGATGTGGGGAACAACTTTGAGGAGCGCAAAAGTATTCTTTTCTTTATTTGAGAAGTTATGAACAGAAAAATACCCTTCTAGAAAATTCAACCATTTTTCTACGGTGTCTTCGTCTATCTATCCTTCAAATATAGGAATATCAAAGTTGATTTGCACCTTGAAAGGGGTGGTGCTACCGCTTGAGGAAGATGTGTCGCCTGTTGGTAGCCACTGAAGGATTTGCACAAAACTATCCATCATTACGTTCTTTTTTTGCATGAGGGCTTCCTCGAGAAACATTTTGAAAGGATATCATGATTCGTCGTATTTATTTTCACCCTCCATGAGAGGTCACTTGGGTGTGTGAGAGATTTTTTCCTCAAGAGAAACAATCTCAACCCCCAATTCTTTGTACCTTGACCTCATTGGGGATATGCATTAAAAACGATAAGGAGTAGACCACTTTCATACCACTAATCCATATTTTATGAGCAGAATGAAGTGGATGCAAATTATTATTAATATTTAATACAGAAACATATAACAGGTTTGAGATAAAACAACAGAGATACATTAAAACTGGTTTCTATTAACTTGGGAAATAAGTTGAAACTATAAAATGGAGTGGAAAACAAGCTTGCTAGAATGGTGGCAGCTTATCTTTGAGAAGAGATGTGACGGCTACTCTCATTCGCCAGAAGATGAGTAAAATGAGGCTCTGGAGGAATTTTTATAATAAATATGAATTCCAAACCTCTATACATCCAAAAATCTAACCCTAGGAGGTGAAGCGCCAAAAGACATGTGGGCCCCATTGGGGTAAGTTAGTACATTAACTTCCCAAGGTTGTAAATTTTGCATAGATCTATGTTTAGGGTGCACGATAGATCGTTGGAAAGGTATTTCTGAGGATATTCATTTATGGGTCTCAATTAGAGACTTCAACTATAATTGAGAGGCTTTATCATGAAAAAATGTCGTTTATTCCCTCAAACTAGCCCCCGAAGTTAACAACTGCTAAAAATAGTAAATTGCCAAAATTGCCAAAAAAATGTTTTGAGCCAGTTGGAAAAGGTGGGTGGACATCGATATCCACCTGGATCACTTTCCCTAGAACCTCTCTCATGGGATAAAAGGTAGATACAAACACAAAATATGCACTACCTAGCTTAGAAATAATAAGATAGATGCAATGCTCTTCATCCATTTCTATCTCACATTCTTCACATAACATTATGAGTGTTTTAAACTTAGATAGATAGTCTCCAAGGAAATAAAAATCATTTGGACTTAAGTTCAATACTTGATTTTCTAATTGTTTTGCTTGAATAATATTGAGTTTACCAAACATAGATTCAATCTTTTCCCAAGTTTCATGGGGGTAATCAATTTCTTTAAGGTGGAACCTTAAATCAAGAGATATGGGCATTCTGATTAGTCCACTTTCTTCATCACTCCTATTCTTGTTTATTCTTCAGATGATGATAGTGAGGATGAAAATATACCTCTGCCTACTCACCTTCTTCCAGATGAGTCCTTTGAACCTGAACCAACACCAGTTCCACCACTTCCTAGATGGGTTTTTTCAACACAAGAATCAATTGGTGGTCTTGTCGGTGATCCTTCATATCAACATCGAACACATTCATAGTTCCAGCGAGCCTCTTCTCTTTTGGCTCAAGTTTTAGAGACTCATGATCCAAAGACATTTGTAGAAGCTTCAGGTCATCCAGATTGGGATACAACAATGAATGAAGAGTATCATTCTTTAATGGAAAATGATACTTGGGATCTTGTACTTCTTCCAAAAGGAAGAAAAACTATCAAATGTAAATGGGTCTCCAAAACTAAGTATGCATCAAATGGAAGTGTTGAATATAGAATACTCGGTTAGTTTTCCAAGGATTTTCCCAAGTTGAACAAATTAACTATAATGAAACCTTTTCCCCTATAGCTAAAATGAATTCCATCTGCCTTGTTCTTTCCCTAGTTGCCTCACATAAATCGGAGGTCCATCAGATGGATGTTAAATTTTCCTTCTTGCATGGAGATTTGCAAGAAGAAATATACATGGAAAAACCTCCTAGCTATGTCCAAAATGACTCTAGCCTTGTTTGTCGCCTTAAGAAATCTCTTTATGTTCTTAAGCAAGTTCTCTGAGCTTGGTATGCCAAAATGGACAACTTTCTTATTGACACAGGTTTCTCTAGTCTATGTCATTTTGATCCCAATGTCTATACATGGAAAGTAGGAATCCATCTCATAATCCTTTTCCTTTATGTTGATGACCTTATCCTTCATTTGTCGGAAAATCCACAGTGTTGATGACATCTTGTCGTCGACGTTTCGGATCCATAGTAGGATCCATCATCAGGACAAAAAAGTCTGAGAAAAATAGTAAGAGAAGAGCCTTTATTAAATAGTGATGAGGCGGGTGAAGGAGATACGCTTGGTTGAGTGAAACCCTAGTTTTAGGAGAAAATTAGGGTTGACCAGAGGTTT
>ML790396.1:88659-100662 GCA_009831015.1 Picea engelmannii | reverse complement strand
TTCTCTTACTATTTTTCTCAGACTTTTTTGTCCTGATGATGGATCCTGCTATGGATCCGAAACGTCGACGACAAGATGTCATCAACACTGTGGATTTTCCGACAAATGAACATAATTTTCACCACAGAAACTTAAATGAACAGACCTTATCCTTACTGACAGTGACTCAAAAAATTTAAACCATGTCAACACCAGCCTTAAGAAGAAATTTGAAATAACAGAATTAGGATTTTTTCACTATTTCCTTGGCCTCCAAGTTTTTCAAACCAATGAAGGAATTTTTATTTCCCAGTCTAAGTATGATTGTGACCTTCTTTGTCACTTTCACATGGATGATTGTAAACCATCCCCATTCTCCCTTCTAGTCTAGAGTTAAGCTTACTGCCACATGTACTTCTCTTGAATTTGATGCCACCCTATACTGTCAGTTAGTTGGTAGCCTCTTATACTTTACTCATGCTCATCATGATCTTTCCTTTGTTGTTGGTCTTGTTGACAGGTATATGCAAATACCCCATGAAAGAAAGCCATTGGAAATCAGCTAAAAGGATACTTTTCTATGTCTGTGGTACAATTCAGTTCGGGATACATTATAGTTCAGGGGGGACTCCTTTATTGGTTGATTTCACTGATTCAAATTGGGTCGGAGACCTTGATGATTGGAAGTCTACTGCAGGTTATGTTTTCATCCTTGGTTCAAGACCTGTCACTTGGTCCTATAAGAAACAACAGAATATTCCACTTTCTTCAGTAGAGTACCGAGCAGTGGTAAATGCAAGTCAGGAAGCCTTGTGGCTTTGACAGATCCTTTCAGAGTTTGGATTCGAGCAACAACATCTGACCAGCCTTTGGTCGACAATCAGAGTGCCATCAATCTCGCCAAAGACCCATTTCAACATCAACGCAACAAGAACATCGAGCTACACATGCACTTCATCAGAAAGCTCATTGATGATCAAGTTATTGAAGTGTTATTTTTCCCTATAGAAGATCAAATTGTAGACATTTTCACAAAGTCTCTTACAGAAGCGACGTTTTCCAAATTTCGATCTATGTTAGGAGTTCAGGAAGTTGTCATTAAGGGGGGATAGGATCTAATGCCTCCTTCCTTCTCCTATTGTGTAAACATTATAAATCCTTCAATCCTATCCCAAGTTGTTCTTAAGGGGGGATGTTAGGATATTTAGACACTTAGGAGTTAGTTAATATCTACTTGGTCTAATGTGTCGTTAGGTAAAAGTGTGTTTCTTAGTTTTTTTATTTAGTATGCATTAGTATTCATTTGTAGTTAGGAAATCCAATGGTCACGATATGTTCCCGACATAGAGTGATCTGACGACTCATACTCTCCTCAATATTAACGACCATTGATCTATGGATTAACACTCGATTGGTCCATGATCTTTATTTAAAGAACATGGAGGTTCATTTTCTGATGATCTATTGCGAGAAAATCTCTTATAAAATCTCTCTGTAATATTTTTTCTTTTTCGTTAATAAATTGCTCCAAGTGGTCACGTTGGCTGGGGCCGTGGATGTTTCCCCGTAGGGGTTTTACCACGTGAAAACATCAGTGTGTTGATATTTTATCTGGTCGTGTGATTGTTTACTGAAGTTGTTCATCCTCTGTTGGAATACCTATGTTGTCGAACAATAACTTTATACCAATGACTCCATCCTAAATATTTCCTCAAATAAAGTGCATATGGACCTTGATGTGCTTGGTCCAATTCCTTTGAATTGGGTATCTACACAACTTGAGAGTACTCTGATTATCATACCATATAAATTTCAGACAATGAAAAATAATTACTAACTCTATAGGAAAGTGCTGCAACCAAATATCCTGAGTGGTAACATTCATTACACCCTTGTAATTTTCCTCTACTAATGATAAATAAATTGTTGATTTATTCTTACTTCACTATAAAAAAGTTCTTGATCCAAGGTAGAGGACATATCCTGAATTAGACTTGTAATCAATGCCATCTCCTACCTAATTTGAGCCTGTGTAACCAATAAGATCTAAGGAATATCCTACTCCATAGTGTATACCAAAGCTAGTAGTCCCCTTGACATATCTAAGAATCCTCTTTGTTTCCTTCTAGTGAAGCTCATGTGGCTTCTAAATGTACCTCGAAACTGATCCAACCGCGTAAGAGATGTATGGTCAAGAGTGTGTAAGGTATATAAGACTCCCCATCAACTATTAATATCTATTACAATCAACCAAGAGCGATGGAATGACATCCTATAGTTGAACCCATGACTAAAAGGGTGTTGGAGATGGATTGCAATATGTCATCTAAAACATGTTAGGTATATCTCTGGCATACTTGGACTGAGACATATTTATTACTGAATCATTCTGGTTGATTTCAAGACCAAGAAAATAATGTAATAGTCTGATATCTGTCATAGAAAACCTGCCATGAAAAGTAGTCTTCACTGCAACAATGGAGGAGACGTAGCTCCATGTGATGATTAAATTATCTATATATAGAAATATCAGTAGAAGGAAATATTTTTTCCTCATCATTTACACATTAGGACCTTATATACATCTAAGAAAACCTCTAGAGAGAATATAAGAGTCCATTTTAGAATACCATATATGAGATTCTTTCTTGAGTTCATATAATGAATTACTCAACTTGAAAACTAATGATGGATCCTGAACATATCCATTTGGCTGCTCCATATATATCTCCTCATTAATATCTCCATGTAAGAATGCATTGTTCACATCCATATGGTGTACCTCACACTTTCTAGTTGTTGCAATAGCTAGAGCTAAACAAATGGAATCAATGTTTGCAACCATTGCAAACGTATCCTTATAATCAATGCATTGTGCCTATGAGAAACCTTTAGCTACTAACTGATCCTTATAATTTGTAATGTATCAATTATCAAACCATTTTTCTTGAAAATTCACTTACATATAACAAGATTCCTTTTATAAGGTAGAAGAACCAAATCTCATGTGTTGTTCTCCATCAGGGAATTGTACTCCTATTTAATATATTCCTCCCAATGGAGGTTATATTAGGCCTATACATAAGACTAATGGTCTGATCCAAGTACCATATAGCAATAAATAGGTGGAAAAGGTTCCATGGAAGTAAGATCTTTTGAATTCTCCATAAACTGAGATATGGTTCTTCATCGATCGACGAGATCACCCACTACATCACCTACTCCCTGAAGAGTATATTGTTCCTATCGTGGTAGATTCTCTAGAATATAAATTTCTTGTTGCTAATCATAAATATAAAAAACCTTATCAGAAGAATTATCATGAAGTTTTGCAACTAGTTGTGGTGGATATGGAGGTGTGGACTCCTCTAGAAGTATATGTGAAGGACCCTCTTAAAAATTAACACTCCTCTGAATTAATAATGTATCTGAATTAGTATATAAAAAAATGGACTCTTCATTAGCATGTGTTAGAAGAGATATGTAATCATATTTATGACTAAAGTGAGGGAAGGCATAAAACTTGGAATCGTGATTAACCTCACCAATAGCAGTTTTTGAGCCATCTGACAAGTCAAAAATAATAAATGAGTCTATAGTGTACTCTACCTTATTCCTTGAACCTAAATGAGTTATTTGATAGATGGAGAGGAGATTAACTGAAATATTTGGAACATGAAATACATCCTGAAAGAATTCATGGTCTAGATCAACTCTACCCCTACCCCACACCTCAACAAGAAAATCATCTCCCATGAATATCGGTGGTTCAAATCAAGTCTCAAAGTAAGATAAAATTTTATCTAATTTATTCATGTGATGAGTATCCCCTGAATCAAGAACCCAAGATTAGGAGAATATGGGATAGAAAGTATTGCATGACCATTAGTTCTTTCTGATGATGGCTTTTCCTATGGATTTTTCCTTGCATTATCTGAAATACAATCCATGAGGTGATGGTTCTCAAGTGATTGTTCCATGAGATTTATGGTATTTTTCATGAAAAAACTCTTAGGATAGAACCCCTTGTTATAGTAGGAACACTTGGTCTTATCATTCTTTCTATTTTATTCCTTGGAACTTGAACTCTCATATGTGGACTTTTTTTTACCTTCCTTTTTGCTCTCGTTGCTCTTCTTTGAACTTCCTTAAGTTGTAAGTGAATGAGGATTTGGATTCTTGAATTCCCTTATATGGATGGGCTTTGTCTACTCATGGATAAGTGACTCCATGAACTCATCTATGGATAGAATCTTCCATGTAAAACCCATTACTATCCTAGTAGTATGAAAAGATGAAGTGTAGATAAAATACTTTGGTCCTAGCTTGCTTAGAATTGAAAAGATTAATTGTTCATATTTATTATCAATTCCACAAGACCTAATATGAAAAATAAAAGATTTTAAATTAAAAAAGTTGTTATATAGAGTCACTAAATCACTTGTATTTAATGCATGTAGATAATTTTGCACCTGATGACCTCTTAGGTTGTCTTTCTTGTGTAGCAAATCCTTCAACTTTGTACAAACATCGTTAGGAGTCTTGGAAGTATCGACATGGAAAAGGAGATCTAAAGAAATGCTCAAGGATAATATATGGTAGGATTCATCCTTTCTGTTGAAGTATTTTTATTTCTCTATGAATGAAGTAGGCTTGACCTCATCCCCCATAGGGACCGTATACAAACCCTTAATGGGAAGTAGAATATTTATCTTGGGGTTCCACTCAAAGTAGTAGAAGGGTGTCAAGATAACTAAAGAAGATGGTTGATCGATTATTGGGATTTCCTATATGATCTATAAAACTACAAGAAAATTTGATACTCCCTCACAATAATAGCTCTTATACCATGTAGGATTAAACCACACTCAAATATCTAATTGTGAGTAGGAAATACTACACTAGTTAATTGCAAAAGAAAGAGAGGAGAGAGAAAAATAGAATCAATCTTCACACATAAGATACTAAGAAACCACACCAAATCACATTGTATTAATCCTTTATCGTGACTACAATACATAGAACTCTCCACAAGAGGAGTAATGCACACTAGGTTAGGGTTTCCATGTGCATACTCAAGTAAAAAAGAAACCACTACCACTTGCAACAATTAACTAAAGTCAAAAGTTTCTAATAATAGGGAAAACTCAAAATATAGGTGTGAACTCAAGTGAGAACTCTACATGAAGTCAACATGCATTGCACAATAGTAATACTCTCCTATAATAAGACTAGAGTTCAAAAATGGAACTAAAGTCCTAATTGAGAGAGAATTTCATAAATATGTAAAGCCACTAAATATGTGAAATAGGTTAACTCCAATAATAACATGGGTAATGCACACTTCCTTAGGAGGCCATTAATAGATATAAAAAGTGTGCATTAGGTGTCATGTCACTTTTCCAATCACTACCCAGTCACTTCCAAGTGTATACTACATGGAAGACCTGCTAAAAATAGAAAATACCAAAAGTAGATTGCTAGGGTTTGGTTGCTTTCTAAAAATAGAAATGATCAAGTGTAGTTAAGATAGGTAAGGATGTCAGGATAGGTATGGTGGTCAGGATAGGTCTATGTTAGGCTATAAATAGACATAATATCAATAGTAGTCCTCCTGAGAAATTGGAAAAAATGTAAAAATGAGTATGTCACTAAGTATGTAGTTGAGCATTGTAATCTATCCTTTACACTTAATCAACCTTGATTGAACTTATACTCAGCTAGTGTGCAACCATACTACCAAAAAAAAATGCTACCAGGGAGGGGATGGGTAGGAACAAAAAATACAGACATGGAACTCTATAGGATTGTGAACTAGAGGAATCAAGATACATTAGTCAGGAAGAGAGGGAAGGCCTGACTGTTGAGAGATTATTTTTCTTTAATTCCCTGAGCCAATCAAATAAAAAGTGGAAAAAATGGAAAGAATTATAAAGGAAAAACGAAATAATATTTCCAATGAACATATTCAAGTAGAAGTTAAGGGATGGATGAAAGATCTATTTTATTCTTGAACCCATGAAACAAAATTCTTCAAAACCACTGAAACATATTGTATGGAAAATTCGATGTAATTTGCAAAGCTATATTTGGGGTAAAAATTGTTGTCTCATAGGTCACCGAGGAAACTTTTTCCATGAAACATGTGAATGGATCCCCTCACTCTAAGAAAACACAGGGAAACCATATCTATGTGGATGAATACCCCCAACCTTTGGGCACAACATATGAGGAGTGGAGAGATGCAACCAAGCTAGTGGATGACTATGGAGTTCCCCCTACTATATGATATTATTCATGTTTCCAGTTATATAGATTAAATATGTACTTAGATGTTGTAGTTATTTCCTTCTATTTTGTGTTTAATAGGTGGAAAATACTAAAAACAATGGACATGTGTGATTATGCTAAACTAGTGGAGGGCCTAGCTTCCCATGTGGTAGGCCTCCAACAAATACACTTGTAATATTTTTGTATATAATTCTATGACTGTGTTTTTGTATTAAAAGAAACAAAAGTATATGCCAACACAACAATAATCTTCTTACTATGTCATTTGAAATTTTCAAGATTAAGGGTTCATCGGGATATGTAAGGTTGGACTCTTAATTTATGTGTGCCTAACATGAAATATTATTTTGAGATTCAATGCCAAAGCATGATAACCAACCTTCAAAGTATTAATCTATGGAAAATTGGTAATTTTTTTTTTTTTATTTGTAAGAATTGTAAATTGCAAATCATTTTTCCTATGTTTAAATGTAGATGTAAATTTAACATCCCTCAACATAACCTTATAAAGAAACTTGCTAATATTAATAATTGTTTTCATGATTTAATATGCATGATGTTATTATGTTTAACAATAATAATTTTAATTTTATCAAAATTAATGAAAACTATTATGCAAAAATATTAAGAATAAATTAAAAAAAAATTATCAAAAAATTGATCTAAAATAATAATAAAATCAGGAAATCATTGATTGAATCATTTAATCAAATTTGTAACTTTGTTTAATCAACATATTGTATCTTCTTGAACAACAAAGTTCAACTTGAGAAATTTTTAAACATTATGTAATGATATTAAATGATTATAACTAGAGTTAATAATTATATGACATCTCAAATTTAGAGTGAGTGATACATTGCAAATTTGATATATAAATAGAGAAATGATTAATGATGTTAATCATAAACATACACAATACATTTTATAAATCAAACAACATTAGCATCCGCATGATATGAAAGGGAATTTTTTATACAATAAAGATAATACCAAAATCATTATATATTCTAGATATACATTTGAAATATGTCAAATATGGAATCTCAAATTTCATTTAAAAACAAAAAAATCATTAATAATCTAAATAATTAACATATACAAAATATATTATATAAATAAAACAAAATCAATATCAACATGATATGAAAAGGTATAATATATATGAACGATAATATCAAAATCAATATATATGCCAAATATTCATCTTAATTCAAATATAAATTTCAAATGTACATCACTTCAATCAAAGATATGCATGTCAACAACTAATATAAGTTAGTTCCACTATTATAGCCAAAGACATCACTACCTCCATCAAATAATAGTGTAGAGTATAGCATTTGATATATGTATCAACCATAAACTATATCACTCGATATGAATACAACATCTATAACATTGATTGCAAGTGTAATGGGTGTAGCAGTAGGTCAATTAACTACTAGAGGAGACGACATTCAGTCAGATTCTAGAGGATATGGTGGTTAATCGGGTCTTGGAGGAGGAGATGGTGATTACTTGATTACTACAAGATATTTTGGTTTGTCAGTTTCTAGAGGAGGATATAATGGTTAGTCGGCTAATAGAGGAGGATATGGTGGTCAATCAATTGCTAGAGGATGATATGCTATAGGTGGAGGATATGGTGGCTATTCTAATAATGAAAGAGATGGTAGAGATGGTGGAAGAGGAGGAGGTAAAGGATCACCAACCTTAGTAGAAAAATACTAAAAAGAATACCAATGGTGATTTTGAGCCCTCAAAATCTCGAGTAGGTTAACAAAATTGACAACATGATGCATATATATTAGTGCAATATTAGGGTCCCGCATGATCCCCCTAGCTTGTAGAGGGACCACCCCACAGTGAGTTATCAATGTACATATCTGATCTATCAACTTGTAACAAAATATATGATCTAGCCTATGTAATAGACTAGGTATCTGTAACATCTAGTTCTACTCAACACATTTTATACTAACTTATTCTCTAAGGACACTTGCAAGCAAGTGATCCGATTATGATACATTATGATTATGTTTTTCTTATGAGTTATGTTATGATTTCATTATTATTATATGTAAATTTCTATATGTATATATGTATCGACATGTATTATTGATGAGTTTCACTTAGTGTGCAAGATACATGACAGGTTAATGATGCTGATGGAATCAACGAACTTCCTTGGACTCCAGATTGACTCATGGAGTGGACTTGTATTTGTTTGGAGTATTTTATTTACATGCATGTGATTTATATGATTATTTAAGTATGGATGTTATGTATATGGATTATCGAAAGAGTTCTTGTCAGTGGTTGCAGGCTTGACAACTCTTTCTAATCTAATTTACATAAGGAGTAAAGGGGTAATGCACATAAACCATAAATTTGACGGGGAGGTGTGGAAACATCCATGTCATAGCCTACTAGCACTCCCACTATGATCTAAACTGTAGGTTAACTATTACCTAGTTTTAGAGGTCCACGATGTCATGAGGGAAGACTGAGACAATGGCTCAGGAGGAAATCTAAGGGGCACACAATAATGTGGAACTCTTATTCCTTAGAAGCCCTTAGTCTCTCATAAGGTTGACCAAGAGGAGTGTTGACTCCAAGGTCTGACACAATTCCAAAACTAGTCAAAGGTGAGTGACACCCTTGGAGCATGGACGTGCATCTTGAAGGGCATGTTGCATAATTAATTGTGAGTAAATAAAAAAAAACTAGAAGGTCTAGAAAATAAAATAAAATACTTAGACTTGTTAGAAATGAGTATGTAAATGATTATTAAATTATAAACAATAAATTAGAAAGAGTCTAATCCTAAGTCTAATTATAAGTCTAAATCTAAATATATAATTAAATAAATTACTAAATAAGTTAAAGGAATCGAGATATAGTCAAACTCTAGGAAAAGAGGGATTAAGAATTAAAGGTTGAGTAAATGCACATGTGTGCATGGAAATAATAAAAAAAAAAATTTAATAAAAAAAATTAAAACATGAGAGAATCGAGTGTCCACATAGAGTAGAATCTTGAGTCAATATGCCACTAATCCTAACTAAAGAAGACTCCTAATCCAACTCAAACTAAGAACTAGTAAGGGGACACTCAATAAATGAGAAATTGGGGAACTAAAGGACAACTAAGAAAAAAAATATGAGTACTTTGAGGAATGTGAGGGAAAATGCCTAATTAAATAAATAAGAAGGGAATTAACATGTGCAACTTGGGGAGAGTGTTAGACATGTAGTGGGTGAATAATCATTTAATTAAATTATTAAAAATAAATTATTTGTGCATGAGGACATGTGTCATTGGGAATTTTTCTATAAAATAATTGAGAGAAAGGGAGAGGGGGTGTCACTTTGGTTAGTAATGTTATGCTGCAAAAAAATTTCCTGAACTAGTTTTACTTGTGAGAGTTGGGTTCCAAAACTAGAGAGAGTAGAAGCTCTTCCTTGAGAGGGCAAGTTTTGGTGCTATTGTTTTTATGTTTTTTGTGTGTGGTCCCTTTGTGTCTAGGGGGGCTAAGGGGGAAGAAGAGTGCCCTTATCATTGGCTGGGAGGTACCCGTGTAGTCACTGGGATTAGCCAATGAAGATCAAGATCGAAAAATGAATTTGAGGAAGCTCAATTACAAATAAAACCTATTCCTTTGGTTACGGTATTTCAATTAATTACAAAAATTTTCAATTTCGTTTCTCAATGATATTGTTTCAAATATTGTAATGTTGGTTTTATGTACAATTTTTTTATAAAAATTCTAAATGGCATTGGTGTTGGATACTATGCAATGTTTATAAAATTGTTATGAACAATTTAGTATAATTATTGTACAATATTATTTCTCATTTACCTTGAGTTGATAAAGAAATTAGATATTCTTGTATAAATTCTACTTAATGTATGAGTGGTTGAAGCACTCGAAGGTTTAAATGTACCCTTGTTTCTATATTCTCCCATTGATAAAAGTATAATATGATTATGAATTATTCTCCTCATTGATATTACTATGGCAATTCAGAGAGTTTCCTCTTCATTTTATATTTCTATCAAAATTATGAGAGTTGCCTCTTCATTTGATATTGATATCAAAATTCTGAGAGTTGCATAGTGCATTATTTATATAATATTGTTCCAGGATGGATTATTCACTTTAGTAGCTAGTATAACATTTCATGTAGCTATTATTGTTCTGAATGTAGTGACTGATATTCCGAATATTTAAATAGATGCCCAATCCTTCTACAACAATGCATCAGATATGCTCAATTTCTCATAGTGTTGTTGAAAGATGAGGATAGTCATTACAGGCTCAATTAAGGTAACTTCTAGTCAACTTAGTTACTAACTGATAGAACATGTATTGACAGCACTGGGTGATAAATTTCCATCGGGTAAATTTTCACGTCCTAGCACTACAACTTGACACCTAGTGCTAGAATTATTATGATCGAAATTTGAATGTTGTCTTAATTGTCGGATTAAGTTAAAATTTAATCGTTGTAATGCTAACGTATACCAATTTTTACCTCTAATTAGTTGTAGGGAGAATTTTATCCATTAAATCCTTGATTTGATAAAGAAGCGATGTATTAATTTCTTGTTAATTGAAGATTATTAATTTTAGATCCACTACTTCTGCATATGAGGGATTAATAATATACGAAATCGAGATCGAAACTACCTAGGCGACTAGTGAAGATTATGTTTTTAATGTACGGTAAGTTAAGTCATTGAACCCTCCAACCCTTATAGTTGGTATGACTGATAACTATTACTTTTATTGAGAAATTATAGTATAGTCTTTATATATTACTAATGGGAGTTCATTCTCCGTTTCAAGGTCGGACTCTAGACTTAGAATAAATCTCAATCCCTTCTTTTTAGTTAAATAGAGCTAAATATTTTATTTAGATGAGGTGTCTTACTGTTGCAAGGCATCTCCTCAATCAGTTTACTGAGTTGATATCCTTAGTAATATCATGCTTTAATTTAACCATCTACTAAAAAAAATGTCGTAAGCCTTTTAAATTGATTTTATTTCTAATAGTTTTAATGTAACTCATCAACTTCTAATACAACAATTCTAACAGTTAGAATGTGAGATGACTTAAATATGAAGTAATTCATAATAATAGGATGTTCATAAAGAATGGATAGCTTAGAAGCTAAAAGTAGATTTCTTAGATTTCTTCCTTAAGTTATTATTGAATTTATGTTAAGGAATTCTATTACTATTAACATTTTAATTATTAAACTCTTGTAACTATAAGGAGAAGTAAGAGATAAGTAAGAAAACAAGATACCATTGTTAATGTGTAAGTATTAATTAGTAGAATCACAATTATATATTTTTATGCTATCTAGGGAATAAAGGTGATTACTAGTTAGAAATTCGAGGAACCTTGTATATCTATGATTACACTAGAATTGCTAAACTGGTTGTTAGTAATCTTAAGGTTAAACTTAATTTAGTAAGCTTATAATAGACTAAAATTATTGAATATTTATCTATTGATTAGTGTTCTAATTGTTTTTGGATTGTGTATATTTATTGAAGAAAGTAGTAAATGACACAAAGAAATAAACAAAAACTTTAAATACACGTTGTTGTAATTTAGAGGTGTTACATATGGTATCAGAGCCGGTTCAACCCTGTGACAACGAACAATTACACATTCCACGGTGTTATTTTCAAATGATTAAAGATGTATACCTAAC
>ML790396.1:41370-70234 GCA_009831015.1 Picea engelmannii | reverse complement strand
GGCCCAAGAGAACATCACAGACATCCAGTGGGGCAACATCACATAATACCTCATCCTTGAAGGGTTGGATGCCATATGACAATCGACATTGCTGGCTGACATGAAGATATCCTCCTTGGCGAAGCCACCCAATGCTGTATGGTTGCAGGTGTGGTGTTGTCGACAATCCCAACTGTTTGACGACCTCTGCTGAGATGAGGTTCTTCTGGCTTTCGCTTTCAACAATAAAATGCAGCGAGGTCCCTTTCACCGACAACTGTGAATGAAAAAGGTGCTCCCCCTCTTCTGGATCTGTTGGTTCTTCTTGTTGAATTGCTGCAGTCACGACAATAGCAGTGGGGTCTGCGTCGATGATCTGTCTTTTACCAGTATTTTCAGAATCAGATTCTGAATCAAGGTTCGACTCCTTGTCTTTGATCTCGACCACCAATGACTGTTTTGAGTGACATTCATCCGTATTGTGCCAGAGGATTTTGTGGAAACCGCACCATTTTCCAGTGTCCTTCTGTCTTCCCGTGACCCTTCTTTTCCTGTGGGTTGGACTGGTTTTCAGAAGACTGTTTGTTAGGGTTGTCTTTGTCATACTTTGGTTGTTGTGGATTTGCAGACCCGAAATCCTATTTGTTTTGGTGCTTAAATTTCTTCTTGATTTTAACAGCATATCGATAGGCAGCACCGAGTGATGAGATGTCCAGAAAATCCATTTCAGTTTGGATGTGTCTGTTTAGAGCCCCACGGTATTTCAGAACCAAATGTTGTTCGGAGTCTTTGATACCTAGCTTGGTGCGCAAGGTATGGAAGGTATTGGTGAACTCTGGAACTGCTTCGCCCCTCTCTTGCACCAATGTGGTCCATCTCATGTATTGTTCCTCATAGTTGCCAACAGGGTAGTACTGTTCTTTTACCGCATCCACAAAAAAATCCCAAGTGGGTTCAACCCCATATATTGCAGACTCCTCTGTGGAACTCTTCTCCCAGTAATTTTCCCACCAATGTTTTACATGGGGGAGAGCCTTAAGGAGTGCAAAGGTGATCTTTTCCTTGTCTGAAAAATTATGAACAGAGAAATAACCTTCTAGCAGATTTAACCATTTATCTAAGGCATCTGCATCTATTTGACTTTCAAATACGGGAATATCAAAATTAACCTGTACCTTGAAAGGCGAGGTGCCTCCAAAGTGGCCGCTTGATGAAGATGCGCCTGATGCTATCGGTAGGCGTTGAAGGATGTGGGAAAAATTCTCCATCATTTCGTCCCTCTGTCGCGTAAGAGCTTGCTCAAGCAACAGACTGATAGGATCGTCTGCTCCATCGTTTTTCTTTTCTTCCGCCATTGAGGGTTTCTTAGGTGTGTGAGAGCGATATTCCTCAAGATAGACAAGCTCGAGACCCAACTTTCTATACTCGGACCTCCTCAAGGACATGCACTAAAAAACGATCAAGAGCAACCTTCTCTGATACTACTGATCCGGATTATTTTCGGCACGAAATGAGAGCGGAGATATAATAAAGAAATGCACAGAGATATTGCAGATATTCAATAATATAACAGAAATATATCAGAGATGCAACCATAAACAAATATATACAGTAATACATGATTTCTATTAATCAAACAAATGTACAGAGACTGTAAAAATACAAAGTGAAAGACTCGCTAGAATGGTGGCAACTTATCTCTAAGAAGAGATGTGACGGCTACTCGCATTCGCAAGAAGATGGTTACAATGAGGCTCTGAAGGCCCTTTTACAATAGATGGGAATGCCAAAAGTCCTAGACATCCAAAAACCTAACCCTAGGAGATGAAGCGCCAAAAGTCATGTGGGCCCCGTTTGGGTAAGTGAGTACATCAACTTCCCAGGGTCGTAACTTTTGCATACGATCTCCGTTTTAGGTGTGTGATAGCTCGTTGGAAAGGTATTGTCGAGGAGATTCATTTTGGGGGTTCAGATATGCCTTGGGATATCATTAAGAATTTATATCATAAAAAAACTTCATTTGGACCATCAAAATGGCCCCAGAAGTTAAAACATGCTAAAAATAGTAAATTGCCAAAATGGCTAGAAAACTGTTTTGAGCCATTTGAAAAAGGTGGGTGGCCACCGATATCCACCTGGATGAATCCTCCCTCCTTAGGAAGCAATGGTCTCCATTGAATTGAGTTTCCAGGGGAGAGGGAAAAGCATTTGTTGAATCTGCATATTGGTGAGTTGCTTGTCTTGCTGGAGAAGTCACGCTGCTTAGTTTGTGGAAATCTGTCACGAACCCGTCTGGGTAGAAGGTTTGGACTTTTTAACCAGTCTGGCTATTTTAGATGATTGTGTGCAGAAGGAATCTTCATGCTTTGCTACAACCTTGTCGACCTGCATCTGTTGGATAGAAGGTGCTTTGGTCGAAGCCGTGGTGGCTGCAGTATCCTTCTATTCACCCTTTGAACAGATTGTGGAGAAGATGAATTTTGTAGTATGAGATACTACCTTGTGGCACTGTTTAGGTGGGGCAGTAGTTGGAACTACCTCTGGTATCCTGTAGAGATGACCTCCTAGAGTAATAATGACACTACGGGATTGAGACTCATAGATAACATGGCGTTTCCACATATATGGCTAGCCCAAGAGAACATCACAGACATCCAGTGGGGAAACATCACATAATACCTCATCCTTGAAGGGTTGGATGCCGTATGAAAATCGACATTGTTGGCTGACATGAAGATCTTGTCCTTGGCGAAGCCACCCAATGCTGTATGGTTGCAGGTGTGGTGTTGTCGACAATCCCAACTGTTTGATGACCTCTGCTGAGATGAGGTTCTTTTGGCTTCCTCTATCTACAATAAACTGCAGCGGGGTCCCTTTCACCCACATCTGTGAATGAAAAAGGTGCTCCCCCTCTTATGGATCTGTTGGTTCTTCTGGTTGAATTGTTGCGGTCGCGACAATAGCAGTGGGGTCTGCGTCGATGATTTGTCTTTTACCAGTATTTTCAGAATCAGATTTTGAATCAGGGTTCGGCTCCTTGTCTTTGATCTCGACCACCAATGACTGTTTTGAGCGACATTCATCCATGTTCTGCCAGGGGATTTTTTGGAAATTGCACCATTTTCTGGTGTCCTTTGTCTTCCCGTGACCCTTCTTTTCCTGTGGCTTGGACTGGTTTTCGGGAGACTATTTTTTAGGGTTGTCTTTGTTATACTTTGGTTTTTGTGGATTTGCAGACCCGAAATCCCGTTTGTTTTGGTGCTTAAATTTCTTCTCGATTTTAACAGCATATCGATAGGCAACACCGGGTGATGAGATGTCCAGAAAATCCATTTCAGTTTGGATGTATCTGTGTAGAGCCCCACGGTATTTCAGAACCAAATATCGTTCGGAGTCTTTGATAGCTATCTTGGTGCGCAAGGTATGGAAGGTATTGGTGAACTCCAGAACTGCTTGGCCCCTCTCTTGCCGTAATGTGGTCCATCTCATGTATTGTTCCTCATAGTTGCCAACAGGGTAGTACTGTTCTTTTACCGCATCCACAAAAAAATCCCAAGTGGGCTCAACCCCATATATTCCAGACTCCTCTATGGAACTCTTATCCCAGTAAGTTTCCCACCAATGTTTGACATGGGGGAGATCCTTAAGGAGTGCAAAGGTGATCTTTTCCTTGTCTGAAAAATTATGAACAGAGAAATAACCTTCTAGCAGATTTAACCATTTATCTAAGGCATCTGCATCTATTTGACCTTCAAATACGGAAATATCAAAATTAACTTGTACCTTGAAAGGTGAGGTGCCTCCAAAGTGGCCGCTTGATGAAGATGCGCCTGATGCTATCGATAGGCGTTGAAGGATGTGGGAAAAATTCTCCATCATTTCGTCCCTCTGTCGCGTAAGAGCTTGCTCAAGCAACAGACTGATAGGATCGTCTGCTCCATCGTTTTTATTTTCTTCCACCATTGAGGGTTTATTGGGTGTGTGAGAGAGATTGTCCTCAAGAGAGACAAGATCGAGACCCAACTTGCTATACTTGGACCTCATCGGGGAAATGCACTAAAAAACGATCAAGAGCAGCCTGCTCTGATACCACTGATCCAGATTATTTTCGGCACGAAATGAGAGCGGAGATATAATAAAGAAATGCATAGATATATGGCAGATATTCAATAATATAACAGAAATATATCAGAGATGCAACCATAAACACAGATATATAGTAATACACGATTTCTATTAATCAAAGAAATGTACAGAGACTGTAAAAATACATTGTGAAAGACTCGCTAGAATGGTGGCAGCTTATCTCTGAGAAGAGATGTGACGGCTACTCGCATTCACAAGAAGATGGTTACAATGAGGCTCTGAAGGCCCTTTTACAATAGATGGGAATGCCAAAATTCCTAGACATCCAGAAACCTAACCCTAGGAGATGAAGTGCCAAAAGTCATGTGGGCCCCGTTTGGGTAAGTGAGTACATCAACTTCCCGGGGTCGTAACTTTTGCATACGATCTCCGTTTTAGGCGTGTGATAGCTCGTTGGAAAGTTATTGTCGAGGAGGTTCATTTTGGGGGCTCAATTATGCCTTCGAATATCATTGAGAACCTCGATCTCAAGAAACCTTCATTTGGACCCTCAAAATGGCCCTGGAAGTTAAAACCTGCTAAAAATAGTAAATTGCCAAAATGGCCAGAAAAATGTTTTGATCCATTTGGAAAAGGTGGGTGGCCACTGATATCCACCTGGATGAATCCTCCCTCCTTAGGAAGCAATGGACTCCATTGCGTTGAGTTTCCGGGGGAGAGGGAAAAGCATTTGTTGAATCTGCATCTTGGTGAGCTGCTTGTCTTGTTGGAGAAGTCACACTGCTTAGTTTGTGGAAATCTGTCATGAACCCGTGGCTGGAAGGTTTGGACTTTTTAAAATAGTGTGGATATTTTAGATGACTATGTGCAGAAGGAATCTTCGTGCTTTGCTGCAACCTTGTCGACCTGCTTCTGTTGGATAGAAGGTGCTTTGGTCGAAGCTGTGGTGGCTGCAGTATCCTTCTGTTCACACTTTGAACAGATTGTGGAGAAGATGAATTTTGTAGTATGAGATACTACCTTGTGGCAATATTTAGGTGCGGCAGTAGTTGGAACTACCTCTGGTATCCTGTAGAGATGACCCTCTAGAGTAATAATGACACTACGGGGTCGAGACTCATAGATAGCATGGCGTTTCCACATATATGGCTGGCCCAAGAGAACATCACAGACATCCAGTGGGGAAACATCACATAATAACTCATCCTTGAAGGGTTGGATGCTGTATGACAATCGACATTGCTGGCTGACACGAAGATCTCGTCCTTGGCGAAGCCACCCAATGCTGTATGGTTGCGAGTGTGGTGTTGTCGACAATCCCAACTGTTTGACGACCTCTGCTGAGATGAGGTTCTTCTGGCTTCCGCTATCAACAATAAAATGCAACGGGGTCCCTTTCACCCACATCTGTGAATGAAAAAGGTGCTCCCCCTCTTCTGGATCTGTTGGTTCTTCTGGTTGAATTATTGCGGTTGCAACAATGGCAGTGAGGTCTGCGTCGATGATCTGTCTTTTACCAGTATTTTCAGAATCAAATTCTGAATCAAGGTTCGGCTCGTCTTTGATCTGGGCCACCAATGACTGTTTTGAGCGACATTCATCTGTGTTGTGCCAGGGGCTTTTGTGCAAATCGCACCATTTTCTGGTGTCCTTCTTTGTCTTCCCGTGACCCTTCTTTTCCTGTGGCTTGGACTGTTTTTCGGGAGACTGTTTGTTAGGGTTGTCTTTGTCATACTTTGGTTGTTGTGGATTTGCAGACCCGAACTCCCATTTGTTTTGGTTCTTAAATTTCCGCTCGATTTTAACAGCATATCGATAGGCAGCACCGAGTGATGAGATGTCCAAAAAATCCATTTCAGTTTGGATGTATCTGTGTAGAGCCCCACGGTATTTCATAACCAAATGTCGTTCGGAGTCTATGATACCTAGCTTGGTGCGCAAGGAATGGAAGGTATTGGTGAACTCTCGAACTGCTTGGCCCCTCTCTTGCCGCAATGTGGTCCATCTCATGTATTGTTCCTCATAGTTGCCAACAGGGTAGTACTGTTCTTTTACCGCATCCACAAAAAAATCCCAAGTGGGCTCAGCCCCACATATTCTAGACTCCTCTATGGAACTCTTTTCCCAGTAAGTTTCCCACCAATGTTTGACATGTGGAAGAGCCTTAAGGAGTGTGAAGGTGATCTTTTCCTTGTATGAAAAATTATGAACAGAGAAATAACCCTCTAGCAGATTTAACCATTTATCTAAGGCATCTGCATCTATTTGACCTTCAATTACGGGAATATCAAAATTAACCTATACCTTGAAAGGCGAGGTGTCTCCAAAGTGGCTTCTTGATGAAGATGCGCCTGATGCTATCGGTAGGCGTTGAAGGATGTGGGAAAAATTCTCCATCATTTCGTCCCTCTGTCGCATAAGAGCTTGCTCAAGCAACAGACTGATAGGATCGTCAGCTCCATCGTTTTTCTTTTCTTCCGCCATTGAGGGTTTCTTGGGTGTGCGAGAGAGATTGTCCTCAAGATAGACAAGCTCGAGACCCAACTTGCTATACTCGGACCTCGTCGGGGACATGCACTAAAAAATGATCAAGAGCAGCCTGCTCTGATACCACTGATCCGAATTTTTTTCGGCACGAAATGAGAGCGGAGATATAATAAAGAAATGCACAGAGATATTGCAGATATTCAATAATATAATAGAAATATATCAGAGATGCAACCATAAACACAGATATACAATCATACATGATTTCCATTAATCAAAGAAATGTACAGATACTGTAAAAATATAGAGTGAAAGACTCGCTAGAATGGTGGCAGCTTATCTCTGAGAAGAGATGTGACGGCTACTCGCATTCGCCAGAAGATGGTTACAATGAGGCTCTGAAGGCCCTTTTACAATAGATTGGAATTCCAAAATTCCTAGACATCCAAAAACCTAACCCTAGGAGATGAAGCGCCAAAAGTCATGTGGGCCCCGTTTGGGTAAGTGAGTACATCAACTTCCCGGGGTCGTAACTTTTGCATACGATCTCCGTTTTAGGCATGTGATAGCTGGTTGGAAATGTATTGTCGAGGAGATTCATTTTGGGGGCTCAATTATGCCTTCGAATATCATTGAGAACCTCGATCTTGAAAAAACTTCATTTGGACCCTCAAAATGGCCTCGGAAGTTAAAACTTGCTAAAAATAGTAAATTGCCAAAATGGCCAAAAAACTATTTTGAGCCTTTTGGAAAAGGTGGGTGGCCACCAATATCCACCTAGATCAATCCTCCCTCCTTAGGAAGCAATGGTCTCCGTTGCGTTGAGTTTCCGGTGGAGAGGGAAAAGCATTTGTTGAATTTGCATCTTGGTGAGCTGCTTGTCTTACTGGAGAAGTCACACTGCTTAGTTTGTAGAAATCTGTCAAGAACCCGTGGCTGGAAGGTTTGGACTTTTTTAACCAGTCTGGATATTTTAGATGACTATGTGCAGAAGGAATCTTCATGCTTTGCTGCAACCTTGTCGACCTGCTTCTGTTGGATAGAAGGTGATTTGGTCGAATCTGTGGTGGCTGCAGTATCCTTCTGTTCACCCTTTGAATAGATTGTGGTGAAGATGAATTTTGTAGTATGAGATACTACCTTGTGGAACTGTTTAGGTGGGGTAGTAGTTGGAACTACCTCTGGTATCCTGTAGAGATGACCCTCTAGAGTAATAATGACACTATGGGGTCGAGACTCATAGATAGCACGGTGTTTCCACATATATGGTTGGCCCAAGAGAACATCACAGAAATCCAGTGGGGCAACATCACATAATACCTCATCCTTGAAGGGTTGGATGCCATATGACAATCGACACTGCTGGTTGACATGAATATCTCATCCTTGGTGAAGCCACCCAAAGTTGTATGATTACAGGTGTGGTGTTGTCGACAATCCCAACTGTTTGACGACCTTTGCTAAGATGAGGTTCTTCTGGCTTCCGCTATCAACAATAAAATGCAGCGGGGTCCCTTTCACCCACATATGTGAATGAAAAAGGTGCTCCCCCTCTTCTGGATATGTTTCTGGTTGAATTGTTGTGGTTGCGACAATAGCAGTGGGGTCTGCGTCGATGATCTGTCTTTTACCAGTATTTTCAGAATCAGATTCTGAATCAGGGTTCAGCTCCTTGTCTTTGATCTCAGCCACCAATGACTGTTTTGAGCGACATTTATCCGTGTTGTTCCAGGGGCTTTTGTGGAAATTGCACCATTTTCTAGTGTCCTTCTTTGTCTTCCCATGACCCTTCTTTTCCTGTGGCTTGGACTGGTTTTCAAGAGACTATTTGTTAAGGTTTTCTTTTTCATACATTGGTTGTTGTGGATTTGTAGATCCAAACTCCCATTTGTTTTGGTGCTTAAATTTCTGCTCGATTTTAACAACATATCGATAGGCAACACCGAGTGATGAGATGTTCAGAAAATCCATTTCAGTTTGGATGTATCTGTGTAGAGCCCCATGATATTTCAGAACCAAATGTCGTTCAGAGTCTTTGATACCTATCTTGGTGCGCAATTTATGGAAGGTATTGGTGAACTCTGGAACTTCTTGGCCCCTCTCTTGCCGCAATGTGGTCCATCTCATGTATTGTTCCTCATAGTTGCCAACGGGGTAGTACTGTTCTTTTACCGCATCCACAAAAAAATACCAAGTGGGCTCAGCCCCATATATTCCAGACTCCTCTGTGGAACTCTTATCCCAGTAAGTTTCCCACCATTGTTTGACATAGGGGAGAGCCTTAAGGAGTGCGAAGGTGATCTTTTCCTTGTCTGAAAAATTATGAACAGAGAAATAACCTTCTAGCGGATTTAACCATTTATCTAAGGCATCTGCATCTATTTGACCTTCAAATACGGGAATATCAAAATTAACCTGTACCTTGAAAGGCGAGGTGCCTCCAATGTGGCCACTTGATGAAGATGTGCCTGATGCTATCGGTAGGCGTTGAAGGATGTGGGGAAAATTCTCCATCATTTCGTCCCTTTGTCGCATAAGAGCTTGCTCAAGCAACAGACTGATAGGATCGTCTGCTCCATCATTTTTCTTTTCTTCCGCCATTGAGGGTTTCTTGGGTGTGTGAGAGTGATTGTCCTCAAGAGATAAAATCTTGAGACCCAACTTGCTATACTCGGACCTCATCGGGGACATGCACTAAAAAACGATCAAGAGAAGCCTTCTTTGATACCACTGATCCGGATTATTTTCGGCACGAAATGAGAGCAGAGATATAATAAAGAAATGCACAGAGATATTGCATATATTCAATAATGTAACAGAAATATATCAGAGATGCAACCATAAACACAGATATACAGTAATACACGATTTCTATTAATCAAAGAAATGTACAGAGACTGTAAAAATACAGAGTGAAAGACTCGCTAGAATGGTGGCATCTTATCTCTGAGAAGAGATGTGACGTCTACTCGCATTCGCAAGAAGATGGTTACAATGAGGCTCTGAAGGCCCTTTTACAATAGATGGGAATGATAAAAGTACTAGACATCCAAAAACCTAACCCTAGGAGATGAAGCGCCAAAAGTCATGTGGGCCCCGTTTGGGTAAGTGAGTACATCAACTTCCCGAGGTCGTAACTTTTGCATACGATCTCTGTTTTAGGCGTGTGATAGCTCGTTGGAAAGGAATTGTTGAGGAGATTAATTTTGCTGGATAAATTATTCCTTTAGATATCATTGAGAACCTCAATCTCGAAAAACCTTCATTTGGACCCTCAAAATGGCCCCAGAAGTTAAAACCTGCTAAAAATAGTAAATTGCCAAAATGGCCAAAAAATTGTTTTGAGCCATTTGGAAAAGGTGGGTGGCCACCGATATCCACCTGGATCATACAGTTACAGTATTCGATGCTTTTCCATATTTCAATTGTTTAAATGATAAATCTTCACTTCACTGGCAGTTACCTCGAGACTCTTCATCTTCTCTATCAATCACACTCAAGCTCGTCGAATTCTCTGGAAGATACAATCACTCTGTTTTTGGTAGTGACAATCAGTCCTTTTCGAAAGTTATAGAGAGAACTTTTGTGTGCTCATTCCTTTGGCACCTTTTCCCTTCCTGAGAAAAAATTAGCAGTAGGCGCTAGCATTTATTGATAAGCCCCTTCTTTTTATGTGACCATCGACGGTGACCAAACTCCTATTCAAAAAGGTGCTTCCCGATTCCTGTCTAGTGAGCCTTAGCTCCATTTCACGATATGACCTTGGGCTGTGAGCTTCATGTGACCACGCAATTGTGTGATCGTTGATAGGTGGTTTGAGGGCAACCCTCTTTTCGCCCTGAAATTCACTACATGCCTCCGTGCATACTTTATCCTAAAATGTGGTTTCAATTGTAGCCTGCTCACGAAAAATTAAGAACTGAGCATGTTTAGGCCCTACAATGGAGAATGATCATCGATATCACGATCTTGATGGTGCTCCTGAATAGATGGTTCAGATCTGTCCTCTCAAGTTTGCAGACCAAATCTCACCTTCCTTCATTAACGATTGAGATTTACTTCATGATCCGGGATCTGGGAGTTTCAGATCTCAAGCCATGTTGTTGCTGACTGGATATCTTCCAGAATGGAAGATTTGCTGACATTTGTCCTCTTCAATCGATGTCTCTGCCTTATTTCCTTTGTCCATGCACGACCCTTAGTTGCAACAATTAGGTGACATGTGGCCCTCCAAACCAACAGATGAGATCGATTTCTCCTTTCGGGCTTCGGGAGTTTCGATTCTCAAACTCCGCTTGCTCCCAGATAATTTCACCTAGAGTCCACGATCCAACGACACATGTCCCTTTTGGATCGATGGTCACAATTCCTTTGGGTATTCGAGGTTCGAGAATCTCTTATTTCCAACCTTTCAACCTTCCTTTGCTTTTCCCTCGTAGCTGACAATCTACTAACGCGTGTCCATTTTGGATCAATGGTCACAATCTTTTGGGTATTCGTGGTTCATAATTCTCAAGTCTCAATTGGAAATCCTTAAGTGATATTTCTCTAAAATCTCAGATCAACTAATGCGTACTCCCCTTGAAGATCAATGGTTGATATTTGTCTTCAACGATTTTCACGTTCTCCCTATCCGAAAAACTTCTGAGGTTGTGGATATTGCGCCACATGTCCTCCTCGATGATGGACGGGGCCAAACCATTTTGGGACTTCAAAACTTTGGGCAAGTGCTGGTGGAAAATATCCCAAAGTAAAACTCCTAGAGTGACGTCACTTGATGACATGCCATAACCCTAGTAGTTTCCATTTTTCACTCGTATTTGTGATTTGCACGTACCTGAAATGCTGAATCAAATTGACACTTTTCATCGTCTAATTGCGCCACGTGTCCTTGATTACATGGATCTTCATTCACTTCAGGAATTTGGCCTTCGGGACTTCGAGTATTTTGACTTTTCAAGCTGCCAATTCTTTTGAAGTGAGAATCCACAAACACTAACCTCCTCGCAACTTTTATACCCAAACTAAATGTTGTTCATCGATCATGTTCTCAGATCAACGGCTCGATCTCTCTACGATGCTGCTTTTCTAGATTATCCTGTCCTTCCACTTCAAAATGATATGATGATTGTCGTATACTCTAGCTCTTCGTCTCTTCGGACTTTGGGTTTTTCAAGTCTCAAACTGAAAAATCATCGAAGTGTTTTGCTTCGGAGTTGAGGATCGTGTGCCAACTGTCAGTGTTGACGATGGACGATGCCTGCTTACTTCAGGACTTTGGGACTTTGACAAGTCCTCTCTTCTACACTTATCAAAAGCTTAACCTTCATGACTTTATCTTTGGATCCAACGAATGAGATCTATTCTCCTCTTCTATGCGCTCCTCCTGACTAGACATTGATCCGATAACCACTGTCGCTCCTCCTCTTAAGCTTATGATTTCTTCTAACTTAGAAGGTTTTCTAAGTATTCAAAGGTTTTGGCCTCCGAACCTTCTCCTGCGGGTCTCGTCATCATTGTTCTTATTTTCCATCGTTGTTGTTGTTCATATTTTCTTTCCTGTTTGCCATTGTTGTTCTTTCCATCAGTGAGAAGCGCACTCAACCTGTAAACATGCCAACAATATCCCCCTTTGGAATTGATGTAAATGCTGAAAGGCTGCACTGTCTTACTTAGACCTCTAACTGTAGCATTCGAACCACTCCTTTTCTCCCCCTTTGACATCAATGTCAAAGAAAAACATGATCCTCTGAAGTTGTTGCAATACTGTGAGGAGGTATCATATATTCAACCAACACATACTCCCCCTGACAGGATGGCCTCTCTTAGGTTGATAATGGGGTCACGCCCAATTTCTGGCATAAATACTCAAACTGAGCTTTTGCAAGCGGTTTAGTGAAGATATCAACAACCTGATCTTTGGATAAAATATAATGCAAATAAAAAACAATGTTGGTCACATGTTCCCTCAAGAAGTGATACTTGATGGGTATATGCTTGGTCTTGGAATGAAATACAAGGTTCTTTGACACACTGATTGCACTATTATTATCACAATGAATTGGGATCTTTGTAGTATATTTTACCTCAAAATCTGTGAGTGTCTGAATCATCCACAATACTTTGGTACAACAAGTGGCAGCTTCAATGTATTCATCTTCTATAGTTGATAAGAAAATGGAACCTTGCTTCTTTCGCAACCATGATATAAGAGAATCTCCTAAGAAGAATGCACCTCTACTCCTATTTTTCCTTCCATCCACACAGTTATCCCAATCAACATCTGAATAGACTTACAGTTGAAAATTCTGATTCCTAGGATACCATAGGCCATAGTTCATTGTTCCTTTCAAGTATCTGAATATTCTTTTGACAGCTAACAAATGAATCTTTTTAGGTGCAACCCGATACCTTCCTACCATTCCAAAAACATGCATTATGTTTGGATGGGATGTTGTGATATACAATAGGATGCCTATCATATACCTATAGGAACTCTGATCAACATCAGGTGAGTCATCATCCTTTCTTAAATTGCATCCAATGACCATAGGTGTGCTCATAGGTGTAGAATCTTCCATTTGAAACCTTTTCAACATTTCTATTAGATATTTCTCCTAAGAAAGAAATAATCCTTCAGACCTCTGAGTAATTTATAGACCAAGAAAAAATGATAGTTCCCCTATCATAGACATTTCAAATTTAGACTGCATGGCAGAAGAAAACCATTGTACCAATGAAGCATTATTGCTTCCGAAGATGATGTCATCTACATAGACCAACATAATGAGAAAATCATTACCATTTGTTTTGATATATAGATTGTTTTCAATTGTTTCTCTCTTGAACCCTCTGTCTTGAAGATAATTATCCAGTCTGTAATACTAGGCATGAGGAGCTTGTTTTAACCCATATAAGGATTTATTTAGCTTACAGACAAAATCAAGGTTATCTGACAGTTGGAAACCCTCTGGTTGTTCCATATAGACTTCTTATGTTAGGTCTCCATTTATAAAAGATGACTTGATATCCATTTGATAGACTTTAAACTGTTTATGACAAGTATAGGAAAGAATCATTCTAATAGCTTCTAATCTTGCTACAAGCGCACATATTTCATCAAATTCCAGTCTTTCTATTTGAGCATATACTTTGCAAACCAATATAGCCTTATTTGTTACAATGTTTCCTCGCTCATTCATCTTATTTTTGTAGACCCATTTGGATCCTATTACATTTTTATTTTCTAGCCTAGGAACAAGTTCCCAAGTGTCATTATTTTCAATTTGGTCTAGTTCCTCATTCATTGGTTTTAACCAATTTACATTTTCACAGTCTTCATTGAAGTTCTTGGGTTCCACCATGGATATGAAGGCCATATGTGATTTCTTGGTGTCTTTGGTTATCCTTCTAATGGTTTGTACACCTTTCTCTTTCTCTCCAATTATTTGACTTTCAAGATGATTCTTTTGAGTAATTCTGGAGGAAGGATTTGATGTTGATTGTTGTCCTAGCTCTTCTTGTCTGGGTGTCTCTTTTCCATCTGATTCTTATACCTGTTCATCTTCAGTTTTAGTTGTGTCCTTTGTAGTAGACTCAATATTTCTCACCTCTCTTACCGGAACTCCTTCATCAACCTTTGAATCAATGCAATCAACTAATTTATGCAATATTTTATTAAAGCATCTATATCCTTTACTATTGGTAGAATATCCTAAGAAGATGCCTTCATCAGCCCTGTCATCATACTTGCCAAGGTTTTCATTATTATTCTTTATGTATCACTTACTCCCAAATACTTTGAAGTGTTTGATTGAAGCATGTCTTCCATACCACAGTTCATAAGGTGTCTTGTCACTATGTGGTCTGAGGTGGGATTTGTTAAGAATATGGATTGTTGTGTGTATTTCTTCTACCCAGTAAGTTTGACCAATGTTCTTCTCATTCATCATTGACCCATCCATTTTCTGAACTATTTTGTTTTTCCTCTCAACTACTCCATTTTTTTGTGGAGTTCCTGGGATTGTGTATTCTCTCTTGATCCCATGTTTTTCACATAATTCCTTGAAATCACTTGACATAAATTATCCTCCTCTGTCTGATCTTACTTCCTTTAACCTATTTCATGTTTGATTCTGAGTTAAAGCCTTAAATATTTTAAATTTCTCAAATGATTCAACTTTTTATTTGATAAAATCAACCCAAGTAAGTCTGGAGTAATCATCAATGATCAGCATAAAGTAGTTTTCCTTCCTTGTTCCTTCCTGTCTTGATGGTGCACATAAATCCATATGAACTGATTGGAGTTTTTTCTGTTGAAGCAGAGCTCTTGGATTTAAACTGTGTCTTGGTTAGCTTTCCTACTTAGCAGGTCTTACACACACAATATTGTGTCTTTGATATTCTTGGAAGATCTTTTACTCCCTCAAGATTTTTGAGCTTGATTAAGTGGTCAAAGTTTAGATGTCCAAGTCTCCTATGCCATAACTAGATTTCATCATGCTTTCTTAGATAAAACTCTTATTTATCTTCTTTCAACACATATACATTATTTTTTTTCCTTTTGCCTTTAGCCACCACTTGACCTGAATTTACATATTTTATCTTACAATCCTTGGAAGTGAACACCACTTCACATCCTCTGTCACACATTTGACTTACACTGATAAAATTATGTTTCAACCCATCTACAAGAAGAACATCCTGGGCTTTTACTTTACCATTACTCAAACTCACCATCCCTTTACCCTTGATTTTACCTGGTTCATCATTTCCAAAGGTAACATTTCATGTTTTTCTTTTACTTATAGACAAAAACTTATACTTGTCTCCAGTCATGTGCTTGGAACATCCACTGTCTATATACCAGGGATCTTTTTTTTTTGAGATGAAAGTACTAGACCACATTTTTCAATATCTTTCTTTTTCCATGTGCTAGCATTTTTAGCTAAAGGATTTATCCTTGGATTTGCCTTGTACTTTTTCAGATGGCATTTTGTCACTTTGCGGGCGAAGTTATGACAGTTATAACATTCAAGCTCATTGTTTAGTAGGTCAAATTGATTGGTTCTACGTTGTCTATTCATTAGCTTCTTAGTTCTATGTTGTAGAGATGGTTTATTTCTTGAACTCCTCTATTGCATGTCTCTAAACTTAATTTGACAATTTACAATCTTATGAAAAAAAATTAGAATAGTAAAAACAATATCCATGGAAGAAATTTTAGTACCAGAAGGATGGCCTTCTTCTTGGCAATTGTTACTCCACCTTCTAATCTCTTTTTTTTTATCAGGGATCATCTTGTCTTTATTATCTTTTGGTGACAGTGTACTCTCATGGTCTGATTGTCTGCTGACTTGGAACTTGATCATCTTTACTGGCTCTTTTCTTTCTAGGTGTTTGTTGCTTGAACCATTTACATAACCTAAACCAGTCTTCAACAAATGAGATCTCTATTTTCTCAAAATGTCATTAAGTTTTGATGTGGCTTTAATGCTTGGAAAAATTTGGATATACAATGTTTTAAACTTCTCCATATCTTTTCTAGCTTTTACTACCTCTTATTCCAAGGCTTCACATCTTGCCTTCTTTTCTAATAGTCATTGTTTCAGAATGTCCTCTATTTTCTTTGCCTCTTCTAATTCCACTTTTAGCAGGGAAAAGTCTTCATCATGTCCTTTATTTTCTTTCTCAAACTGTATCAACAATTGTTTTTTTTTTTCTTGTTAGATCTGAGTCTAGCAATTTCTTCTATAGAATTGATTAGCTCTCCTTCCAAGTCAACCATGGCTTCTTCATCATCAAAATCACTTCCTATGCCTTTCTTATCATAATCCTCTTTGGCCATAAGCATAAAGTCATTAATATTATTTTCACAGGAAGATTCACTATCTGTGTCTTCTAAAGAGTCATCATTGTTTACACATAGACTTTTCATTTTACCAAATCTCTCGGGCTTGTACTTCTTTTCACCTTCAGAATTCTGATCTTGTTTCTTTTGTGGACACTTAGATGCAAATTGACATATCTTTCCATAGTTAAAACATTTGAAGGGCAATTTGCCTTGGTACTTGCCTGATCCTTTCTTTAGTCTTCTCATAATTTTTTCTTCAATTTCATCAAGCTCAGAATCCTCATTCTTATCTACTATAAATGATGCTTCTCTAGAGGTGCATTTATCTTTACCTATCTTAATTTCACGGGCAGTCAGAGTTCCTAGGAGTTTGTTAATAGACAGAGATTTTATATCATTAAGTTATTATATAAAAGAGACCTTTCAGTTGAACCTATCTGGCAAAGATCTCAAAATTTTCTGAACTAAAGAGACATCCTCAACTTTTTCACCAAGTCCTATCATTGCATTTACTTTTTCTTCAACTCTCAGAAAGTACTTCCCAATAGTTTCATCCTCTTTCATCTTTAGCTGTTCAAACTGTAATCTGTAGGTTTGAAGCTTGGCATCCTTTACCTTCTCATTACCTTCATAACTATTGATGAGTTTGTCCAACATTTCTTTGGGAGATTCTAAGTGCATAACTTTTAAAAAAAAAAATTCTGCAAGCCCACTCAGAATAGAATTCATAGCCTTAGTGTTGAATCTAAATTCTATCTTATCATCTTTAGAAGCTAGTACAACTAGTTTTAGATAACCAGTCTCTACCACATCCGAGACATCTACACCTAGGGCCATTATGTAGGTTCTCATCCTAACTTTCCAGAAGGCAAAGTTTGTTCCATTGAACAGGGGGGCCTTATTGGTTGAAGTTTGTTCATGGCTAGTCAGGTTTAAGCTTTAGGATCTACCATTAGATAAAAGGAACCGGATCTGATACCAATTGTTGGATAACTGAGAGGGGGGTTGTGAATCAGTTGTTACTGTGCTTAAACAATTATGCCCATTTTAAACTCTTTACAGAACACTCAATGACGATCACAATAAAGAAGGGAAGTAAGAAATAGAATATTCATAGACAGATATTTCTTGAGGAAACCCATAAAGGGAAAAACCTCTTCTTCTTGATATGATAAGTAATATTTATTTTCTGTACATTATCATTCTTATGAGCTCCAAGTATTATTGAGGATACAACCTCTATTTTACAAGAAACAACTTGTTGAGATCACTAACTCTTTGGTTTCTCTAGCACCCACTAGAAGGAAGCACCAACACCATGAGTGTTCCAACACCAACTGGATGGAAGCACCAAATTCCAGTCACAAAGGAACCAACCTGTATAACAGAGAACAATAGTTCTTCCTTGCACCACCCTACCACCTTGGTTTTTCTGGCTGTAACCAGATGGAAGCTACAAATCCCTATGTTCAAGCACCCACTTGAAACTTTAAGGACACCATTTCTCCCTAGCACCTCCCTACCACCCTGAAATATAAATCTTTTCTTTTCCTGAATTTATCACAGTGATAAAGCATTTATCTATGGCTTACTAGTCTCATCATTGTTTTGTTACATTGCTATGCTCTGCCTGCATCAATGCCTCTCTACCCACATCTCCTTGAGATTTTTTTTCTTCTTCTCTGTCTCTTAATACGCACCTCATCTTTCTCTTCCTCTCTCAGATAAGAATTTATTCTCTCTCTTTCTTCAGTGCTTTATGCGCTGTGTATTATTTCCATTCAATGCGCTACGCCTCTTCTATGCATTTCATCTCTTGCACACAACATGCTTCTACCTGCATAAATAACTCTCAACAGAAGAAACCATCTCTTTTATGTTCTGCACATATTTATCATGCCAAGTCCTCTTCTAGGGCATAAAATCAACTCTTCGTCCTCTCTGGCGATCATCCTAAGTCTTCTCTTCATCAATGGTCGTCATCCTGAGATTCTTCAGCTTCTTTGGCAGTTACATTCTTTGACGCATTTCCATCTTTCAATTGTATAAATGATTAATCTTCACTTCACTAGAAGTTACCTCGAGACTCTTCATATTCTCTGGCAATCACACTCAAGCTCATCAAATTCTCTGGTAGATACAATCACTTCATTTCTAGCAGTTACTATCATTCCTTTCCATCAGTTACAGAGAGAACTTTTGTGCGCTCATTCCTTTGGCACCTTTTCCCTTCCTGAAAAAAACTTCACTGCAGGTGCTAGCGTTTCTTTCTAAGCCCCTTCCTTTCACATGACCATCGGCGGTGACCAAATGCCTATTCAAAAAGGTGCTTCCAATTCCTTCCTAGTGAGCACTGGCTTTGTTTCATGATATGAACTTGGGCTATGAGCCTCTTGTGACCACGTGATTGTGGGCGTGTTGATAGGTGCTTTGAGGGAAACCCGCTTTTCACCCTGCAATTCACTATGAGCCTCCACATGTCATTTCTCCTAAATCATGGTTTCAATTGCAGTCTGCTCACAAAAAATTAAGACCCGAGCATGTTTAGGCCCCACAATGGAGCACGACTGTCGATCTCACGATCTTGAAAGGGCTCCTGAATGGACGGTTGATATCTACCCTCTCAAATCTGTGGACCAGATCTCACCTTCCTACATCAATGACTGAGATTTACTTCGTGATCCAAGCTCCAAGAGTTTTTGAACTCAAACACTATTGTTGTTGACTAGATATATTCTAGAATGGAAGATCTGTTGACATATGTCCTCTTCAATTGATGGCTCTGCCTTCTTTCCTTTGTCCACGTGTGATACTTAGTCTCAATGATCGGGTGACATGTGGCCCTCCAAACCAACGACCGAGATCGATTTCACCTTTCATGCTTCAAGAGTTTCGATTCTCAAATTCCTCTTGCTCCCATAGAATTTCATCCAAAGTCCATGATCCAACAATGTGTGTCCCTTCTGTATCAATGGTCACAATCCCTTTGTGTATTCGGGGTTAGGGAATCTCATCTTTCCAACCTTTCAACCTTCCTTTTCTTTTCCCCTGGAGCTGACAATCTACTGACGTGTGTCCATTTCAGATCAACAATCATGATCTTAATTCAGAATTCTCAAGTCTCAAATGGAAATCCTTAAGTGAGATTTCTTTGAAATCTCAGATCAATGGACCTGTACTCCCCTTGACAATCAATGGTTGAGATTTGTCTTCAGTGATTTTCATGATCTCCCTATCCACAAAACTTCTGAATTTGTGGATATCACACCACTTGTCCTCTTTGACGATGGATGGCCCCAAACCATTTCGCGACTTCATAAATTTGGGCAAGTGTTGGTGGCAACGATCCACAAGTAAAACTCCCAGAGTGACATCACTTGATGAATTGTCATAACCCTAGTAACTACCACGTGTCACTCGTATTTTTGATTTGCACGTACCTAAAATGTCGAATCAACTTGACACTTGTCATCATCTGATTACACCATGTGTCCTTGCTGACATAGTATTACTGACGTATATCTTCATTCACTTCAAGACTTTGGCCTTCGGGACTTCCGGTATTTCGACTTTTCAATTCACCAATTCTTTCGAAGTGAGAATCCACGAACACTAACCTCCTTGCAACTTTTAGACCCGAAATAAATGTTGTTCATTGATCATGTTCTCATATCGATGACTCAATATCTTTGAGATGCTGCTTTTCTAGATTATCCTGTCCTTCCACTTCAAACTGATCTGACGATTGTTGTATACTCTGGCTCTCTGGACTTCGGGTTTTCAAGTCTCAAATTGAAAAATCATCGAAGTGTTTTTCTTCGGAGTTGAGGATCATGTGCCAAATTTCATTCTTGATGATGGATGGTCCCTTATTACTTCGGTACTTTGTGACTTTGAAAAGTCTTCTCTCCTACCCTCATCAAAGGCTTAACCTTCATGCATTTATCTCTGGATCCAACGCCTGAAATATGTTCTCCTCTTCTGTGCGATCCTCCTGAATGGACATTGATCTAACGGCCACTGTCGCTCCTCCTCCTAAGCTTATGATTTATTTTGACTTAGAAGGTTTTCTAAGTATTCAAAGGTTTCATCCTTTGAAGCTTCTCCCACGGGTCTCGTCGTCGTTGTTCTTGTTTTCCATCATTGTTGTTGTTCTTCTTTGCTTTCCTATTTTCCATCATTGTTCTTGCCATCAATGACAAGCGCACTCTGCCTGTAAACATGCCAACATAATTTTATGGAAAATCAGAGAATAATTAGCCATTGGCCCTATATTTCATTTTTGTATCCCCAAATACTGTGGAAAAAACCTAAAAAATCCTATCCTCTTCTCAATTAGTATGCTCCCACGATGGCTGAAATACAATTTTGCATATGTGGCATTTTTGTTGACATGGTTGATGATGTGGCATTCTTGGTCCACATGGAACCTTGATTTGATTCCATGTCACCCTCTTTCCATCCTTTCCCTGCCTCATCAGCCTCAACCTTTCTCCTCCCTCTCCCTCTCTCTTCTTTCTTCTTTATCCTACTTTACCTTTAATACATTTAATAAATAATAAAATGTTTTTATTTATGTGACCATGCATACTAATTGTCCACCTAGAAAACATATGACCTTGGATGGGAGAAGTGTCGCATATTTTCTATTAGATCTCCACCTGGAACCCTTTCATTGGACGCATGGATGGGAAGGTCCCATCCCACACCCTATTTCCTTGGTGAAAAAAATTGTTTTCTCCCAAACCTAACGATGATAATTAGGGAAGATCAACAGATGTGGTTCATTTCAAATGATGAATTTGTAAGGAGGTTAACAACACCTCATGGGTTTATACCACTTACAACCCTATGATACATGGAATCCTCCCATTGGATTCACATTGCTAAGGACTTTTTGAAAACTGCTTTGTGACTGATGTGATACCACTTATGGTATCAGTCTATACCACCATGCTCATGTGGATCCCATGTCACCTATTGGGCCTGCCACTATTGAATTCTTATCCCTAACCTCACCACTATTGCACTAGATTTCCACCATTCTATTCCATTTCATCACTCCCACATAACCTGTCATGTGGCCTCCATGTCATGGTGATGTCATGGAAAAACAATTTCTCAATTTTTCAAAATTTCAAAATTTCCATCATGGTCATCATGAAACTTTTAAATTAATCTTCCTATGGATAATTTCGACATGGTGCATGTGTAATTCGACCTTTTCACCCATAATTTGACACCCCCACATCAAATTCACAATGAATTTTAGTCTAGAAATTGGGGCTTTTCCCAATTTCACCCAATTCCACCCTGGTTGCTCTATAACGTCGAACATTCGACCAATTATAGGACCAAAAATACTCAAACAGAGGTTAGAGTTGGTTAATTTAACCCCTAAGCTCAAATTTCCAAAAATTATAGGAAATATCCCAAAATTGTTTCCCAGAAAAATTGACAAACCCATTCAAGACATCCTGTGAACTTTAAATCTACAATTTTAGTTTTTGCATGTTGTTTCTAGCCCATGGAGGCTCATTGTTGAACCTATGGATTTGAGAAAACTCTGTAATGTACCCAGCCTTGTATATTTTTCCCATCTGTGAAAAAATGACTTATCCTGCTAAATACGAATTTTAAAATGCCCCATACATATAAAATAAAACCAAGGGGAAATAGGCCCATAAAAATTACAACAAAATAACCTATTGATTTGCCAATGCATATGACATCATTTATAAAATGTGAATGCGTCTAGTAAACAAAAAATTAATGCAAGAAACGTTCCAATAAAACATTTTCACACTGGAATAATCATAGTAAAACAACACAACATTTATCTTTTAATAATTAACCAATTGGTTGTGTACAAAGGATGAACCTCCCATCCATAAGCATTGTTGTTCATTTTCTCTTAAAAATAGGCTAACCCTGAGTTGATTCTATGAGTCCACAAGGATATTTGGCCCTCTGACTATCCACTCTTCACACACAACAACCCCAAACCCAAGTTCCAAACTCCAACATCAGTTCCAATCCACTAGTTCTCTTCCCACAACCTGCACAACTCAAGGAATGCACCCCCCTTCCTTGATCTTGGTCCATTTCATTGTACCATTTGTTTATTCGGTCTTCCAGTGCAATTGGTTGGTCATAAATATCTCACCTAGGGATTCCAGGAACTCTCAGTTTTTCTAGGAGTGCTCACGACATCCTTTAGAAGGCTCTTGAGCCATTTCCTCAACAGGAAAATGAACTACAGGTTTACAACCTATTTTACAGGAACAAAAACCACCTTTGCATCATAAAAATAGCCCCAAAATGGTTTCCTTCATGCCCACCATGGATGGTGCTCTTCCCAATACTGAACTCCTCCCTTTTTGCCCAAAATCTACATGTAAACATTATCTCTTTTTTCATACAAATTTCATTCGCTTTCACTTGGTTGCTTGAATCACACTCTACCTAAAGATGATTTTGCTTCATCCTCTTTCTCCCAATAACTCTAGGATGTGACTCCTCACACCCACCATCTTACATGAGTTTAATGATTGGTTTTTGGAAGACTCAACAACAAGTAGAAGGTTACATACAATGATAATAATTTAAGGAATGGTGGGTTGTATATACCCATGAATAAAACCCCCTTAGATCCCCTCTCCCTTTTGGAATCATTCACCCCCCATAATATTCATCCCTCTTGTATCACATCCAACGATTATTTTTTTTATTAATCATTTCAATGTACATAATAGATAGTTCTTCCATCGAAGATTTAAATAAATAAGGTATTTTCTCCCCGGCATATCGACTCACCATCCTAATTCACATTTATACAATTACATTATAATTTTCAAGAATTAATATTGGATATGTTACACTAACCATTACAATAATCAAGTGGTTTTGGATGATGATGAACTATCACACCAAGTGGTTTCTAGATGACCACAAACCTCACACACAAGTGGTTTTGTCTAACCACAAACCTTGCACACAACTAGTTTCAACTGACCACAAATCATCATGACGGGAAAACTAATTTACAATGAACAAACTCTATTGGGATTTCTTCACTATGAGCTTCATCCTTAAACTGTTGTCTTCTTCATTTTCTACCTACAAAATACTAATTCAATTGAACTACTTCTTTCTCTTGTACCTGTAAAAAAATGATCATTTATGTCCATATAAAAAGAAATCCACTTACCAAAATAAATGGATGTCATTCATTGTACTCACTAGTTCTCTAGAAATCCTCTTTGCCTACATGGTTCATCAACATGTTAAACTCTCCTTTAATACTAACTTGGTCCCAAACAACTCACACTGTGATATTACTTGACACATTCCCCCTTTAATCGAAGATTCAACTTCTCTGACTCACTATCAATATTAGATATGATTCCACATGCCACCCTTGTACATATTTGAATGGTTGATTCCACAACTTGATGCCACATCCTCTCTATGTGTGAGAGGGATACACGCTACATGACTACATGTGCTACCACACTAATCGATGTAGTCCTGACTCAACAGGGCTTAAGAAACACTTTGGGAATTCAAATTTCCTATGGATAAGTTTTACATCTTGGACCAAAAGACCTCTAGTGTGTCAGGTCCAACCAATCATGCACCCCATACAACACATATGAATTATTACAACATTTCATATAAGGTACAACAAGCATTCCAAATTCTTTACTAAATTCTCAACAATTTACAAGCCCATTACATTTGTCCAAAATATAAACCTATTTACATCTCATCACCATGCATACCTTATGTTCTACCTATTAATCCTCTTCTTTGTCCTTTACCATTCACCATTGGTGTCCATGGTCATTCTTCATTCGATTTTCCTGGTTAGAGTAGCTAATTATAACAATGAAAGTGTATTGAGATAACTAAAATCAATATCTACACTATTATCATTGACCATAACTTAAATTCAAGAGTGTTGGATACCACGGAAAATGCACTCTATATTCTCCTTGCTATATGGTTATTACAACATCAATTTGTGCCCAAAACATAAGCCAACATAAAAGTAGGATCATGACCAATTCTTTTACCTCTCCAATGAAATTCTTTCTTCTTTGTCTTTCACCATTCATATTTTCCAAATTCTTCCTCTTGCCATACTTCATCACAAGTCTGTTGTTTATTGGTTCAATCTTCTTCTTTGATTTCCTTGTATGATCTTATTTAAAATTTGTTCCTTGCTACACTTCATCAAGATTTGTCTTCTACATAATTATTCATGTCTTCATAATCTCCAATACTCAATTTTTCCTGCAAATAACTTTTAATAGAGTTTCTCTAATATCGGACTGGTTAGTTCCAACTTGGACTCAAATTTGTGACAATAGTTGACTAGACTAAATGTCACTATTGTTAGAAAATAATTAATCTTGTATCTATTTTAGGAAAGTTTTAATTTTAGACTCTACAATAGTTTTAGTTAGTTATGAATTAGCTATTTTTTGTGAGTCGTATTATTAGTAAGTTTTGTGTATTTATCTATTTATCCATAAGAAAAGAATCATTCAAGTTTTGGAGCCACAACTCTTGTGTCTCTTGTGTTTTGTTTTGAGTTGATTTTCTGTGTGTGTTTGTGCAAGAGTTCATACAATCGTTGGTGTACTATATATTCCCTTCCTCTTTCAAATTGGTATCATAGAATGAGTTTAGAGAGGAAGCTTGCAGATCCAGAGAGAGGTCATAGTATATAGAAATCTCGTACTAAGTCACACAAATCACAAGGGTTTTCAAGCAGTCCTAAGAAAGCTACCTCCAATTCGGTGGGGGGAAAGAAGATTGTCTCTTGCAGAATAGAGAGAGAATATTCAAGATATTCACCCTAGCAGTGGTTTCATGTTGAGATCACGCACATGGAGCTCCAAATCCAGCCCATGTAGGGAGAGTTTTGAATTCTATTTTTTTCATTCAAATATTAGTGAGTGATAATACACATATCCATGAGGGTTTTTTTTATTATTTAGAATTTTGGATGAAATAAAAATTTACATGGATTGAATTTGAAAGTTATATGGAGAAGTTGTATTCATATTTTAAACCTTTAGAGTTTCTTAAAAGGAACATGGCATATTTTTAATAATAAACATATCTTGTGTATTTTTATAAAGGATGCAAATATATATTTTTCTTTAGGTTGTGATTTTTAAATAAAATAAAAATATGTTATTCACCTTATTTGTTTTGAAAATGAATTCATTTAAAAAAATATGGCTTCATGAAGAAGTTTTGCACAACCACAAATCTCGGTTCTTACAAGGAAAAATTAAGAATTTTGGTCAATCAAGATGAGGACATTATTACGTTCTTGAGATGTTTGGGATCTTGTATTTCACGACTATACATAACCATATAATCACATAGTCGAGCAATATATGACCAATTCTCATAAGGATCATGTCACATATAACAAGAAGAAGGTTGAAAAATATCTCTATCTCATCCAAAACAGCTTGGATGAAAGAATATTTCCCAAGATTTTGACAGAAGGATTCTCAAAGAAATCATGGGACATTTTAGAGACCAACTATCAGGGTATCACCAAGGTAAATAAAGTTAATTTGCAGATGTTACAAATGAATTTTGAGAATCTAAAGATGAATGTGTCGAAGTCAATGGACTAGTACATGACCCAGGTCATGAACATAGTAAATCAGTTAAGGATGAATGATGAAGGGATTCCAGATCAGAGAGGTGGAGAATGTGCTTAGAAACTTAACCTAAGAATTTTTATGCAATGGTTATATCCATTGAAGAGTCTAAGGACATGATGCATCTATTAGTGGATGATTTTTTGGTATCCTTGTTATCCTATGAATCAAGGATGAATGTGTATGAAGATTCCTTGGAAAATGAATTCAGATCCCAGGTTTTTATTTCAAGTGGCAAAGGAGGATAAGAGTCAAGAGGCAAGGGAAAGAGAAACAAAAGAAACAACCAAAGGGTTAGTTTAGAACAAGAAAATATACCATATAAAAATCCTCATAGCTTAAGGGGGCCAGTAGAAAAACCCACAACCAAAACAGAGGTATGGAAAATCCTAATTTAAATTCTTTTATTATAACACAGTGGGTCATTATGCACATGACTGTAGGAAGAAGAAGGTTGACCTTAGAAGAAAGGATGAAAATTATTCTAACACCACTAATAACTATAAAGACTCATTATTTCTTACTTCTATTGTTTCTCAAGAGACTTCCAATGATATTTGGTTGTTAGATAATGGATGTAACAATCATATGACATGAAACAAAAACTTAATTGCATATCTGGATGATTTATTAAGGACTAAAGTCAAGTTGGGGTTAGACAATATTCTAAAATTCATGGGAAAATGAATGGTGAACATCCTGATGAAACAAGGTCTGAAAAGACACATACCCGGTGTGTATTATGCCCCATGTTTGAAACATATGTTGGAAGATTGGTTGTTGTCATGATGTCAACCCTAGTCATGGGTTTTGGACCGCAAGATTGATAAAGGTATTTGGACATGAAGGACAATGCACATGCAGATACAACACCCATGAATGGATAATATACATCATGTTGTTTCCAGTGGTATGTGGCATGTCACATGGATCCTCATGGTTGAGGAGAAATGAATTTTTGAAGATGACAAAGTGAATTGAAGAAGGAAGTACATGTAGGCCCTGAAAATAATTAAAGAAAAGAATTATAAAATAAGAAAGTGTCAGGTCGGCCCTAATGTTAAAAGGAAGTGAAATATATGGTACAAATAAACATCATTATACATTCATTTGATACAAGTAAAATTTCATAGGCAATGAGAAGATAAGAAGGCCGGATTTCAAGGGAGGATGAAGTCTTTTGGTGATGTATTCTAAGGTATGTTATTTTCAGGTCATCTTACCATTTTTGCTATAACTTTTTTTCTAGAATGATTCAAATGGTGAAATCTCTATGGTATTGAGAAGACATATCAAGGTACCTCTGGTAAAAATTTCATCCCTTGATTTTCTATAATTATGGAGATATACTCTATGGAAGATAGGGTTTGTGACCAATCCTGAAGCTAGTCAATAAACAAGTGTTTTGGGTAAAACAGTCATAAAAATTTCATACAGAATCCAAATGAAGTGGGACCACTTCCATTGGAAATAGTATGGAATGTAGTTTCTTGTGTGAGATTTTCAGAATCGGATGTTAAATATTGAGAACGGGGCATGCTATACAAGTTGGGTCTTCTGAAAAATCTAGAATTGAATAAAGTCTACCATACTTTCTATAACCTCTTTTTGGGGAGGATTCAAGGAGTGAAAATTTGAGGAGTTTCAGAGAATAAATTCAGTAATATTATCTATAGGATCAGAGTACTCCAAGAATTGAAGAATTGCAGAAATTGAAGAAGTCTCAGAAAGCATTATCAGGTTCTATGTGATGATTGGTTGATGGTGATGATTTAATGTAAAGTTTTATTAGCTCTCATATATTCTTGGGTGGAAGGAATGGGAAAGGATGGAGAGTTCAACTCTCTCTTGATATTGGAGGATTGTATCTTCCTCTTGGAGGGTTATCCCTCCCTCTACATTTGGAAGCTATATCTACCTTTGGAAGTCATTACTTCCCTTGAACAATAAACTATTGATTATTTCTCATATATTGTGCATGGTGTATTATGTTGTATTGGTGTAACTCTTATACTATTGTTCATTTCTCATTGGATATAGTTGAATGGTTTAAGTATAAGTTGAAAAAGGTTTTAAATTGTACTTGATACTGATTCACCCCCCTCTCCGTATCAACAATTGGTATCATAGCGGGTTACCTTCAGTACAATTTAACTATTGGAAGGAATATCCTATGCAGAAATGGAAGACAACATTCCAAATGGGATTCCACCATTTGATAGAAGCAATTTTGAATAATGGAAAAATCAAATGGAAACTTACTTGAAATCTCTTGGGGAAGATGTTTGGTTCTCAATTTCTTAAGGATATAATGCTTTGAAGAAACCAAAGACTGCAACTCAGAAGGAAGCAAAAAGGAACAACAAACTGGCAATAGATACCATCTTGGATGGATTGATAGATTCAGTGAAATCCAAGGTCGGATCATGTGCATCAGCAAAATATATTTGGGACAAGCTACAAGACCTTTATGCAAGGGAAGAAGCAGAAGAAGAAGAAGTTGAAGAAGATTACAACATCTCATATTTCAAAGAAGAAAATAGAGGTCAGTTATTTTTCTTTAATTGTGAAGGAGTAGGACATGTTGAATTTGAATGTCCTCATCCAAGGATTGAAAGAGATGGCAATGAAAAAGAAGAAAATCATAAAGTAGAAATGATTCAACAAGAAGATGAGAATCTTAAAAAATTGAAGCATGTTGAGATTGAAAATAGCAAGCTCAAAGACACGCGTAGAAAACTAAGAAGTGAATTGGTTAGTTGTGAAA
>ML790395.1:754263-772471 GCA_009831015.1 Picea engelmannii | reverse complement strand
CAGGTTGCACTAAATTGTTGTATTAGTATTGAAGAAATATATCATGGATTTGGAGTGGTTGATTACCGCCCCCGAGGCTTCCCCAAAGTCTTCTAAAATTCTTTTAAAAGCCTTTGCTTCCTTTACCGTGGGTGTGCCATGGAACAGGGTATCATCAACGAATTGTTGGTGTGTAGAGGTTGGGCAATGCTCATAAGGTTTGATACCTTTTATTTCCCCAGCTGCAGTTGCACTTTTTATACTTTTACTTAGCCCTTCCATCATTAGAACGAACAAGAAGGGAGACAGTGGGTCCCCTTGTCTTATGCCTCTGGAGGGACACAAAGGTTTTGTTAGGGCTCCATTGATTAGTAGCGAGTAGCTTGTCGTTGAGACTAGAGGGGTTATCCATTTGATCCAGTGTTGGTTGAACCCAAAAGCTTCCAGAGTCTTAGCCATGTAGTTCCAGCTTATTTTGTCATAAGCCTTCGCCAGATCAAGTTGGATTATCATCCCCCCTCTCCTTTGGCTTTTCAGCGTGTGAATGATCTCATGGGCTTGGATGATATTGTCCAGGATTTGTCTTCCTTCCCCAAAACTCGCTTGTTCCTGAGAAATCAGTGTGGGAAGTAATGGCTTCAGTCTATTGGCTATGACTTTGGATATTATCTTGTAAACTACATTGCATAGAGCTATAGGCATGTAGCGATCTGGGGTTTTAGCTTCATTTTCTTTCGGGATTAGAGTGATCATCGTGGCATTTAAAGCTTTGAGGATGGATGTCGATATCCTTGAGTCCTCCACCACCCTATAAATATCATGCTTAACCAATTCTCAACAGGCTTTGAAGAATTCCACTGTGAACCCATCTGGGCCTGGGGCCTTTCCATTGGGCATCTCCTGGACCACTTGGTCAATTTCTTCCTTGGCAATGGGTTTGCTTAAGCCAACGTTTTGCTCCTCTGTGACCAGCTTGGGGATGTGTTGAATTATTCTTTGTATGGCCTCCGATCTGTCTTAGTTTGGTTCATGGGCTATCCCCTGGAAGTGGTTGACCAGTGTGTTCTCAATTTCCCGGTGGGATTCTCTTTTGATTCCGTATTGATCCATAATCTTCAAGATTTTGTTGTGGGATCTTCTTGCAATAGTATTTCTGTGAAAAAACTTGGTATTTCTCTCCCCTTCCTTTAGCCACCTTATTCTGGACTTTTGACACCACAGGGTTTCTTCTTGTAGGCATATTGCTTCCCATTACTGGGTCAAATGGATCTCTTCCTTTTTTCGGTCCTCTATGTATCCCTCTTCAATGCACTGTTCCTGTAGTTTCCTCATTCATCCTCGATGCTCTTTTTCCTCTGGTTTATATTTTCAAAGACCTCCTTGTTCCACTCCTTGAGTTTTTGTTTGATATATTTGAGTTTTTTTTAAAGTTTGAACATCCTTGTCCCTTGGTCTGGAATTTCCTCTCGCCACCACTGGTTGATGTTCTCCTTGAAGGTGGGATGGTCGATCCAGAACTTCTCAAATCTAAATGGTCTGTTCTTCGGTGTGGTTTGAAATTTTACTTCTAGTTGAACTAGCCCTGATCCCCCCCATGGGAGTATGTTGCAATGCAAAGTTAGTCCTTGCAGCATGATTGATTCCGACACCAAGAATCTGTCTAGCCTTCTAGCTATTTGGTGGTGACCTAGTCGTTTTTTGTTCTAGGTGAACTGACCGTTGCTGGTCCTAATGTCCACGAGCTTCTTTGTGTCAATGAAAGCTGAGAAATCTTCTGCATCTTTGTCCAGTCTTCTGGTGCCCCCTTTTTTCTCCACGAGTATAGTGACAATGTTGAAATCCCTTGCCAGGATCCAATGGAGGTTGCAGGTACGTTCCTTTAGATTCTCTAGGTCGAGGAGCAATCTTCTTTTTTTCTCCATCACTTGGGGGCCATACACATTACTGCGTAGAATTTCCTCTATGTTCCCTATAATTTGCATATTAATAGAAAGTGTGTTTCTTGTGGCTTCTGTTGCAAGTAGGTTCACCGATTGTGGGTTCCACAGGGTGAGAATACCTCCCGCCATATGTTGGATTTCGACAACCAACATCTTGTACTTCCTCCTGTGTTTTTTACTGGTTGTTTCCATTCCGTCTAAAGTGCATTTTGTCTATTGAATGAAACATAAGTCAGGTTGTTCCTTACTCAATCTATTTTTAAGGATTCTTTGATTTCTTGGGTTGTTTAGGCCTCTTATATTCCATGTTATGATCTTCATTTAAACATGTGGGGGGGATTTAGGGAAGATATTTTTAATCTTACCTGAGTTTATCAACAAGGCTCCTAGTTCTTGTAGGGCTATGTTATTTGATTTTTTGCCTTTCTTCCGCCTTGCTTGCTTGGGTGAGTGTTGTGGTTGTCCATCGCATGTTTTGATTCCCGAGTGCCCTACCTTGCCATGCATGCACTTGATCCCTATGGATTTCACTTCCTCCCTTAGGAGGAAGAGATATTGAATGCAATCGAGTTGCTTCATTGGCACATTGTCTATTCCCTGCCTTTTCCATTGCTCTAGAATATTTGGTAGATCTATTCCTTCCCTTTCCACAATATCTCTGAGATCTGGGTCCTCTGTTCCTAGCTTAATTGGAGTCATCTCTGAATCTCCATTTGTTTCCTGCATGGGTGTGTTGGCATCTTCGTGTCCTCCTTCCTTGGGACTTGCGCTACCTCCTTGTTCGCCTTTGTTGCTTGGAGTTCCTGTGTTCCCCTGAGTTGTGTGCTCCCTCACATCCTTATCTTTCGTTTTTATCATCCCTCCTTCTTCCCCTTGGTTGGGCCTGCCCCTTCCTTTTGTTCTAAGCCTGGCTTCCGGGTTGCTTCCTATTGGGGCCTTTCCTTGTCTCTTGTTTCCTCTGCCTTTGTGATTTGGCTTCACCATCCTCATCCTGTTGTAGCTTGGTGTTTTCCACTTCTTGTTTTTTGTTAAGAGGGAATTCCCTTAGTAGGTGTCCATGTTCATGACATCTTCTGCATTGAAATGGGATCTGCTCGTAGTCTATGCTTTGTATCCATTCCTCATCCCTAAACTCCAGGCTTATGGCTTCCGAGAGCACTCCCGAAACATCCATCTCGATGCAGATCCTTGCGTAGGATGTATATCTGCCTTTTAGAGTAGCTTTTGATGACTTGACATATTTTCCGAGCTTGTTCCCTATGGCTTTGAAGGTAGATGGCAGCTAGTAGTCTAGCGGTAAGGAGTAAAACCTTAGCCATACTAGGACATTTTTAAAGGTTTCTTTCTCTGGGGATAAATTTTCTTTCCATGGACGAATGTACAGCCCCGTTGAGGCATGGAAATATGCTCCCCCCCCAAAGACTTTATCCATGTCCTCCAGGTTCATAAAGACCGTGGTGAAGAATCCTTTCGAGCTCAGGTGGAGTTCCACTTCTCCACTTGGCTTCCAATAGTATTTTATCCAGTTGTGCAATGTTTTTTTTCTGTGGGCCACAGGCCCATGAACTTGCAGGTTAGTGCATGTGTCTTCATCTAATCCCGGAAGAGTTGTGTTTGGGGATCTTCCAATATAACCTTGGGTATCAGTGTTGTTTTAGGTTTGCACGGGTTGCGCCCCCCTACCCCATTGGGGTTAGTCATTGCTTGCGCGTCGTTCTGGGTTTCTCTGGCTCCTTCCCCCACATGATCACTTTTTTCTTGGTTGCCCTCTTGGTTCTTTTCCGATCCTGATCCCGAGGTACCTATCAGAGGCTGTTTGAAACCGCTGCCTCCTGGGCCTTTCCCTCTGCCCACCACTTCCTGTTTGTATGAGGGGGTTTCATTCCCTCCCCCTTAAGTGACCATATTGGTTGTTGTTGAGACCGCGACTATCAAACCCTAGCTTGAAAATTTCTCCAAAGTCGTGCCTCTCAGGATTATAGTCCTTAGCTTCTTATATCATTACTTCACATTATTATTAGTATTAGTGCGCCTATTAGTTGTTATCTTCCTTTTACCTAATTTTCATAAAATAACTGTCATGAATTATGTTTCAATGTTAAGTTTGGAGTTGTGCCTTTGTATTGCTCCAAATCATAATGTATTTGTATTAATTTGATAAATGCTTTGGTTGTTGATATGTGATTTACAACTAGTGATACAACCTAGTGTAAGCATTCGAACACTAAACTTGTGTTATGTTCCATCCTTTTCATGCTTTTTTAAATTAGGGGCAGTTGGAGTGCCCTTGTAACATTCATATTTTGCCTAGTGATAACCATTACTTCTAGGGAATTTCATAGGTTGGTCCAAAGTCTTGAATGTTCACACTAAATTCCACGTGTCTTGAGTAGTAAAGGATGATTGACCTCTCCTCGGTTGGTACAAAGAAAATATTATTTATTACTCTAATTTATCAAAACAATGTGTCATGTGCTATACAAGCTTAAATAGCGTGTCATGTGTTATCCAAGCCTAATTATGGTGTGCCTATTTATGTAGGAAATTAGGAAACAAAATATACTCAATCATCTATTATCATCGATGTATTGTATGTCGAATAGCAAAAAAATACTTTCAAAATAATAATAATAAAACACCATTTTATCCAATGACATTGCAACAAATGCAAGGTATAAACAATGTTGCAACTCATTTCCATATCGTCATCTTCAATCAATAAAGAAATATGATCATAAAAATGCCCATATACATCCTCTTGTTTCATAGCCCCGTCCATATAGTACAATAATAATAATAAATTTTAAACCAACAAAACTGCATATCCCCTACATTTCGGTTTGTATATTCAATTGCTTCTAATTTGTACATCCAATTATAAAGTGTGAGGTTGTACATTCAATTATATAGTGTGTGGGGAAATGGAGAGACAAGACTATTTAATTTCTCATCACTTGTGCAAAGGTCAATGTGGCAATATTAATTCATGCAACCCTTTGAATAATGGTGTTTACACTAATAGAGGTCTAACAAAGGTCTGCGGTGTTTACATGTTACATATTTGAGAGAGTGTCATACTAGGATGTGCAAGTATGTCTAAGTTGTGTAAAGTCTTTTGTGTGCATGGTCATTCATCAACAATTTGTTGAAGGTGTGAAGGATGAGGTTTCAGAGCCATGGAAAACCATTGCCGAGTAAAATGACGTTGAGCGGATTTTGTGTTGCATATGGAAGAGGTTATGGTGCTAAGGGACTTCAACTTGTGAGTTGTGTTTAACTTTATAGTCATGTTGAATTTTGTCATATCTCACATATCAAAAGCTTCCCTCTAAAGTGACAACATAGAATGCTTCCCTCACAAAACGACAACATAATTTTTTTTGTCTTATGATGAGTATAAGTTTTAAAATTTGATTAGTTTAGCTCATTTAGAATTCCTTCCATGATCACGCATTATTCGTTTAAAGCATCAATTTTGAGCAACTTCTACATCTAATCACCATTAGAAATTTAAATGTGTTTAAACACATGGAAAAGCTCATTTCTTCTATCATTTTAATTAGTCATCATATTTTTTTTACATGTGTTCTTTTTATATTTTATATGATACACCGAACTTCTTCTAAGTTATGGTTATGCTTTTATGGGTTAACCATGTCTCATTTGTAGTGTGGTTGCATCCTCTTCCCACGAGAGTTTCTAGGTTTGTTATTTTTCATATAGTGATTCTTCTTACAACATGTCTTTGCACCTTCAGAGGCAATTGCTATTAATTAGGATGTGGATGCTATTAAACTTCAAATACCATATATTATGCATCTACCCAACAAATTAAGCATACAAGTGATAAAAAAATCCGACGCAAAATGTGTCACAAACACAACTAAGATCATACTAAAATAATATCCCAAAGGGATGCTAGAGTTCTCACATTCCAATCTAAGTCTCTTAATGACTACCTCATAAGGGATCCCAAGTGTACTTTTGTTATGCATACAATGATGCAAGCATGTAGGCTCGAGCCTTTCTCAAGGAAACATAATCATTTTATTCAACCCTTAGTGGTCGAAATAAGAATTGTAAATCAAGTTACGTTCATTAAGAGTGCTTTATCCACAATCATTGTATTTATAAGACAAAGAAAGTCAAGGTTAACAAGGCATTGTTTTTCTAAGCTAATTATAAATTGTAACTTGGGCATTTTAGTGATGCTTCATGAGTTCATTGTTGGTAGGGTATGTATGAGTGCCAGTGAGACAAAGAGAATTCATGGTACTATAAGAGTTAGATAGGGTTTCTCCTACACTTCTTGGACTATACATTAATGAGTTGGAGGAGATCATATTATGGACTTTGGTTGATATTGTTGGTTGCTTTCTCTTTGGAATTCATAATGGCATATTTCTACTCATGGATGACATTAGATCGATGTTTCACTTGTGATTTTTTTGTGTGATATTTGTAGGCTTTCGGTGACTTTTGAAGAAAACAAAAATGATGGCTTTCAAAATATCTAAGTAGGAGGTGAACTAGATGATTCACACTTACAAAAGTAAGAGGGTTGAGAGAGTCGCATCATACATATATTCAAGGCACTATTTTATGAACCATGCGTAAGTTTGACACCAACAACCAAGTTTAGACTAGGCAAGGATTACATGGCTCTCACCACCCTTGAGAGTTAGTGTTTCTGTTAGGAAATGAGATACACTTCCACACTAAGCCTAGTAGAAGAGAAGAAGAATTTAATCAAGAACATAAATGACAAATCAATCACACAGTACACAAAGATTTTACCCTAGAAACCCAAACCGGGCAAAGCATCATTCCTTGAGCGTTCTTCTCTCTTGTTGTCTTATTCAATCTGAATAAAAGGTTACATGTCTAACCTTGGTCCACACCTAAGACATAGTCGACATCATACTTTCTTTCCTGTGCAAGAACAACCCTGTAGCCAATCTGGCTTACATCTGGATGACCAACAACCTCTAAGTTATAGACTCTTGGTGATTAGCCATTCATCATCTAAAGATTCAAGATTAGCCTTTATGACCTTACAACACGCCTCTTTATAGGCTTTACAACAAGAAAAACCCTAAATACTTGTTGCCCAAAAACGGTTATAGATCCATGTAGATCATTGGCTACAAATCCTGGGAATCTCAGGATTTTGTTACAGTCGACTCCAAGTTGTATTACTAGTTGACTACCAGTCGGCCTTCATTCGATCTTCGGTCAGTCGTCACGGGCCTGCTTGTCAACCTTTTTTTGGTTGACCTCTCCGACTTGTTGTCGATACCTTTACCATGTCGAACCACCTTGACCTTCGACTTCGACTTTACCTGATCGACTAACCTCAACCTTCGACTTGCTGTCGATCTACCTTGACTCTTGACCTGATGTCGATCCACCTCAACTTCAACCGTCAGTTGATTCACCTCGACTACACTTTCACTGCAAAGATGATAACAACCCAACATTCTCCCATTTGTTGTCTTCTTTGTTGAAACCAGGGGATTCCTGAACTTTCATTCACAAACCCAGGGCAACAATGCGCATTACCTCTCTACACCGAGAGAACTTCACAACACTCACAGACTTGGTTGACAAGTCTGCTATGTTTTCCAAAGTGTCTACTTTCTCCAGTAACACCTTGTTACTTTACACCATGTCTCTCACGAAATGGTATTGTACATCAATGTGCTTGGTATTTGAATGATAAGCAAGTTTCTTTGCCAGAAATATTGCACTTTGATTGTCACAACTTACATTCATAGCTCTCTGCTCAAACCCGATTCCTGAACACAACCTTTGCATCCATATTGCTTCTTTGCTTCCATGAGTGGTCGTCATGTATTCAACTTCTATGGTTGACAAGGCTACAATCGTATGTTGCTTACTTATCCAACTTATTTCTCCACCGAACATCTTGAAGACATATGCATTGGTCGACCTTCGTCGATCCAGATCTCCATCCCGGTCAGCATCGACAAATCCATGTACATTTAATTTACCAATGTCACCTCCAGGTCATCCTCGGTAGAATATAGCACAATCCTTCATGCCACACAAATACATGAATACTCTCTTGACAAATATCCAGTGCTCCTTTCCAGGTGTTGACATGTACCTGCTAAACACTGCCACTTCATGGGCAATGTCTCGTCGAGTGTATACCATCACATACATTAGACTACCAACAACACTTGCATAGGGTACACGTGCCATGTCCTCTATTTCTTCCTATGTCATTGGACATTGTTTAGTAGTTACCCTTGCTCCCATAGGAATTGGCACCTTCACCGGTTTTCAATCCTGCATGTTGAACAATTTCATAATTGTTTCAATATACTTCATATGATTCAACTAGAGTTTTCTAGTGGCTTGATCTCTCTTAATCTCCATTCCCATAATGAATTTAGTTGCACTGAGATCCTTCATGTCGAACTTGGAGGATAGGTGCTTCTTCACCTCCTTTCTTGCATTCATGTTGTTTCCAATTAGAAACATGTCATCGACATACAAAGCTACATATATGAAATGCCCACCTTCTTCCTTGGAATATATGCAGTGATCAACTTTGCTTCTCACAAATCCCAAACTAAGGATGTATGTGTCGAACTTCTGGTACCACATCCTTAGTGATTGATTTAGACTAGACAGGGATATTTTTAGTTTGCACACCAACTCTTGCTTACCCTTTACTACAAATCCTTTAGGTTGCTTCATGTAGATTTATTCTTCTAGTTCCCCATGTAGGAACGTTGTATTCACATCCATTTGTTCTATTTCCATTTCAAATGATGCAGCTAGAGACATTAGTACTCTAATGGAAGTTAATTTTACAACCGGGGAAAAAATCTCACTGAAGTTGACTCCCTCGACTTGGGAATAACCTTTCGCTACCAGTCGATGTTTGAACTTCTCGACTTGTAATACAACATTCATCTTCTTTTTGAATACCCATTTGCTACCGATGACCTTTCTTCCACTAGGTAACTTGGATAAATCCCATGTCTCATTCTTGTGCAAGGATTCCATCTCTTTAACCATGGCATCCTTCTAGAGTTTACCCTTTGCCGAGTCGACTGCCTCACCGACCGACTTGGGCTCATCGTCGATGACAGTTAAAACAAATGTGGAACATAAGTCGGGTGGACTATACATTTCGACTGGTTTTCTTACTCTTTATGAATTCCTTACCACCAGAGTTTGTTGTTCCACCTCTTCCTTTTATTCAATTGACTCATCTGAATCATCTTATTCCTTCCTCAGTTCAAACCCCACTGTCTCAGGATTATTCTCGGTTTGAACAATTTCCTCTTGCTCGTACTTACCTCCGACTTCTTTGAAGACCACATCTCGACTGCACATTGTTCTCTTTGATGCAGGATCCCAGAGCTTATATCCTTTCATTCCTTCTTTGTATCCAATGAAAATGCATTTGACTACCTTCTTGTCCAGCTTGCTCCTTTTTTCCTTAGGAACATGCACAAATACATCACAACCAAATTATCTGAGATGTGCAACCGAAGGCTTCTTACTCGACCATACCTCATGTGGATTAGTGTCAACTAGCACCGACAAAGGAGACATATTCACCATATATCTTACAGTGTTGATTGCCTCCACCAAGAATTCTTATGCAAGCCCAACACCACTAAGCATGCTCCTTGCGTTATCCATCAACGTTATGTTCATTCTCTCGACAACTCCATTTTGTTGTGGGGTGTATGGTGTGGTGTTTTGGTGTGCTATGCCACATTGCTTGCATACATGATCAAATTATTTTCCACATAATTCACCACCGTTGTCAGTTCTCAGCACCTTAATTTTCTTAACTGTCTGGTTTTCTACAAGAGCTTTAAACTCTTTAAATTTCTCGAAAACCTATGATTTCTTCCTCGGGAAATATATCCATGTCTTCCTAGAAAAATCATCTATCAAGGAGACATAATACATGGATCCACCAAGTGAAGGCACTGTAATCAGGCCAAACACATCACTATGCACCAATTCTAGAATCCCATTTGCCCTTGTCGCTCCAAATGGAAACGTCACCCGACTTTGTTTTCCATATATGCAATGTTAACAAAATTCGACTTCTAAACCACATTCAAGAAAAACTTCGACCATACCTATTTTGTGCATGGCTCGAAGTCCTTTTTCTCCAATGTGTCCCATCCTCTCATGCCACAACATGATCAGGTCGATTTTATCGTGTCTTTTCAAGTTGATTTGTATCGACTCAACACGAGTTGGTTGAGTCGAAGTCGAGTTGGCTTCAAGAGCAAAGATATTGTTGCACGTAGTCGAGTCGACGTTCCCTAATAGCTTATATAGGGTTCCAATCCGAACTCCTTTCATTAAGACCATCATACCTCTGACCATCTTGCACGAATCCTTCTGAAGCAGAGTGTGCACTCCAACGTCACTCGTCTTATTGACAAATATTAGGTTTATTTCCAAACCAAGAATGTGTAGCACACTTGGAAGGGTTATTTTCCTCCCATCCTACAGTATCAGTCACACTCTTCCTCGACTGACAATTTTGGTTGTCGAGTCATCCACCAAGAACACATCGCCTCCATCATATCGTTCATACTTGCAAAACCATTCTCTATGTGGTGTCATACAATATGATGCTCCCGAGTCGATCGACCAAACACCTTGATCCGACTGTGTAGTGGTCGACACCAGGTACACATCACCTCCCTTATCCAGGGTCATCTTTCTGTTAGTTGACTGCTTCTCATCGGATCCTATACTAACTTCCATTGCCCTCAACTTAAAATCCTTTTTGTAATGCCCAGGTTTATCGCATTTCCAACATCTTCTTGTCGAATGAACAAGGGATTTAGATCTACCCTTCGACTTAGAATTTCTACCAGATAATTTACCTTTATCTCTTTCAACCGATCGACCTCTCACCACTAAAGCATCTTTGGTCGATCCTTTGATGTTCTTTCTTCTCATTTCTTATGACAACAGATAAGAAACCACATCTTCTAGTGCTAGTGTGGTTGTATTACTCCCTATATCCATGACTAAGTTATCCTAGGAGTTTGGCAAAGAACATAATCCATGCACTTCTCCTCCTTGGTGATTTTAATATCCACAGACGATAACTGGTTTAAAATGGTATTAAATGCATTTAAATGCTCACTCACCCAACTGCCATCTCTCATTCTCAGAAGATAATTTTTTATTTTATTTTATTTTTTATTTTTCTTCTGAGAAACAACTTATTTACCAGAGATTTCGACTGGTATAAGCTTCCCATATTGTCCCACAATTTCTTGGCCCAATCTTCACCTAAGACATTCAACAGTATCGAATCTTCAAGACAAAGTCGAATCATGTTTCTTGCTCTTCTTTCGAGTTTCTCCCATTCTTTCGTCGACATGCATGTCGGTTGGGTACCTAGATAGACTGTTGTCCATTGTTCTCAATCTACAAGAAGATCTTCCATTTTATGCTTCCAAAGCTCAAAATCATGGCCATTGAATTTTTCTATCTCTATTATTGAACTGCTCGCCATTCTTTACCAGGATCTTTAACACAATCTATGACTTACAACTCACTATACCTAGGGTTTAGCTCTTAGATTCAAGATTTGATACACACGTCAAAGCATAACACAAATTTGATACCACTTGTCTGGAAATGAGATACACTTCCACACTAAGCCTAGCATAAGAGAAAAAGAATTTAATCAAGAACATAAATGACAAAGCAATCACACAGTACATAGATATTTTACCGGGGAAACCCAAACTAGGAAAACCAACATTCCTTGAGCATTCTGCTCTCTTATTGTCTTATTCAATCTGAATAAAAGGTTACATGTCTAACCTTGGTCCAAACCTAAGACACAATCGACATCATACCCTCTTGCCTTCGCAAGAACAACCTTGTAGCCAATCCAACTTACATCTACATGACCAACAACCTCTAAATTACAGACTCTTGGTGATTAGCCATTCATCGTCTAAAGATTCAAGATTAGCCTTTACGACCTTACAACACGCCTCTTTATAGGCTTTACAACATGCAAAACCCTAAATATTTGGCACCCAAAAATGGTTACAGATCCATGCAGATCATTGGCTACAAATCCCGTGAATCTCAGGATTTTGTTACAGTTGACTCCAAGTCGTATTACCAGTCGACTATGACTCGGCCTTCATTCAGTCTTTAGTCGGTCGCCATAGTCCCACCTGCCGACCTCTTGTTGGTTGACCTCTTTGACTTATTGTCGATGCCTTTACCGTGTCAAATCGCCTCGACCTTCGACTTCAAATTTACCCGGTCGTCTAACCTTGACCTTCGACTTGCTGTTGATCTACCTCGACTCTCAACCTACTGTCGATCCACCTTTACTTCGAGCATCAGTTGATTCACCTCGACTAGACTTTCACTGCAAAGAATATAACAACCCAATAGTTTCTAGCTTCAATTTCAAGACATTTGGACAAAAAGATGTGTCTTTTACTCTATGGTAACACCTACTCTCCTTTATGGATGTGAAACTTTGGCACCATACCGTCATATAATAGACTAAAGTTGAATAGAGAGGGTACTTGTCTTGATGTTATCTAATCATATTCATGCCAAGAGATTGTACCCTTGAGCCATCATTATTGCCGGGTTTATCACCACCCCACTCGTTGCTTTAACGATCTTCCACGAGGTGACGATGCTACACATTGCTGAGATTTCTGTGGTGAAGAGTGTTTTCAGATAAATTCGGAAAAACCATAGTAGTACCAATTGAATGTCGACGTTTCATATCCATATCAGGATCCATCATGAGGACAGGAAGCCTGATGATGGATCTGAAATGTCGACATTCAATTGATACTACTGTGATGCTACACATGTTCAAGAAAATGAAAAACTCCTAAATTGGTTGCCTATGTATCCATATCTAGCACCAAGGTCCTCTATGCAATAAAAAAATTGTGGGGTTGATTCATGTTGGTATCCTAGCGCCTATTTGTTGTGTTTTTCAATTGATCTTGGTATTAAAAAGCCACCACCCCACAATTTATTGGTTGAGGCTTTAGGCCTCTCTAGGAGAGAGATAAATAAGGAAATTTGTTCTGAGATTTACAACTCATACCTTTGGTTCATGTGATAGGATCCAAAGAACCACTTTCCCTAAAGCTCCAATGCTACTACAAATTTATATCTTCACTATAGTGATGTGTCAAACAAACCTCCTAGGTCCACTAGGCTCTGGTCGTCCGTCTAGAATAATTGAGAGTTTGTTCCCATCAACTTCAATTTGAGACAAGGCGCCATATTCCTAGAGAGCGGTGTACCTATCAATTTTGTTCCTAGAACATAGTACCAAAGAGATTTTTATATTAAAATGCATCTACTATTATTAAAACAAACGACTATTCTTTTGTCACTTTAGGGAGTCACATGCTTCTTATGAGGACTAAAGGTGCTTAGCCCTTCTTTCATAAGATGTTTGACTTATGTTGATGACTTTTAGAGACAAATCCCCCATACTAGTCCACACTAAGTTGATTAGTTCCTAATCTTAATGTTCACACAACTTGTGTAGGAAGAGACCCTACGACTAGCATCTAGACTCAAATGGTAGGTGTATGAGACATTAAATATCTAGAAATACCCTTGGCCTTATGCCCATTACCTATCACACACTTTTTTTGTAACCTCAAATATTATAAGTATTTATTTAATGCAACAAGATTCATCTTCTTCCATAAAACTCTCTTATTTATGAATGTATTGATTAAACTTCCATGTTGTTTTGATTTCTTATTTTACAATACAATTCTTTTTTATTTCTTATTTTAAAATACGATTCTTTTGTTTATATAATAGTAATAATAGTAATTTATTTTTAAGATCATGACCAAGCCAGACACCAAATTAATGTATGAGACTGCCTTTGCCCAACAATTTTACTGGTAAAGTCTACACAAATATACATATCCTACCCCCCTCTGAAGTTGAAACACATGTTAACCATTATGCCCACTCATATATAATTTATAAAAATACACAACTTCCTTTATTCTATATTAATACAATTCTTTTTTATTTCTTATTTTATTTTAAAATACAATTCTTTTATTTATATATAATTTATAAAAATAAATAACTTCCTTTATTCTCTATTATATTGTACTTATTGTACTTCCATCAATCAATTTTGACTCTTAGTAAACATTAATGTACATATTGAATCAAGTATCATTGAAATCATTATTTTTATATTTTAAATAAAAGAAACTCCAATTGCCCTCACTCTTGAGAATTGATTTTGTCCAAACTTATTTCCTTTCTATCTTGTTGGATGAACCAATAATGTTTGATCGAGATGTTTACCGACTTTGTTCGTAGATATTGAATAGAACGTTATAATCTTTTAACAAGCCTCTTCTTAGTCCCGTGAGACAGCTCAGATGGTAGACAAGTGCACCTTTCTCCAAGTGTTGGGAGAAGGTCTTGTGATCGAACCCTGCTGAGTCTCCGGGATGGATATTGTAATGCTGCTATGTAAAAACATTGTATACTGTTGTATATAATTGAGAAACTTTCTCGTGGAAAAAATACAAACCTCTTCTTCACATACTCAAATAATCGTCGAAATTTTGTTTAATTATAACATACTCGAAAATAATAATAATAAACTTTCCAATATATATATATATATATATATTTTAATTTCATAATGTTATAAAAAACAAAAAGTTAAATGATGACTTCGTAAAACCTAACAAGAGGAAAATCCAATATTTATAATTAAATAATGTGTACATTTATCGCAATATATGTAAAGTAATCTTTTTATAATATCATTGCTGATAAAACATAATCTAAATCTTATTACAATAAAGTAAATACATTAAAATATACAAATTCCATTATTTTAAAGAAATATATCAAAATAATAAGGACAAAAATCCCTTAGCTGAAATCTTAAAAAATAATAATTTACCTCAAAGTCGTCCCTTCGTTTTATCATCATTTCATTTTTTATTTAAATGACAAAGTTTACTTTTGATGTTAATGAGATAGTATAATCTTTTTGACTTTATCAAATTTATTTTTATAATAAATTTAAATGATGGAATATATAAATAATTAATATCAAAAAGATTTTTAAGGGTTAGTTTAAGCAGTTTTGTGTAAGATGTAAGACTTTTTTTTCAGTTAAACTCTCTTGTTCTTCTTGGAATTAGGTTTCATAATAAAAACTAACGTTTTACCTAATTTACCATTCATAAATCATGAAAAAACACTCTGAAAATTTCTCATTTCTAATTTGATTTTTTTTTTTTAACATTAAAATAAATTCTAACCTCCAATTACACAACACTTTCACACTTACATGCAATTATGGAATATTAAATCATAACAATGAGGGAGGGAAGGCACACTTTGTGGGAATAAATTCCATTGAAGCTTACGATGTTTCTTTATCAACACCTTAGATGCAGGGAATCTTTTCATATCATTGTTGAAGATAGTCAAACCAACCAATAAAATAGTTTTGATATTTTAGTGGATTGAGAGGTTCATAATAGCACATGAAACACCCTTGGAATCTTTTCACATGATTGTTGAACATGTCAAACCAATGAATAAAATACTTAAGATATTTGAGTGGATTGAGAGGTTAATAATACCGTATAAAACTCCCACTTTGATATAATAGTGTATGAGGCAAACATCTACTCATGATTTTATTTTCAAAATAGAACCTACCTTTTAGGGGTTTATGGGGTTTATGAAATGTATCTAACTAGGTCATTATTCATACTCAATCACGAAGAATGCCTAAAGTTGGTAACACTTCCTCATCTCTAGTCTTTGAAACGTTCAAAAAATAATAAATTATGAAAATATATTAATAAATATGTGTGTCTATATTTTTATTAAGGTCGACATAAAAAAAATATATTTATGAGATTATAAGATCGAATATGGAAGACTAGGTTTGTGGTTTGTGTACAATTAGTGGACTATAAAAAATTGTTCTTCAATGATAACAAATGCTATGATTATGACCATTTTCTTAAGTATTGTAAAAAGACAACACAAAGTACAAGATAAGAGAGAAGAGAAAGGAGCCATAACACCAACCAACTTTAAGAAAAGAAGGTAGAATTGGTGTCTAAGAGTCTTCCTTAAAATAGAGTGTAGCCCAAGCTTCAACCAAATTTAACATCTTAACATTACATCAAAGCCCTGCCATTTTAACCTCCTTTTTTTCCTCCATTTCATTTTGGCTGTGTTTTTTCATTCCTTGGGTGAAACTCGACACAATTTCATGGGTGGAGGCTAAATCCGATGCTATCTACAATGACTTTAGCTTCCAATTATGTTTTCATGCCCAAAATTAAAAGACAATGTGAAAGTCAACAATAATAGCATTGACTTTAGCACCAAGTTTGTTTAAGAAAAAACACAACTAATGCTAAACACATTGTAGTTTACAATGACCTTAGCATCCATACTGGTTGTATTTCTTGACTAATATACAACATTAAATATGTTTCTATGGACAATTATTTTAGTTTCAACTAGTGCATTCACATAGTGTTCACATGCCAATTTGTAGAAGGTCACTAAATGTGTGGCAAATCACAACACTTTTAGCATCGATGAAAGTATAATTTACCAACAAAAAAAACATATTTACCCCAATATATGCTTAATTAGTCATTCTATGGAATTTAATTCATACACATGGTGTGAATTGAACATGTTACCATCAATCATCAAATAATGACATAGATAATTCATTGCGTCTAATGTAAGTTGTTAATATGTATTGTTGGGGAAAATATCTATTTTGTGATGGAGTTCTTTGTGTGGTGAGCTTTATTCGATGATTTGCAACTTTTGAATGACTTGTGTAAGTGTTGATCTTAGCTCATGTATCAAATCAAATTATACAACTACCTTAACCACTAGAGCTTCAAAACCATCGACGCATAAATGTACTAAGATAATAAAATATCATTTCATGAGAAGATTTTCCTTGTAATTAATCAAGTGTAAATTATAAATGAATGTTGATTACATCCTCTTACCACAATAATGAAGAATATCACATGTCAAATAATAATAGATGGTCATTTTTATTTATTTATTTTGGGTTAAAAAAGAATCTAATAATTAAAAAAGTTAGTTACAAATCATCTAAATCTAAAAGCCTTCATTTACATTATTATCTTCCTTTATGTTATGTCATCCAATGCATCCTCACTAATTTTCATATTTTCTTGGAAGTAATTAATATTATACCTTTGTACATCATCTTGTTTAAGTGACATTGTCATCATTTTCATCTTCTTCTTTGTCAACTTTATTATCAACCAAAACAATTGTTTTTAGATCGATTTTTTTTCCAGGTTATAAAGCCCGAGGAAAACCCTCGAGCACTTCCCCTCATTTGGACGATGGTACCCAAGGTGAACCTTAGAATCTTCAAGGCACAAGGCTAGTCAACAACATGGTTTGAAATCATTACAACAATATACTCGTTATTAGCTCAACATGTCACTTTTGGGAATTGAACCTGGGTGGATAGGATAATAATCATTCCTCCCAACTATCTAAGCTAAACCCTATTGACAATTCTTAGATCTATTATATTGTTACCAGGTCTATGTTCGCCAATTTGTATAACATTCATCTCATCACCTACTAAATCAACCAACTATATTTGGTGTTCATTGTTATCACTACCATACTCTAGATTTTGTGTATTATCCATATTGTAGTCGTGACAAATGGTAACCTCTAACAAATCATTATGTGAAGACCAACCTCTAGACCTGTGATGCCATGTTGCTAAAGTGATATTGTCATCATTAACTTCATCTTCCTCTTTTTAAACTTCATTGTCACAAAAATTTGGCATGCCATTTATATTATCACTGAATCCATCATTATCTTGAACATTATCATCAATTTCCATTTCTTCTAGCATGTTCCCCAATCCCCCTATTTTGCATTGGTCATTATTTTTTTCCTCCATAGATATTGATACACCATCAAACATGTGCCTTAATCTTGGAACATAATGTATGCCAAATATACATTCAAGATCTAGAATATCTTCATAAAAAAACATACATAAATTTTGCAACAATTATAATATTGTCAATGATTAATAGTCAAATGTATAATATCCTAAATAAATTAACAACTAACTACTTTAGAAGACCCTTTAGAAGACCTATGTTGCTTATATTGTAATGCCCCGTTTACTTATTAGTCCCTGCCAAAGGCCT
>ML790395.1:727011-741298 GCA_009831015.1 Picea engelmannii | reverse complement strand
TAACCATTACTTCTAGGGAATTTCATAGGTTGGTCCAAAGTCTTGAATGTTCACACTAAATTCCACGTGTCTTGAGTAGTAAAGGATGATTGACCTCTCCTCGGTTGGTACAAAGAAAATATTATTTATTACTCTAATTTATCAAAACAATGTGTCATGTGCTATACAAGCTTAAATAGCGTGTCATGTGTTATCCAAGCCTAATTATGGTGTGCCTATTTATGTAGGAAATTAGGAAACAAAATATACTCAATCATCTATTATCATCGATGTATTGTATGTCGAATAGCAAAAAAATACTTTCAAAATAATAATAATAAAACACCATTTTATCCAATGACATTGCAACAAATGCAAGGTATAAACAATGTTGCAACTCATTTCCATATCGTCATCTTCAATCAATAAAGAAATATGATCATAAAAATGCCCATATACATCCTCTTGTTTCATAGCCCCGTCCATATAGTACAATAATAATAATAAATTTTAAACCAACAAAACTGCATATCCCCTACATTTCGGTTTGTATATTCAATTGCTTCTAATTTGTACATCCAATTATAAAGTGTGAGGTTGTACATTCAATTATATAGTGTGTGGGGAAATGGAGAGACAAGACTATTTAATTTCTCATCACTTGTGCAAAGGTCAATGTGGCAATATTAATTCATGCAACCCTTTGAATAATGGTGTTTACACTAATAGAGGTCTAACAAAGGTCTGCGGTGTTTACATGTTACATATTTGAGAGAGTGTCATACTAGGATGTGAAAGTATGTCTAAGTTGTGTAAAGTCTTTTGTGTGCATGGTCATTCATCAACAATTTGTTGAAGGTGTGAAGGATGAGGTTTCAGAGCCATGGAAAACCATTGCCGAGTAAAATGACGTTGAGCGGATTTTGTGTTGCATATGGAAGAGGTTATGGTGCTAAGGGACTTCAACTTGTGAGTTGTGTTTAACTTTATAGTCATGTTGAATTTTGTCATATCTCACATATCAAAAGCTTCCCTCTAAAGTGACAACATAGAATGCTTCCCTCACAAAACGACAACATAATTTTTTTTGTCTTATGATGAGTATAAGTTTTAAAATTTGATTAGTTTAGCTCATTTAGAATTCCTTCCATGATCACGCATTATTCGTTTAAAGCATCAATTTTGAGCAACTTCTACATCTAATCACCATTAGAAATTTAAATGTGTTTAAACACATGGAAAAGCTCATTTCTTCTATCATTTTAATTAGTCATCATATTTTTTTTACATGTGTTCTTTTTATATTTTATATGATACACCGAACTTCTTCTAAGTTATGGTTATGCTTTTATGGGTTAACCATGTCTCATTTGTAGTGTGGTTGCATCCTCTTCCCACGAGAGTTTCTAGGTTTGTTATTTTTCATATAGTGATTCTTCTTACAACATGTCTTTGCACCTTCAGAGGCAATTGCTATTAATTAGGATGTGGATGCTATTAAACTTCAAATACCATATATTATGCATCTACCCAACAAATTAAGCATACAAGTGATAAAAAAATCCGACGCAAAATGTGTCACAAACACAACTAAGATCATACTAAAATAATATCCCAAAGGGATGCTAGAGTTCTCACATTCCAATCTAAGTCTCTTAATGACTACCTCATAAGGGATCCCAAGTGTACTTTTGTTATGCATACAATGATGCAAGCATGTAGGCTCGAGCCTTTCTCAAGGAAACATAATCATTTTATTCAACCCTTAGTGGTCGAAATAAGAATTGTAAATCAAGTTACGTTCATTAAGAGTGCTTTATCCACAATCATTGTATTTATAAGACAAAGAAAGTCAAGGTTAACAAGGCATTGTTTTTCTAAGCTAATTATAAATTGTAACTTGGGCATTTTAGTGATGCTTCATGAGTTCATTGTTGGTAGGGTATGTATGAGTGCCAGTGAGACAAAGAGAATTCATGGTACTATAAGAGTTAGATAGGGTTTCTCCTACACTTCTTGGACTATACATTAATGAGTTGGAGGAGATCATATTATGGACTTTGGTTGATATTGTTGGTTGCTTTCTCTTTGGAATTCATAATGGCATATTTCTACTCATGGATGACATTAGATCGATGTTTCACTTGTGATTTTTTTGTGTGATATTTGTAGGCTTTCGGTGACTTTTGAAGAAAACAAAAATGATGGCTTTCAAAATATCTAAGTAGGAGGTGAACTAGATGATTCACACTTACAAAAGTAAGAGGGTTGAGAGAGTCGCATCATACATATATTCAAGGCACTATTTTATGAACCATGCGTAAGTTTGACACCAACAACCAAGTTTAGACTAGGCAAGGATTACATGGCTCTCACCACCCTTGAGAGTTAGTGTTTCTGTTAGGAAATGAGATACACTTCCACACTAAGCCTAGTAGAAGAGAAGAAGAATTTAATCAAGAACATAAATGACAAATCAATCACACAGTACACAAAGATTTTACCCTAGAAACCCAAACCGGGCAAAGCATCATTCCTTGAGCGTTCTTCTCTCTTGTTGTCTTATTCAATCTGAATAAAAGGTTACATGTCTAACCTTGGTCCACACCTAAGACATAGTCGACATCATACTTTCTTTCCTGTGCAAGAACAACCCTGTAGCCAATCTGGCTTACATCTGGATGACCAACAACCTCTAAGTTATAGACTCTTGGTGATTAGCCATTCATCATCTAAAGATTCAAGATTAGCCTTTATGACCTTACAACACGCCTCTTTATAGGCTTTACAACAAGAAAAACCCTAAATACTTGTTGCCCAAAAACGGTTATAGATCCATGTAGATCATTGGCTACAAATCCTGGGAATCTCAGGATTTTGTTACAGTCGACTCCAAGTTGTATTACTAGTTGACTACCAGTCGGCCTTCATTCGATCTTCGGTCAGTCGTCACGGGCCTGCTTGTCAACCTTTTTTTGGTTGACCTCTCCGACTTGTTGTCGATACCTTTACCATGTCGAACCACCTTGACCTTCGACTTCGACTTTACCTGATCGACTAACCTCAACCTTCGACTTGCTGTCGATCTACCTTGACTCTTGACCTGATGTCGATCCACCTCAACTTCAACCGTCAGTTGATTCACCTCGACTACACTTTCACTGCAAAGATGATAACAACCCAACATTCTCCCATTTGTTGTCTTCTTTGTTGAAACCAGGGGATTCCTGAACTTTCATTCACAAACCCAGGGCAACAATGCGCATTACCTCTCTACACCGAGAGAACTTCACAACACTCACAGACTTGGTTGACAAGTCTGCTATGTTTTCCAAAGTGTCTACTTTCTCCAGTAACACCTTGTTACTTTACACCATGTCTCTCACGAAATGGTATTGTACATCAATGTGCTTGGTATTTGAATGATAAGCAAGTTTCTTTGCCAGAAATATTGCACTTTGATTGTCACAACTTACATTCATAGCTCTCTGCTCAAACCCGATTCCTGAACACAACCTTTGCATCCATATTGCTTCTTTGCTTCCATGAGTGGTCGTCATGTATTCAACTTCTATGGTTGACAAGGCTACAATCGTATGTTGCTTACTTATCCAACTTATTTCTCCACCGAACATCTTGAAGACATATGCATTGGTCGACCTTCGTCGATCCAGATCTCCATCCCGGTCAGCATCGACAAATCCATGTACATTTAATTTACCAATGTCACCTCCAGGTCATCCTCGGTAGAATATAGCACAATCCTTCATGCCACACAAATACATGAATACTCTCTTGACAAATATCCAGTGCTCCTTTCCAGGTGTTGACATGTACCTGCTAAACACTGCCACTTCATGGGCAATGTCTCGTCGAGTGTATACCATCACATACATTAGACTACCAACAACACTTGCATAGGGTACACGTGCCATGTCCTCTATTTCTTCCTATGTCATTGGACATTGTTTAGTAGTTACCCTTGCTCCCATAGGAATTGGCACCTTCACCGGTTTTCAATCCTGCATGTTGAACAATTTCATAATTGTTTCAATATACTTCATATGATTCAACTAGAGTTTTCTAGTGGCTTGATCTCTCTTAATCTCCATTCCCATAATGAATTTAGTTGCACTGAGATCCTTCATGTCGAACTTGGAGGATAGGTGCTTCTTCACCTCCTTTCTTGCATTCATGTTGTTTCCAATTAGAAACATGTCATCGACATACAAAGCTACATATATGAAATGCCCACCTTCTTCCTTGGAATATATGCAGTGATCAACTTTGCTTCTCACAAATCCCAAACTAAGGATGTATGTGTCGAACTTCTGGTACCACATCCTTAGTGATTGATTTAGACTAGACAGGGATATTTTTAGTTTGCACACCAACTCTTGCTTACCCTTTACTACAAATCCTTTAGGTTGCTTCATGTAGATTTATTCTTCTAGTTCCCCATGTAGGAACGTTGTATTCACATCCATTTGTTCTATTTCCATTTCAAATGATGCAGCTAGAGACATTAGTACTCTAATGGAAGTTAATTTTACAACCGGGGAAAAAATCTCACTGAAGTTGACTCCCTCGACTTGGGAATAACCTTTCGCTACCAGTCGATGTTTGAACTTCTCGACTTGTAATACAACATTCATCTTCTTTTTGAATACCCATTTGCTACCGATGACCTTTCTTCCACTAGGTAACTTGGATAAATCCCATGTCTCATTCTTGTGCAAGGATTCCATCTCTTTAACCATGGCATCCTTCTAGAGTTTACCCTTTGCCGAGTCGACTGCCTCACCGACCGACTTGGGCTCATCGTCGATGACAGTTAAAACAAATGTGGAACATAAGTCGGGTGGACTATACATTTCGACTGGTTTTCTTACTCTTTATGAATTCCTTACCACCAGAGTTTGTTGTTCCACCTCTTCCTTTTATTCAATTGACTCATCTGAATCATCTTATTCCTTCCTCAGTTCAAACCCCACTGTCTCAGGATTATTCTCGGTTTGAACAATTTCCTCTTGCTCGTACTTACCTCCGACTTCTTTGAAGACCACATCTCGACTGCACATTGTTCTCTTTGATGCAGGATCCCAGAGCTTATATCCTTTCATTCCTTCTTTGTATCCAATGAAAATGCATTTGACTACCTTCTTGTCCAGCTTGCTCCTTTTTTCCTTAGGAACATGCACAAATACATCACAACCAAATTATCTGAGATGTGCAACCGAAGGCTTCTTACTCGACCATACCTCATGTGGATTAGTGTCAACTAGCACCGACAAAGGAGACATATTCACCATATATCTTACAGTGTTGATTGCCTCCACCAAGAATTCTTATGCAAGCCCAACACCACTAAGCATGCTCCTTGCGTTATCCATCAACGTTATGTTCATTCTCTCGACAACTCCATTTTGTTGTGGGGTGTATGGTGTGGTGTTTTGGTGTGCTATGCCACATTGCTTGCATACATGATCAAATTATTTTCCACATAATTCACCACCGTTGTCAGTTCTCAGCACCTTAATTTTCTTAACTGTCTGGTTTTCTACAAGAGCTTTAAACTCTTTAAATTTCTCGAAAACCTATGATTTCTTCCTCGGGAAATATATCCATGTCTTCCTAGAAAAATCATCTATCAAGGAGACATAATACATGGATCCACCAAGTGAAGGCACTGTAATCAGGCCAAACACATCACTATGCACCAATTCTAGAATCCCATTTGCCCTTGTCGCTCCAAATGGAAACGTCACCCGACTTTGTTTTCCATATATGCAATGTTAACAAAATTCGACTTCTAAACCACATTCAAGAAAAACTTCGACCATACCTATTTTGTGCATGGCTCGAAGTCCTTTTTCTCCAATGTGTCCCATCCTCTCATGCCACAACATGATCAGGTCGATTTTATCGTGTCTTTTCAAGTTGATTTGTATCGACTCAACACGAGTTGGTTGAGTCGAAGTCGAGTTGGCTTCAAGAGCAAAGATATTGTTGCACGTAGTCGAGTCGACGTTCCCTAATAGCTTATATAGGGTTCCAATCCGAACTCCTTTCATTAAGACCATCATACCTCTGACCATCTTGCACGAATCCTTCTGAAGCAGAGTGTGCACTCCAACGTCACTCGTCTTATTGACAAATATTAGGTTTATTTCCAAACCAAGAATGTGTAGCACACTTGGAAGGGTTATTTTCCTCCCATCCTACAGTATCAGTCACACTCTTCCTCGACTGACAATTTTGGTTGTCGAGTCATCCACCAAGAACACATCGCCTCCATCATATCGTTCATACTTGCAAAACCATTCTCTATGTGGTGTCATACAATATGATGCTCCCGAGTCGATCGACCAAACACCTTGATCCGACTGTGTAGTGGTCGACACCAGGTACACATCACCTCCCTTATCCAGGGTCATCTTTCTGTTAGTTGACTGCTTCTCATCGGATCCTATACTAACTTCCATTGCCCTCAACTTAAAATCCTTTTTGTAATGCCCAGGTTTATCGCATTTCCAACATCTTCTTGTCGAATGAACAAGGGATTTAGATCTACCCTTCGACTTAGAATTTCTACCAGATAATTTACCTTTATCTCTTTCAACCGATCGACCTCTCACCACTAAAGCATCTTTGGTCGATCCTTTGATGTTCTTTCTTCTCATTTCTTATGACAACAGATAAGAAACCACATCTTCTAGTGCTAGTGTGGTTGTATTACTCCCTATATCCATGACTAAGTTATCCTAGGAGTTTGGCAAAGAACATAATCCATGCACTTCTCCTCCTTGGTGATTTTAATATCCACAGACGATAACTGGTTTAAAATGGTATTAAATGCATTTAAATGCTCACTCACCCAACTGCCATCTCTCATTCTCAGAAGATAATTTTTTATTTTATTTTATTTTTTATTTTTCTTCTGAGAAACAACTTATTTACCAGAGATTTCGACTGGTATAAGCTTCCCATATTGTCCCACAATTTCTTGGCCCAATCTTCACCTAAGACATTCAACAGTATCGAATCTTCAAGACAAAGTCGAATCATGTTTCTTGCTCTTCTTTCGAGTTTCTCCCATTCTTTCGTCGACATGCATGTCGGTTGGGTACCTAGATAGACTGTTGTCCATTGTTCTCAATCTACAAGAAGATCTTCCATTTTATGCTTCCAAAGCTCAAAATCATGGCCATTGAATTTTTCTATCTCTATTATTGAACTGCTCGCCATTCTTTACCAGGATCTTTAACACAATCTATGACTTACAACTCACTATACCTAGGGTTTAGCTCTTAGATTCAAGATTTGATACACACGTCAAAGCATAACACAAATTTGATACCACTTGTCTGGAAATGAGATACACTTCCACACTAAGCCTAGCATAAGAGAAAAAGAATTTAATCAAGAACATAAATGACAAAGCAATCACACAGTACATAGATATTTTACCGGGGAAACCCAAACTAGGAAAACCAACATTCCTTGAGCATTCTGCTCTCTTATTGTCTTATTCAATCTGAATAAAAGGTTACATGTCTAACCTTGGTCCAAACCTAAGACACAATCGACATCATACCCTCTTGCCTTCGCAAGAACAACCTTGTAGCCAATCCAACTTACATCTACATGACCAACAACCTCTAAATTACAGACTCTTGGTGATTAGCCATTCATCGTCTAAAGATTCAAGATTAGCCTTTACGACCTTACAACACGCCTCTTTATAGGCTTTACAACATGCAAAACCCTAAATATTTGGCACCCAAAAATGGTTACAGATCCATGCAGATCATTGGCTACAAATCCCGTGAATCTCAGGATTTTGTTACAGTTGACTCCAAGTCGTATTACCAGTCGACTATGACTCGGCCTTCATTCAGTCTTTAGTCGGTCGCCATAGTCCCACCTGCCGACCTCTTGTTGGTTGACCTCTTTGACTTATTGTCGATGCCTTTACCGTGTCAAATCGCCTCGACCTTCGACTTCAAATTTACCCGGTCGTCTAACCTTGACCTTCGACTTGCTGTTGATCTACCTCGACTCTCAACCTACTGTCGATCCACCTTTACTTCGAGCATCAGTTGATTCACCTCGACTAGACTTTCACTGCAAAGAATATAACAACCCAATAGTTTCTAGCTTCAATTTCAAGACATTTGGACAAAAAGATGTGTCTTTTACTCTATGGTAACACCTACTCTCCTTTATGGATGTGAAACTTTGGCACCATACCGTCATATAATAGACTAAAGTTGAATAGAGAGGGTACTTGTCTTGATGTTATCTAATCATATTCATGCCAAGAGATTGTACCCTTGAGCCATCATTATTGCCGGGTTTATCACCACCCCACTCGTTGCTTTAACGATCTTCCACGAGGTGACGATGCTACACATTGCTGAGATTTCTGTGGTGAAGAGTGTTTTCAGATAAATTCGGAAAAACCATAGTAGTACCAATTGAATGTCGACGTTTCATATCCATATCAGGATCCATCATGAGGACAGGAAGCCTGATGATGGATCTGAAATGTCGACATTCAATTGATACTACTGTGATGCTACACATGTTCAAGAAAATGAAAAACTCCTAAATTGGTTGCCTATGTATCCATATCTAGCACCAAGGTCCTCTATGCAATAAAAAAATTGTGGGGTTGATTCATGTTGGTATCCTAGCGCCTATTTGTTGTGTTTTTCAATTGATCTTGGTATTAAAAAGCCACCACCCCACAATTTATTGGTTGAGGCTTTAGGCCTCTCTAGGAGAGAGATAAATAAGGAAATTTGTTCTGAGATTTACAACTCATACCTTTGGTTCATGTGATAGGATCCAAAGAACCACTTTCCCTAAAGCTCCAATGCTACTACAAATTTATATCTTCACTATAGTGATGTGTCAAACAAACCTCCTAGGTCCACTAGGCTCTGGTCGTCCGTCTAGAATAATTGAGAGTTTGTTCCCATCAACTTCAATTTGAGACAAGGCGCCATATTCCTAGAGAGCGGTGTACCTATCAATTTTGTTCCTAGAACATAGTACCAAAGAGATTTTTATATTAAAATGCATCTACTATTATTAAAACAAACGACTATTCTTTTGTCACTTTAGGGAGTCACATGCTTCTTATGAGGACTAAAGGTGCTTAGCCCTTCTTTCATAAGATGTTTGACTTATGTTGATGACTTTTAGAGACAAATCCCCCATACTAGTCCACACTAAGTTGATTAGTTCCTAATCTTAATGTTCACACAACTTGTGTAGGAAGAGACCCTACGACTAGCATCTAGACTCAAATGGTAGGTGTATGAGACATTAAATATCTAGAAATACCCTTGGCCTTATGCCCATTACCTATCACACACTTTTTTTGTAACCTCAAATATTATAAGTATTTATTTAATGCAACAAGATTCATCTTCTTCCATAAAACTCTCTTATTTATGAATGTATTGATTAAACTTCCATGTTGTTTTGATTTCTTATTTTACAATACAATTCTTTTTTATTTCTTATTTTAAAATACGATTCTTTTGTTTATATAATAGTAATAATAGTAATTTATTTTTAAGATCATGACCAAGCCAGACACCAAATTAATGTATGAGACTGCCTTTGCCCAACAATTTTACTGGTAAAGTCTACACAAATATACATATCCTACCCCCCTCTGAAGTTGAAACACATGTTAACCATTATGCCCACTCATATATAATTTATAAAAATACACAACTTCCTTTATTCTATATTAATACAATTCTTTTTTATTTCTTATTTTATTTTAAAATACAATTCTTTTATTTATATATAATTTATAAAAATAAATAACTTCCTTTATTCTCTATTATATTGTACTTATTGTACTTCCATCAATCAATTTTGACTCTTAGTAAACATTAATGTACATATTGAATCAAGTATCATTGAAATCATTATTTTTATATTTTAAATAAAAGAAACTCCAATTGCCCTCACTCTTGAGAATTGATTTTGTCCAAACTTATTTCCTTTCTATCTTGTTGGATGAACCAATAATGTTTGATCGAGATGTTTACCGACTTTGTTCGTAGATATTGAATAGAACGTTATAATCTTTTAACAAGCCTCTTCTTAGTCCCGTGAGACAGCTCAGATGGTAGACAAGTGCACCTTTCTCCAAGTGTTGGGAGAAGGTCTTGTGATCGAACCCTGCTGAGTCTCCGGGATGGATATTGTAATGCTGCTATGTAAAAACATTGTATACTGTTGTATATAATTGAGAAACTTTCTCGTGGAAAAAATACAAACCTCTTCTTCACATACTCAAATAATCGTCGAAATTTTGTTTAATTATAACATACTCGAAAATAATAATAATAAACTTTCCAATATATATATATATATATATATTTTAATTTCATAATGTTATAAAAAACAAAAAGTTAAATGATGACTTCGTAAAACCTAACAAGAGGAAAATCCAATATTTATAATTAAATAATGTGTACATTTATCGCAATATATGTAAAGTAATCTTTTTATAATATCATTGCTGATAAAACATAATCTAAATCTTATTACAATAAAGTAAATACATTAAAATATACAAATTCCATTATTTTAAAGAAATATATCAAAATAATAAGGACAAAAATCCCTTAGCTGAAATCTTAAAAAATAATAATTTACCTCAAAGTCGTCCCTTCGTTTTATCATCATTTCATTTTTTATTTAAATGACAAAGTTTACTTTTGATGTTAATGAGATAGTATAATCTTTTTGACTTTATCAAATTTATTTTTATAATAAATTTAAATGATGGAATATATAAATAATTAATATCAAAAAGATTTTTAAGGGTTAGTTTAAGCAGTTTTGTGTAAGATGTAAGACTTTTTTTTCAGTTAAACTCTCTTGTTCTTCTTGGAATTAGGTTTCATAATAAAAACTAACGTTTTACCTAATTTACCATTCATAAATCATGAAAAAACACTCTGAAAATTTCTCATTTCTAATTTGATTTTTTTTTTTTAACATTAAAATAAATTCTAACCTCCAATTACACAACACTTTCACACTTACATGCAATTATGGAATATTAAATCATAACAATGAGGGAGGGAAGGCACACTTTGTGGGAATAAATTCCATTGAAGCTTACGATGTTTCTTTATCAACACCTTAGATGCAGGGAATCTTTTCATATCATTGTTGAAGATAGTCAAACCAACCAATAAAATAGTTTTGATATTTTAGTGGATTGAGAGGTTCATAATAGCACATGAAACACCCTTGGAATCTTTTCACATGATTGTTGAACATGTCAAACCAATGAATAAAATACTTAAGATATTTGAGTGGATTGAGAGGTTAATAATACCGTATAAAACTCCCACTTTGATATAATAGTGTATGAGGCAAACATCTACTCATGATTTTATTTTCAAAATAGAACCTACTCATGATTTTATTTTCAAAATAGAACCTACCTTTTAGGGGTTTATGGGGTTTATGAAATGTATCTAACTAGGTCATTATTCATACTCAATCACGAAGAATGCCTAAAGTTGGTAACACTTCCTCATCTCTAGTCTTTGAAACGTTCAAAAAATAATAAATTATGAAAATATATTAATAAATATGTGTGTCTATATTTTTATTAAGGTCGACATAAAAAAAATATATTTATGAGATTATAAGATCGAATATGGAAGACTAGGTTTGTGGTTTGTGTACAATTAGTGGACTATAAAAAATTGTTCTTCAATGATAACAAATGCTATGATTATGACCATTTTCTTAAGTATTGTAAAAAGACAACACAAAGTACAAGATAAGAGAGAAGAGAAAGGAGCCATAACACCAACCAACTTTAAGAAAAGAAGGTAGAATTGGTGTCTAAGAGTCTTCCTTAAAATAGAGTGTAGCCCAAGCTTCAACCAAATTTAACATCTTAACATTACATCAAAGCCCTGCCATTTTAACCTCCTTTTTTTCCTCCATTTCATTTTGGCTGTGTTTTTTCATTCCTTGGGTGAAACTCGACACAATTTCATGGGTGGAGGCTAAATCCGATGCTATCTACAATGACTTTAGCTTCCAATTATGTTTTCATGCCCAAAATTAAAAGACAATGTGAAAGTCAACAATAATAGCATTGACTTTAGCACCAAGTTTGTTTAAGAAAAAACACAACTAATGCTAAACACATTGTAGTTTACAATGACCTTAGCATCCATACTGGTTGTATTTCTTGACTAATATACAACATTAAATATGTTTCTATGGACAATTATTTTAGTTTCAACTAGTGCATTCACATAGTGTTCACATGCCAATTTGTAGAAGGTCACTAAATGTGTGGCAAATCACAACACTTTTAGCATCGATGAAAGTATAATTTACCAACAAAAAAAACATATTTACCCCAATATATGCTTAATTAGTCATTCTATGGAATTTAATTCATACACATGGTGTGAATTGAACATGTTACCATCAATCATCAAATAATGACATAGATAATTCATTGCGTCTAATGTAAGTTGTTAATATGTATTGTTGGGGAAAATATCTATTTTGTGATGGAGTTCTTTGTGTGGTGAGCTTTATTCGATGATTTGCAACTTTTGAATGACTTGTGTAAGTGTTGATCTTAGCTCATGTATCAAATCAAATTATACAACTACCTTAACCACTAGAGCTTCAAAACCATCGACGCATAAATGTACTAAGATAATAAAATATCATTTCATGAGAAGATTTTCCTTGTAATTAATCAAGTGTAAATTATAAATGAATGTTGATTACATCCTCTTACCACAATAATGAAGAATATCACATGTCAAATAATAATAGATGGTCATTTTTATTTATTTATTTTGGGTTAAAAAAGAATCTAATAATTAAAAAAGTTAGTTACAAATCATCTAAATCTAAAAGCCTTCATTTACATTATTATCTTCCTTTATGTTATGTCATCCAATGCATCCTCACTAATTTTCATATTTTCTTGGAAGTAATTAATATTATACCTTTGTACATCATCTTGTTTAAGTGACATTGTCATCATTTTCATCTTCTTCTTTGTCAACTTTATTATCAACCAAAACAATTGTTTTTAGATCGATTTTTTTTCCAGGTTATAAAGCCCGAGGAAAACCCTCGAGCACTTCCCCTCATTTGGACGATGGTACCCAAGGTGAACCTTAGAATCTTCAAGGCACAAGGCTAGTCAACAACATGGTTTGAAATCATTACAACAATATACTCGTTATTAGCTCAACATGTCACTTTTGGGAATTGAACCTGGGTGGATAGGATAATAATCATTCCTCCCAACTATCTAAGCTAAACCCTATTGACAATTCTTAGATCTATTATATTGTTACCAGGTCTATGTTCGCCAATTTGTATAACATTCATCTCATCACCTACTAAATCAACCAACTATATTTGGTGTTCATTGTTATCACTACCATACTCTAGATTTTGTGTATTATCCATATTGTAGTCGTGACAAATGGTAACCTCTAACAAATCATTATGTGAAGACCAACCTCTAGACCTGTGATGCCATGTTGCTAAAGTGATATTGTCATCATTAACTTCATCTTCCTCTTTTTAAACTTCATTGTCACAAAAATTTGGCATGCCATTTATATTATCACTGAATCCATCATTATCTTGAACATTATCATCAATTTCCATTTCTTCTAGCATGTTCCCCAATCCCCCTATTTTGCATTGGTCATTATTTTTTTCCTCCATAGATATTGATACACCATCAAACATGTGCCTTAATCTTGGAACATAATGTATGCCAAATATACATTCAAGATCTAGAATATCTTCATAAAAAAACATACATAAATTTTGCAACAATTATAATATTGTCAATGATTAATAGTCAAATGTATAATATCCTAAATAAATTAACAACTAACTACTTTAGAAGACCCTTTAGAAGACCTATGTTGCTTATATTGTAATGCCCCGTTTACTTATTAGTCCCTGCCAAAGGCCTAGGACTATAGCGATGAGTTCATCGTTGACTGCCTATTAGTTTAGGCTTGACTTTCAAATTTTTTAGAAATTATAATGTTTAGCTTAGGAAACTTATATTAATATATTTTAATATATATATATATATATATATATATATATATTTGTCACAGTTTTATTGGTTCATAAGTTTAAAGTCTTATTGCTGCCTTCACGTCTTTCCATGTATTAAATAATATTTAAAACAAAGATTTATTCAACTAAAGCTAGTTTAAAAATGCAAAAGTTCTAAAGTAATTAATTG
>ML790395.1:670347-706755 GCA_009831015.1 Picea engelmannii | reverse complement strand
TCTATGTAATGTTTGTATTTGCCATTGTATCTGTTTTGTTCTTTTACTGAAAATCTGTTTGCAGTAAATATTGTACAAGGTTAAAATCTACATGACAATGAGTGGTGTCATTGATATCAAAGTGATTGTTGAGGTGGAAATATTGATGAGGCTTTATTGAGGTCAATGATTATTGAGGTATGATTTTCAAAGAGATCCCAACACATGAGGATCTTGCTCCAAGCATAAGTTTACCATTCAAGCATTCAAAGAAACTCAACTACAAGAATTCAGGATTTTGGTAATAACTTTTGAACTACAAGAATTAAGGATTCCGATAATAACTAAAATTGTGATAATAACGTGTTGACTGCAAGAACTCAGGATTTAGGTAGTGGTGTGTTCACACAATGAGTATTTTTTATAGAAGACAATCTGAAATGGTCTTTTGAAGTGGTCAAAGTCTTGACTTGGTCAAGAAAAATACCGTGGGCTTATACCATAGATTTGATCTTTCTATGGTCAACAAAACCATGGTAAAAACTAGTATAAATATTTTATCAAATTGAAGAGTAGGGGAAGTGTCAAGAATGAAGAAGTGTAAGTAGATCTAAGTTAGGACCAAGGATCAAATCAGAGGAATGAGAGTGGTCAAAAGAAAGAGTGCAGTTATACTGAAGATCAGGGAGCTGGAAATGAGACTATAGAAGGGTTTATGAATCTATATTGCAATATGAAAGGTATGTGATTTAACCCTAAATAGATATTATTCTTCACTGTAATGAAGTAATTACGCAATGGCGCCAGGTATGTTTTGGGAGCCTTGAGGAGTGTGTAAAACCTATATGATGTGAGAAGGTTTGAGAGCATGAATATTTTATCACCATATTGAGAAATAAGTTGTTACATGAATAAGCAAAGCCTATAGGAAAAACTACATGAAATAAGTTGTTATAGGAATAAGCAGATACAAAATTGCATCTACAAGAATAAGTTGTTACAATATCTATAGGAAAAGTAGAAGCAAATCTACATGAATAAGTTGTTATAGTATCTATATGAAAATCAGAAGCAGATCTACATGAATAAGTTGTTACAATATCTACAGGAAAAGCAGATCTACATGAATAAGTTGTTATAGTATTTATAGGAAAAGTAGATCTACAAGAATAAGTTGTTACAATATTTACAGGAAAAGAAGATCTACAAGAATAAGTTGTCACAATATATATAGGAAAATCAGATCTACATGAATAAGTTGTTACAATATCTACAAGAAAAGCAGAAGCAGATCTACAGGAATAAGTTACAATATCTACAGGAAAAGTAGATCTATAGGAATAAGTTGTTACAATATTTACATGAATAGTCAATTTATAGGAAAATTAGATCTACAAGAATATTAGATTACGAGAGAAGCAGATCTACAACAATATCACATTACAAGAAAAGTTGATATGCAAGAATAGTAGGTTAGATCTACAGGAATAACAAATTACATGAAAAGTAGATCTACATGAATAACATATTACGGGAAAAACATATCTATAGGAATAACATATTATAGGAAAAATAGATCTACATGAATAACAACTACATGAATGGTAAAGATGATATCGGTTGTGTTGTCTATGAAGAGGAGACATACGAAATATGAGGTTTTTTGATTGATCAAACATTGAATAACTTATTTACTTCAATGTGGTAGGGTGGTGCAAGGGAGAGGATTGGTTTCCTCGTCCTCATAATAGGTTGGTGCCTAGAAATTTGGTGCTTGCAGACTGTAAGAGGGTTCTTACAGTGAGGATTGGTGTCCTCATATTCTCAACAGGTTGGTGCCTGCCAAGTTGGAGCTTAAAGAGTTGTAAGTGGGTGTTTACTACAGGGATTGGTGTCCCTCATAGGTTGAAGCCTGAAAATAATGTAATTCTTGATTGATATAAGAGAATTTGATTTGTGGTTTTCTCCAGTATGGGTTTCCACATAAAAATTTGTGTACTGTGTCTTTGTGTTATGGTTAATTCTTTGCATTGCTTATGATTGACTATGTGATGACTAGTTAAGATGGTAAAAAGAAAAAAGTGGTTAAAGTCTATGTAATACCGATTCACCCCCCCCGCCCCCCTCTCAATATTAATGAATATTCCAACAATTTTCCCTCCTATGCATGATGTAAAATAACCCTTAAATAGAAGCGTTACCTGGGCCAATATATAGGTAGTCTTGTTCATAATAGAAAGCCAAAAGTCCTGGTAGGTGCATGTGAAAAAAATCCATGCACAATTTTCAATTTACATTTTTGCGTATGTAGAGGAGATCGTAACTTGTCGTGGCCACAGTGGTGAGTGCTTATGAGTTGCTTTAAGGAAAAGCATGAGTAGTTCACTATAGTTAATTCCATGGCTAGTGAGCAAGTCTTATAGTAGCCCATGTGCAATTTTTATTAGGAATTTTAGGGAAAGGGGTTCTCAATTCTCAATTTTACTTTATGGCATTACTATAATTAAGTCTTGACTTGCCTAGAATATTAGGTTGTACACTATATCTTCTAGTTTCAAGATCATATTCAATCTGTTATCCTTATTCTTGTAAAATTTTGGAGAAGAATTTCCCTAGATTGTAATCTAAGAAACGAGTATGAAACTATACCTTTTCGTCTCTATAGATGACATATCTCTTAAATGAGTTGGTGTTAGAAATGCGATTATGATATATTAGTAGTCAAAGTGAGTAAAATAAGATCTTCAATAGTAACTTGATTTAGATAGAATGTATGTCTAGTGTTTTAAGATAGCTATGAATCATAGTAGTGTGACCATGAGAAATGAACAATAATAACCTACAACTGAAAGGTCTCTATTATGTGAATACAATCACCTAAATCACCTTAGACATATGAATTTGTATTATAGTCACATGAAAACTTGTCATTAATTGGGATGCTTATTCTAGCAGTGGGTTCACTAACATTTATTCATTTTGTTTATGATTTTTCTCTTATGGAAGAAACCAACAGGTTAGGAGAAGATCATTGCTAACATATACGAGATGATATATTATATCAACAATTTAATTGAAGATATTTTAGACCATGAGCAAGCTGAATGAAATGAAATCATGTCGTGTGTGTGTGTGTGTGTTTATATATATATATATATATATATATATATATATAATTGTTAATGAATGGTATACTTACAACCTATATGGGCAAGCTTATTATATTATTTATCATTCTATTAAATTTACATCTTTAAGGTTCAAGATCATTTGTAAAGACTTGTATTATATTATAGGTGAAGTTTGGATTCATTGAGGGATAAGTCACATGAAGAATGAATATGTACAAGAACCATATGTTCAATTGCACTTTATGAGCAAGGTTAAAGAGAGAAATGCATTATACATGTGATGCTTTAGTAATTGAATGGATTGAATGTAGAATCCAGAGAATGTAACTTTGTGTGTGTGTGTGTGTGTGTGTAAATTTAGTTAACATAGCGCTGAGAGGGGCATGACATATGATATCAAAGAATGGTTACAATGATAGGGCCTAATGAACCCACATGTTTTTTTTTTGTTTAATAGTAACTGAACCTGGTGTTATCACCTATTTGTTTTGCTAAGTCTCATCTCTCATCTCTTAGTTTCTACATTTCAATTTTTTTGTATAAGCTATAAATCCTAATCATTAGTTTGATTAAGGGTTTAAAATCTTATTTGGGGGTCAAATTAGTATTATGCTGAGAGAAAATGAGGGATACTTAGCCTTGTAAAAGGGGGATAGAGGAATTATACACATGTTTGTATGATTGTTTGATGACATCATTAGCTTTAAATATTTTCATTTGAGATATATGTCATATCATGATCTATGCTTCATGATTACCCAAGTTGGTAAGCTGTAGATTCAAAGTCTAATCCACCCAAGAAAGGAAAAGGACAAATCTGGCTGAGTACTACAGGAACTTCCACATATCCCTGGTCATGATCATTTCAAGCACCTTGGGGAGTCGTGGAAGTTTTGGATTGTACTACAAAGCTCATGAGTATGTAAAATAGTTAGCAAGTACCCGTTGTTAGCCATAACATGCGAAGATGTGTTGTCTCTTCATTTGTACATGCCAGCCATCCAGAAGGTCACACAAATGAGGTTTTTCAAAACATATTTTCAAAACTAGCGCATTATTCATTACCTACAACAACTGGTCGATTTGAATTTGCACACACATAGCTAGCAGATCTCCTATTATTCTCATTACACAATAGACATGTCCCTTCTCTGTAGCCAAGAGTCTAGTCTTCTGGTCGTAACTGTGCATATGGTTAAAGGTGGAAATGTGAATAGGAAAGATCCTGAAGGGCCCAAGATCATGGAGGCTTATGAAGACAGTCGCTACATTTTTGATCGGGCAGGTTGGTATCTATTCTGTACTAATCTAGATGGTCATCATTACACTGCAGCCAGGGAGTTTGCTGAGAGTTTCAATGGACAGTGGGCCTGAATTGCAAACCTGGTCATGCAGGTTACAAAAGAATCGATAGCAACTACTTGCAACCTCCCGATGGATGGCGAAAAGTGGTTTAAAAATAAATTGATTACAGGAGGAGATGTAAATAATTTTTTGAAACCCGAACACATAGACCCTAATTGGGCCAAAGGAATTCCTAGGAATTGGATTGCTGATGAATGGATGGAAGCCTTACTCATGCTCAAAAAATTCATCACCTGTGAGGGGCACTATTCTAATGCATTTTTATTTCATCTACGATTTCTGCTTTATCTTCTAGGAATTAAGAAGATGAATCTACCTTATTACTTCTTGATTGATCTCAAGAAGATGGCCATGAAGGTCCAGGAAAACCCCAAAACCCCTCCTCACAAAATTTATCATCATGGCTTGATTAAAGTACTTGTCAAGGCCGAGTTGGGGAAATTGCAGAAGACTTGGGATCTATTTTTTATCCAGTCGGGTTTTGAGAAGGAAGTGTCCTCCTGCTGCAAAATCACATGATAATGTTGTTAAGTCTGAACAAGAAACTGAACTTGGCACAAGTCGATCAACCAATGCAAATAAGGGTAAACGAGTAGCATGCTTAAAGACTCTAGCCAATCCTGTAAAAGCTACATTAGTCATCCAAAAAACAAGGTCTTCTCGCATACTAGGACAAGGTGAGCACCCATTCCCTTTTGCACATAAGAATTACTCTAAAAGGGCCAAGAGGTTAGCTGAACCTAGGGTTTTCATGGAAGACCAACAACCTAAAACAACAATGGAATTCGAAGATCCTGTACATCTTGAAGAGCCTATCCTAGAGGTCACTCCTCATGCCTCAAGCTCCTTTGAAGATAATGTTGCTAAGTATAGAATTTTGATAAGGAAACGAAGCACAACGCCTTGAAATAAGTTTAGGATGAAGTCTAAAGCAATGTATAAACCTGCTATCACAGAGTATGTCATCATTATCGATGAATATCCTACTAAACCTATGGAGGCACCATCTACTAGTAAGAAAATCATGTAATCAAGCCTGAGAGGAACAAATCTAAAAAGGGAAGTTTGACAATGAATAAAAAGACACCTACATACACAAACAGAGTCCTTGCCATAAAACATGGTAAGAAGAATGTGAAAGGATCAAACCCTAAGATTGGATCTGAAGGGGATAAGCCTACCAAAATGCAAACTAGATCTCAATCCAAGCAAACTAGAAGGAACAATTTGGATTTACTAGCTGAAGCAACTTCATCTGTTTTTCATGGAGTTCTGACATTTTGATAACTCACCTCTTATACAAATCCTAAAAACTGTGATTTATGATGATGGAGTATGGGATAACCTTTTTGTTTCTTGTTTCTAAGGTATCATGCTTCTTTTTGTTATGGTCAGCTGCAGATTGGGCGAAGAAAGGCATCTAAAATGTGCAAAGTTAGTTTTTTGTATGTTGCTATAGGAAGTTCTTGTAGTCTCACACACAAAAAAACAAGGGTGCTATAGGAACACCTGTAGTAGCCGATTTTGCTGCTAATATCACCCAATTTCATATTTTTGTAACAGAGGAAGGCTATAAATATGATAACATCTTATGGATCATGTTATGAAGCTATACAACTTTTGTGGATCTAAAAGGCTATATTGGGATACGAAGATAAATGCAGATTGGTCACCAGGATTGAGTTGTCAAAGGCTGGATTCGTATGGATCTTTGAAGATCAGATATATTTGGGAAGGATAAAGAGGATTCTATTAGAGAAAAAGTCAATCAAAGAGTGTTTTATGCAAGGCTGTTGCCTTGATCCTAGGAAGCTTTTTGTAAACTGTTATTGTTTTGTATATCAACAATGAAAGGTTGAAATTCATTCTGATTTTTCGTAGGGATTGGTTTTGAGTTGTCCATGATCATCAGGATCGACCATAAGTACATGTAAATAATTCAAAACACTATATATCAAATGATGTAGAAGAAGAAAGGGTTGGATCCCTGTTTTGGCTTAAAAGGTTTTAATTATATGACTGTTTTGATCCATCCTATCTATGTAAAGATTTCAGTTGTTAATGAAGTCGATGGTTGGTGTGTATCTCTCGTCTTTGTTTATCACTTATATTTCCTCATCTTGAACATATTATTACTGTTATATGCTTATATGATTGTATGTATGTGTTGAAAAGGTTTCTCTATTTTGCATAGTGCAATCTTTGCCACATGTGTGTTTGAGTCTTTTAAATCTCGTTCAGAAAGGATTTTTGAGTGTGGGTTTATTCTTCTACTGGTTAAGTATATTAAAGAACATATGCTCTTTGATGATTATCAGTTTTGTTTCATAAATTCTCCTTAATCATACCTTAAACTCATTTTACTCCAACTGAGGTTTTATTTTCCTGATCTGCTGCACATAGGGAAGAGGTTTTAATAGCTCGTTCATCAAGTTACATTAAGATCAAGAGTGTGATCCTCCCTCCTCTCTAAAAATATTTTCTTTAAACATTTTGAAACAAGGTGTTCTAGGCTTAACTCAAATAGCAATCTTGAGTTGACTTCTAGGGCTAACACCTGGGATATTATATTAAAAGGTTGAGCTAGAGGCAATGCAACAAGAAAAATTTACAAAATTTGACTCTTTTAGAATAGAGTTCAAGACTGTATGTTGGCGATCATACAATACAAAATGAAATTGATATGTTCAGGCAATATAACTACCATATATCCTAATATATTTCCCTAAAAGCAAAATGCATTCAAAGAACTTCAATGTGTTATGTCAATATTTGGTTCATCTGGTATTTCTGTTGATCTTTGGCTATTGTCCTCTGTTTCCATTGGTACAACCTATTTCCCTTCTTGGTATTCACTTGGTTGTCTCGCAAAATTATTCCTAGATTTATGGTTATTTGATCCTAAATTAGACGCTTGTGGGGCAGCTCTACCCCTAACATAATATCGTTCATGTTCCTGCAGTTCAAATTCGTTCTCTCTTTCCTGAAATTGTCTGACTTCCTACTCCAACTTCTCTGTCTTCTGCATAAGCATGATCATGGTTTTCCCCAGGGAAATATATTTTTGTCTTTCTTGGTTTAGGCTCTCAGTTCTGCTTAGGTGAAGAGAAACACTATTTTCCATGTTGATTCTCCCTGTATATACACCATATTGGTCCCATATACCTTCAAGTATTTCTTCATACCACTTCAACATACCTTTTATCTTGTTCCAGTTGATCTCCATAATGTTATAAGTTTCCAAATTAACAGTGTTATTGCCACAAATATTGAAGTGCAGGGCGCAATGAGAGAAGATAACAAAGTTAAAATCCACATGTAAAGGAGGGAAAGTCGAGGGAGGACTAGTTGCATGACGAATAGACAGGGCTTAAAAATTATGGAGGTTCAAAGGCTTGGGACAAAGGAAAAAATAAAAGGACGAGGGTTTGAAGACTGAAGTTAGAAAGATTATGGGGAAAAATCAAAGTGAGAAGAAGCTTGAAAATTCTAAAGACTGAAAATTTCGGGCTTCAAAAACCTCACTTCGAAATCCAGACCCTGAAATGAAATTCGAGAGGAATTGAAAATGGGTAATGAGGAAGCAAGAAAAACTAGTAGGCAAGGGGGGGAAACCATTGTTCTATAAACCAAGTAAAGATCAATTTGAGTAGGATAACACTCCCAAAGATTGTAAAAAATTTCAATAAGAGACCACTCAATGTAGAGTTCAAAGAGATTCTCATTTAAAACAAAAGCTATGAAAATGACAAGCTCATGGAGAACCCAATGGTACCTGGAAACCAAAGAACGAATGTCAAAAGAAGAGATCTGAATGGGGAGAGTTTCTTCTTCTGCATCTGAACATGGATCGTGGTCGATCTTCCAAGCCCTGGACATTGAACCTACGAGATTTCCCATGCTCACCTTCAATATTAACCAAATTGAACATGCACTTGGGCTATAATTGAAATAACTCGATCTTAAAGGAGAGGGTGTCAACAAGACTTTAACACCTCTCCTATTATCCTTTTCACTGCCACATATCATAAATACAATAAAGGGACGAGATGGGTCCTTAATTCGCCCATTGATTAACATTTTCCCTTTGATTAACTGAGATCCCATCTTTGCGTTTTTATCTGCCTCCTTGTTGTGGTATCATTTGATATGGAAGAAGTTTGAATTGCTGAGGAGATTAAGGATGTCAAAAATATGAAACATGATGTCTTTGAACCTATTACCTTCTATTATATTCTTGTGAATTATGGCTCTTATAACAAGCATTGAGTTGCGACATATAATGAGATTGCTAATTTGATGGGAAAGAGGCTCCCCCCCCCCCCACCCCGCACCTCCTTCTGCTGAACCCACATGCTTGTTAGTAATCCCATTGATGTATGTTGATTTCATGCACACTATTGCTTGTATGAAATATGTGTTGGGACCAATAATATATAAACTATGGGCCTATTAAGGTATGGATTCTTAATGAAGTATTTTATCTTTCCTAAAACTTATTTCCATAGCAGTTCCATATATGGTCTAGTTCAGGAAGCAGAGCTTTTTTCATTATGCCTTAATGGCCCAAAATAGATCCATATATAGTTTTTCATCTACCTTAGTACTTTTGAGTAGAAAAATTGGAACCATGGACTTGTAGAGATCGTTTTAGGGGCATGGCCTATTTTAGTGATCTGGGTCTTGAAACTTACGGAACCCATTCAAGACAATAAATGATTGTTTCTAGGGTCAAAATTTGTGGACAAAGTCTTCAACTCTTTCAATACTATTCTATTCTTTGATGCATTTCTAGTGCTCCAAAGAACGCCTCAAGTAAAGTTCACACGAGGAAGTTATGCTTATGCAATTTTTAACTTCTTATTGCGTGTTGGGTTTTAGCAGAGCGATTTTGTTTACGTATAAATTTCTCAAATTTGTTACCTTAACCAGGGACTTTAAACAAGATTGGCGTCAGAATATTATAGCCTCCATTAGCAAGGTGGATGATTGACTTTGTCTTGTATACGATACAACATAGTTGAAGTAGATGAACTAAGAAGAGAATATTGATGGTAAGTCTAAAATCATGAAATAAGAGCTTATGAGCATATTTTGTTTGAATTTAGGTCAGTGTTCTTCTTAAGTGGATGTGTAGTAACAAGAATTCTACATAATATATATATTGCTTAGTTCAAACAAGGGCTTGTAATTAACTTAGATACAAATGGTCCATGATGATAAGGATTTTCAAGTATACGTGAAGGCTTGCCTTTAAGAGCATAATTTATATGTTAGATAACCTATGACTAGACATGGTTGATTATCAAGAAACCAAGTGTATGTAATTGGTGGTGAGTGGGATGTTCGACATTAACATAAATGAATTATGTTCTTGCATGTGCCATATAATTGTGGTAACCATAGCAATGGAAGTTTAAGGTTGTATTCATTGCATGGATATATGACTATGGAATCTATGTCAAAAATATGGTTTATATATAAGTAACTCGTTAATAACTCATGTTGTGAAATATCACAAATATAGTTAAGCCAATATTATTTATGAACTTTTTCTTCCTCGGGGAACATATCCTAGGGGAAATTACCAAGGCACTTCCCCTCATTCTAAGGATAGCACCTAGGGAAAATGCAAGATTCTTCAAGGCACAAGACTAGGTCAACAACTCATGAATATATTGTAGCTCATCAACAATCAACTCACTAAGAGAAAACATGTCAAAATTTTAGATTTGAATATGGGTGGGGAAGATAGGAAATTTTCCTCACAACCACTCAAGCTATACCCAATTGACAAATATTATTTATAAATTTGTGTTCGGTTTAAGATCAATTGAAATGAGGATTCAGTATTGAACCTAATTCAAATTTATATGCTTTATTAGACATTACTTTTGATCTTTTAAGGATAACAACTATAGTTGCATGATGAATGCAATCATATGGTTTGCAATATTTGATTTCTTGAATACACGGTTGTTCACGAAGTGTCAATATAAAGTAGTTATTTAATCTCCCGTGTCTTGCTTTTGTGTATATTTAATTGACATAACATTGATTTACTTAAGGAGTTAATTGAAATAATGGAAAATCTTCTAGGATAAGTTGATGAAATGATAAAGATAGGAAGATTTTCATAGTTATGACGTGGAAACCACTAAAAATCAAGTGGCAAGTTTTATTTCTTAAGGATTTCTAATAAGTGGATTTGAGCGGCATGAATGATGTAAGTGTTGTTAGGGTAAGAATGATAACGATGACTAGTGTAATTATAATGTTGAAGATGAACTTTTAAGTGTCGAGATAGAGAATTAAGATACTCATATTTGTGAGATTATGGAAAAACCTTATAGACACGTGTTAACGTTTAAATGTTTTAAGCTTAATAGTTGAGTGCACCTTACTAGATATAATTTTGAAGGCAAGGTGAAGAGACCATGAGATATGTTTAGATCATGAATAATACCTTTCATGAAGGTTAAGAAGATAGTACTCCTATGTATAAATGTTTATTTTGGATTAGGTGAGTTAATTTTTCTGTTTGTAGACAATGATGGTTGCATGTGATTAAGTGTAAGAAGGTAGGTAGTTATCCACAATGGATTGATTTTTAATGAGTAAGCATAGTTGATTGCTTTTTTAGGTTGAGCATTGTGTTACAAAGTAAGGAGAATGACTTCCATAATCATGGAATTATGGTTGGGTTATGTAATTATAATGGGATATTGCTTGTGTGACATGGATATTAATATGGAACAAAATTCTTTGGGTTGTTGGCAAATATTACGTTTGAAACTGCCAAGTGGCCTAGTATTGTGTAATTTTCTTCTCTTGTTTGTAAAGTAGGACAATATTCATGACATGTTGAGGCTTCGACTTTCAAGGAGAGGTTGAAAAGTCATGTACGACGAATTTTGGTATATGGAACATTATCCTAAGTAATTTCTTTTGGATATTTGTTAATTATTGCATGTTTAGGAAGGTGACCAAAGTTATTAGATGTGTTTGTGAGAAGTTGTAAGCATGATAACCCCATTAAGTTGATTGACATGAATTTTTTACGAGTTAGAAAATATCCATGGGTACAGATACTTGTTATCAACAGAAATAATGAAGAGTTATTGCTTTATTTAATCATATCTTGGAGGATCACATTAATCCTTAGAGAATCGGTAAGCGATTGAATCACAAATTGTTATATTGGATAAATCAATATGATTGAACTACTCAATGGTGTAAGTGGAATCATAATGAAAAGCTTGAATGATATTACTATCTAGTAATGACCTCATGACACAACCTTTTACATGTTTATTGAGTGTAGCGGTCCTTGGAATGAGTAAGGCAAGTAATGTTCTATGACTTTAGAACTTGGGGAAAGGATCAAATTATGAAGATGGTTTTGGATCAGGGATCGAGAAAAATTTTATTGGGTTGATTGTAATACGGGCCATAAACTCATATTGATAATTATGCATGATATTAAGAATTTGGCCAAAAGTAGTAATGTTTTCTTGGGTTTGTAGATGTCAAGGATACTTGAGAAATGTAAAGATGAATATTCGAGGGTGAATGCTAGAGTAGAATGTGAAAATTTAAGGGTTGGATTTCCAATAAGTGGTTGTTAATAACATCACATGTTTATTATGCATGTTGACAAGAATCACATGTGAAACATTAAAGTGATTGATTGTTACGGATAATTTCACCTTGAAGTTGCTATTAACTATTTGATTGCATGAATTTTGAACAAGGTACATATAATCGACCTCTGACCTTTTAAATATTTGTAAGCTTTGCACCAATTAAATGAAGAATGTGAAGAATATTACAATACATCACAATAGGTTGATGTGCTAGCAAGTGGTTGTTAATAACATCACATGTTTATTATGCATGTTGACTAGAATCACATGTGAAACATTAAAATGATTGATTGTTACAAACAATTTCACCTTGAAGTTGTTATTAACTATTTGATTGCATGAATTTTGAACAAGGTACATATAGTCGACCTCTAACCTTTTAAATCTTTGTAAGCTTTGCACCAATTAAATGAAGAATGTGAAGAATATTACAATACATCACAATAGGTTGATGTGCTAGCAATGAATTTGTGTGTCATGATAACAATAAGCATTTGAAATGAAAGTTTACTTTTGGTTTTGATAATTAGATATGATTTAATTTATTGAAACTAAAAAAGGAAAGAGGATGCCTAAGAAGAATATCCTCCAATTAAAATTGAAAGTTAATAAAAATATGGATTTAGATAAAATTGATCATGGTAAGTCAAGTGGATTGGGTAACTGCCAATATGACATGGTAGTTTTGCCTTAGGTTAATATTGGTATGCATATGAAATATGCATTCTTTGTGTTTTGATTCACATATACAGGGCATTGGACAATGCATACTAATAAAAGGTAATGATTATGCTTTCATATAGATGTTCGAACTCAAGAAGAAAGTGAAAAATTAAGTTGGTATAAGGCTAGATTTAAATTCTTGTGTTATTTATATTAACACAAAAACTGTTGAACCTTATTTATAATTAAGTTTCTTTAGCACAAGTTGTATCTACAAAAAAATTCTCACCAAAGTTTTGCTCAAATAGGGGAAGTATGCAATCCCTCATTATTATTACATATAAATACTTATTTTGACGGTGTTCCATATCGATAAACAACCCAATATTGTTAGGCATATACACTTTTAAGTGATTTATACTCTAAAAACTCTCTTTGGTTTGACATGTTAATTAATCATTATATGATGCATTAATTATATATGACCCATGAACACACTGAGCTCTACGAGGATGTTATTGAGTGTTATATTTATATGCATAGATTTATGATTTTGGCATGATAATGTTTATATATAATGTGTCTGACTACGTTGTCACATATTGCAATGCTAGTAATGATTTACTTAATGTGATAGGTAAGAATCATAGATATATGGACTTCGAATGTGAGACAAGATAATTGGACTTGTGACATGGTTAGGAGACTAGATGTCTCAACTTAAATGCTACAATGTAAACATATGATTATGAATTGCTTTGAATATTTAGATAGTGCTATTTAATGTGTGTTTTTAGACGTGTGTATGAACAAGGGCTAATATTGTTAGCTTAGCATAGACACGAGTATTGTGTGAAGGAGGTGTGACATGTGTACCATAGGGAGAGGTGGGTGTTATTCCTACCTATTAGCAACACTCTTCATGTAGTCCAGGGTAGGAGTAGACATATGCTCATCCAAAAGGTTGCGCGATGATGTGAGGCTAGCCCATGGAGGTCGTCCATGAGGATGAATTGAGGGGTGTTGATGAAAGGAATGGTAAATATCCTTACTCGTACATTTTTGAATCTCCTCGAGCTAGGTGAGATAGGTGGTATTATAACCCTAGTTTATAGCATGTCAAAATCTCGATTAGACCCCAAGAAATATGGTTCTTGGATTTGATTCTATTTTAAATATATGTAATTTTTATGTATTTTATTCAAGATGAAACATTTTGAAGTAAAGTAAATGATTTTACTTGTAAAGTAAATGAATTATAAAAACAAGTGGATAAGCAAAATATAAAAAAAATAAAAAAATAAACAAGGAGAAAATCTAAAAATCAATATTTAAAGAATTCCACAAGTGAGAAGAAATCAACAAATCTTTTATTAATATCATTCTTGGGATAAAATTGAGAAAATCTCTTCAAGCCCTTGTGAGGCCTTGAACCAATGTAATTCTTAAGAGTTCAAGATGTAATTTAACTCATACATGGACATCCAATGTCAAAAATAAAGACCATGACATAAACCAAGCTAGATCAATCCAAGTTACATGTGCATCATTGTTTTGAATTATGCAAAACTAGCATTAATTAACACTGAATGATTTCAAAACTTCTATCTAAACCAAACAAACATTCAAGAAAATAAATGACCTTGGAGCATATTACGAGTCAATGCTCCCTAGTCTTTTCTTTGCCACCTTGAGAATAACCTTGTTGTCAAGAAGATAATTAAGCTCTAATGAAAACTCAGAATGGAATGAGCAAATGATAATCTCGCTTGAGGTTAAATCATACCTAATCAAAAGTTTCACTTCTCTATTTTCTCGCCCCTTTCTTTGTCTTGCTCTCCTTCTTTTATATCTTCCTGAAGTAGTTAGTTAGTTCAACTAAATTTTGTTTAAAAAGTTAATTAACTTTTATTTTAAGAGAGGACAACTTTATTTATTGTAAGAATAAAATATATTTAAATAATAGGTGGGGTCCCACTAGGTCTTTTCTTCCTCATTTTCCAAGAATTTCCTTATAACTCCAAAATGATATATATATATATATATATATATATATATATATATATATATATATATATATATATATATATATATATATATATATATATATATATATATATATATAAGACACCCATCCAAAATATTCCATATCAACAAACACTTGTATCTCCCAAAATATCAAAATAATATGATATTCGTAGTTCCCAAAAATAAATATCATATGTCTGTTGTTTGTCCCAAATAAGGTATCAAATATCTAAATAATAAAGTCATGGCACAAACTAAAAAAGGAGAGGACATTTCTTTTTGAAAAATTCTTCTCTTTCTTTTCTACCTTCAAACACATATAGTATAATATTGAGAAAGTCTCCATAATAAGAATTTTCTCTTCAAGATTAACTATTTCCGGATGCAAGTCATTGAAGGAAATTTCTCTTTTGCCACTTTCTTCTTTTGTTGACTATTGTTTTGAATGTATAGAGGATGACCAGGATGCCTCAATGCTAAGGTAGGTAATGGGTTTCTTTCCTTTATCCATTTGAACTTCAGGGGGAGGGGGGGTGCTTAATGGTCTCTGGGAGAAGAACAAGCCATGAAAGCAATTGATGTAATAAAATGTGATGTGTGAGGAGGTGGATGAGTATTAACATGCCATTGAACGACACTAGAAGGAGGGTTTACGAGGTTTTTATCCCAACCATCATTAACTGACTGGACATAAGCCTTAGAAAAGTCCATGATGTTGGGGTGTGGTTGCAAAGGTGCACTAGGAGGAACTGGTGGCTGAGGGAAAATAGACTGTCCACCAAGGTTCAAGTAACCAATTTGCACCAGTTGATTAAATTCATCTGAATCAACATCAAAGTGGACAAAAAACCTCACCCACTTGTGCCTCCCTTGCTGCAAAAATACATTTGGCATTCTGCCTCTTCTCCCCCCGTTACCTCTGTTTCCTCCTCTGTTACTCCCTCTGCTAAAGAAGTTCATCTAGTTTACCTAATTATCATTTCAATTAGTCTAAAATCCTTAGTATAATACAAGACATGGTAGAATAAAATCCATTACAAAACTTGTTAAATATGATGGCTTTGAGTATAACGTGATAATTCAAACATAAAAGGGAGAAATGGAACAAGAATAATATATGACAAGAAAGAAAATCCAAAACTTAACAAACACCCATCTTTCCATTTCAACTTTCAAAAATCTGAACTGAATATTTCTTAAAAACTTCTCTGTTATGAATAGTGTACGGTTCTTTTAAACATGAACAAGGATAAGCATGAAAATGAATATATATATGTGGTTGGTGTTAGTCCCTAAGCCTACTACTACCTTTCTTGTTCTTAAAATTGAACCTTTTCTGTCAAACCCTGTTTTGAGCCTATTTGCCTTTGTTAGTTGCACCTTTTAATATTTTACTTTTTATTCTAGTGTGATTTGCTTTGCTTAATTTCATTTTCATTTGCTTCTTATATGATAGGTTTAAAATTTTGCATGAAAGAGACGTGTCACATCGTATTTTTTATTTTTTTAAGTGCATTTTCCAAGGAAAAAAGAATAAACAAGGACGCTACAAGAAGGCTTCTATTCTTGTAGCACACGAGGAAATCATTGTTTCAAGTGTGTTTCAAAACCAAAGATCGTGCCAACTATTTTGAAATCATGCAGAAGATCATGCAAACGGTTATAATTTTAGATTATGTCCGATCTAAATCGTTTTTCTATCCATATGCATAGTTTAATGAATACAAGTTGAAATATGTTCGTACTTTCATCAAATCTAGGTGTCGGGCGACAAATTAACGCATGCAAAATTATGATTTAATTTTGTTTTAAAAAGTCTATGAAATAAAAGGAAATGTAACTTAGTGCCATTTGCAATACAAACCCTTCTGCGTTAGTTGTTTTGTGCAGGTAAATTTGAAATCCCGAGTAAGGGGAAAACTTAGTTCTAAGAGGTATAACTAAGCTCGTGATCAACGTGGACGTGCCAGAGTGAACTATGTCACCCAAGAAAGGAGGTCAAGTTCTCAGATTGGAACCTGAGGGGATCAAATTATTAGAATCTTTCCCCGATATTATAGATAAATTCATCCACGAAGAATGGTTTAAGTTTTGTTGCACTTTTCAGGGGCACCATGAAGAAATTTCGATGTTGTTTGCCAATAATTTCGATCGGTTTCAGACTCAGGTTGGAGATGTGATCATTCATGTAAATAAGCATTCAATTGCAACAACTCGTCGATTTCCTGTAAAGGGTGAAATATGTTGGAAGAAGAGCAGACTCCCTGCAGACCTGTGCAATCAATTCTTAGTGTAAGAACACCACAATCCAGATTGGAGCGAAGGAATTCCAAATAAATGGATGAAGGAAGAGTGGCAGAGTGTTTTAGTAGTGGTCTATAAGTACATAACTTGTGAAGGTAGGTTTTCTACCAATCATTGCTACCACATGCATTTTCTAATGCATTTAAATTGTGATCAAGAAATGAATCTTCTCGTTTATCTGCTAAAAATCTTGACAAAGATGGCAAAGAGGATACATATTCATCCTAAAACTTCTCATAAAATCTTATTTCATCAAGGTTTAATTAAAATGTTGGTTATGTATGCATTGAGTGAATTTCAAGTGTCTTGGAAACAATTATTGTCTTCCTTATGATTTGAAGAACATGGTTCAAAAACACAAAAGACAACTTCTGACAAGAAAAATAGGGTTTCAATAAGAAAGGGAAACACATCAAAGAGCTCAACAAAAGTACAAGAAGCTTCTCTTGTAGCAATAGAGACCAAATAGAGCAAGAGAAAGTTCATTTTACAACAACAAGAAGAAATTAAGCAGGAAACTAAATTCTCTACTTCAAAACCAGAGTTTGTGGGTTATGATAGAGTTTATACCAAGAGTATGACAAGGCAGATAACACAAAAAATACAAAAGGTAAAAATTGAGCCTGAAACAAAAAATCATGATATATCAATTGAGAAGCCTCCAATGAAAAGACAGAGCAAAATGAATAAAGGAAAACATCCTGTCAACTACCCCAACAAACCAAAAACTAGACCTAAAAATAAGCCAAGGCTCAATTCAAAATCTCTGTTCAAACCTTCTCTCAAGAAAGAGAAGTTGATTGTCATAGATGATGAGATCTCTGAAGAAACCCCTGATATTACTAAGAAAGAAAGGTTGGCAATCGAAACCTCAAGGGAAATGCCAATAAGGAAAACTAGAAAGGAGAAACAACAACAACCAATAGTTAAAGTTGAATCTTCTCAATCAAATGATGGAATGGAACAAGATCCCACCTACAGTCCAGAGATCCAAGAATTGTCAGAATCCTATAAAGAAGAAACAACCAACTTATCTAAGTCCGTGAAAAAGGACATTGTTGAATAAACATCTTCAAAAGGACATAAGTATGGAACAAGTCCTAAGAAACCCAAACTCTCAATTGATTTAAACAGACTTGCATCAAATGAGGACCAAAATGAACACAGGGTTGAAACAGAGGATGTACCAAGAAAACAAAGGACCGAGGAATTTTAGATAGCCATTAAAGATTTGAAGTAGGAGAATCAAACACTTGAGATTTGGAATGCTAAGTTGCAGGAAAAAGTCCAAAAGTTGAAAGAAAAACACAAAACTCGACGTGAATTGTCAAAGAAAGTTAGAAAAAATGAACATTAAATTGTATTGGAGTACTGTTGTGCTTAAAACTAAATTGCAACAAGAAAATTCTTAAGGGAAAACTTCTACTTAGTGATGAAATGTCTTCATGTTCTACCAGTACAAAAGTCATCTTAATTTTGGGTTCGTTCTTCCAAAATAATGATTTTGTAATTCTTCTTTTTCTTGACAAAATTCAGGAAGTTGAAGATCTCTTTTGAAGTAGTTTCAACATCGTGATGATAGTGATCTAGCATGAGTTTGGAGGTCTATTCTTAAATGTATAAGTTTTGGAAAAGTTGTTTTAGATCCTATGTGTAAGGGTCAAAGATATTTTAGGATTTATGATAGAAGATCTTTTTCCTAAGATCCAAGATTTTTTGTTGTCACATTAAATGTAATCAGTAGTGATAGCCTTATATATCGAATCAAGATCTAAACTGTAACTAGGTTTTAGGATCTGGGATCCAGTTGGAGATCTACTCTTTGTATAAAAAGGGAATTAGATGACAGAGTAAAGGGTTAATATTTTGTGGTATTGAAGGAACATTTTGATCAAATTTGTAAAGTTGGAATCTACAACATTTTTACACTCAATTGAAAAACATTATGATGGTTAGACTATCTTTTTCTCTATGTCTTTATTTCTTTTGTATTATTTTGAATGCATCTGAAACTTTTGCAAAGCAATGGTGTATCCTATTATGTTTTTGAATTTCAGCAAAAGATTTTACTGTTAAATTCATCTTTTCATGATTTTCATTTAAATGATAATTTTTAGTTTCTGAATATTATTTGGAAATTTGAAATTTCTTGTTTACAAGTGAACAAATTGTAACTTGTATTTTCTCTTTCACCTGCCTTTTACTTTATTCATCTAGCTAATCAGAGTGATTTTGTTTGGCTAAATTGATGTTGTGGAAACCTGATTCAAAAGTGTCACTTGATTAATTGTTGTCCAACCCATCCACTACCTAATCCACAAACCAATCTATACACTCAATTTGATTTACAAATATAAACCATTGCAATAAATTAGGTTCCCTAGCTTGCCCCTTAGCAGTCAGGGACAACTTTAGGGATAACATCTTTTAACGTTGTTACCGGGGATGGAGGAACAAATATATCTTTCCCTGGGAAGAACGACATTGAGAAGGGCTAGCTCTTGATGGTGGACAAGAGTTAGACACTGAATTAGAATGCATATTTTTCACCTGGAGACTCCATTGTAGAAGTCCTATCTCCTAAAAGAGAAGTGAAAGGACCAAAGTATGATCCTACCAAAGCCCCAATATCAACTTCAGCTTCAAGAAAAAGAATAACCAGAACAAATCCAAACCCCAAGGCAGTTCCAAAATTGTCAAATCCAAAAAAATTATTAAGAAAATCAAAGAATACCTAAGGCCAATCCTCTTATTCTAAAGGTAAGTTCTCTTCCGAAGAGACAATTTCTATTCTTAAAAAATCCATTATTGTTTCTAAAGAAAAGTTATTTCCTGTTATTGAAGAAAAACCTGTTATTGATCCTTCAGAAATAGTTGAAGAAAAGGACATGCCTAAAATTGTTTCTTTAGAAGAACGGGTAGCTCTTCAGTTAGGTGATCAAATAGTTGAGGAGTGGAATCCTTTTTCCTACCTCATTAAAGACGAAGATGATGAAGAGCTGAATTTTCTTGGAATACCTATCAAAGACTTTCCCAAGTATACAAAGGAAGAAATCGATCAGATTTTGTCTTCATCTTTTTCTCAACCAAGCACCTTTGAGGAAGCTAAACCAAAAATTCAAGTTTTTAATAATATCCTTGCCATTAAATGATTCTTAAAGTCTAAAGATACCCATACTCAACCTTTATCACCTTATAAAATCCAAACATTTGTTTCACCTTCTGCATCTCAACATTCATCACCACCTAAAGTACATACGACAATTGCTCAAACAATGGTTGCCAATAGGATGGATGCTATCATTGCTGCTAGATATGCACCCCTAGTTTTACCTAAAGTTTTAAGTGCTTTCCCAACTGGATATTACATGAAATACTTTCCCAGATTCAATGGGGAGGGAGATGTTACTACTGAAGAACACTTAGCCTCTTTTTGCATTTTGTAGATAATTTCAATACAGAGCAATAAGATGTATGGATGAGAGTGTTTGTTCAAATTTTAGATGAGAAGTAAGAAAATGGTTTTGAGGTCTTCCAACGGGTTCTATTCCAGATATTGACATTTTAGATGAGAATTTTCTGAAACAATGGGGAGACAAAAAGGATTACTTGTATTATATCACCGAGTTTGAAGCCTTGAAAATAAAAAATGGTGTCTCTGTGTCAGATTTTACTAAAAGGTTTAATAAAATATATACCAACATCCCTGATGAAATCCTGCCTACTAAAACCTCTGCTAAAATTACTTTTGATAATGCCTTTCATGCTGATTTTTCTCTTTTGCTGAGAGAAAGAAGGTCTTCTACTTTGACATTGATGCAAGAGGAAACTATTGAGGTAGAGTAAAATATTCTAGCAATAGAAAGATTAAGGACAAAATTTGATAGAGATAGAAAGAAACAGAAAGAAGATGTCCCATCTTCTTCCAATACAACAACATCTTATCCAATAATCGATGAAATGGTTAAAATGATGAAGACTCTAACGTCAGAATTGGCCAAATTGAAATTGGAAGTAAAACATACAAATAGACTTGTTTAAGAGGGTGTCAACAATAATCCAAATCAATTTAGAAGACCTCAAAATGCTCCTCATATTATGCAAAGAGAAAGAAGGAATCATGAATACCAAAGGATCTTGCTCCCTTTTCAGAATAATGCAGTTGAAGATACAGAAGAAAGTGACGATGTTGAAGAAAATTCTACAACTCTTTTAGATAGAATTGAGCTTCCTACCAGTCACTTGAATCAACAGGAATACAAGGATTTTTTGATATCAAATCAATTTGATGATTAAGAAGAGGAAATTTTTCAGAATGAGCCTCAAAGGAAATACGATTTAAGGTCTAAACAAAGTGGGTTGAAACCGAATGCTCAAACTTAGATCAAGAAGACAAATACTCCAGCCAAGCAGGGGCCAAGCAAATCAAACCAACATCAACAACCTATCAAGGCAGGTGTTTCAAAGGTAAAAGAAAGAGAAAGATAACTATCTCCTTTTAATCTGGAGCATGAGATAAATAAAATTAAAATTCCTATGCATTTGGTGGAGCTAATGAAGAATGAGCCTTTTAAGCATTTATCTTGAAGGTTTTTAAATCTCTTGCACCTGTAATCTCCTTAGACACTTCTCCTGCACCTATTATCTCTTCCGAAACTATAAATTTGCAAGATGAAAATCTTTCTATCACAATTGGTTCGCCTATTGAAGATAACTTTGATTCTTCACCACCATTTTATATATCCCCGAACATTCATGATAAAATTCTGCATAATTGTCTCATGGACTCAGAAGCTTCACATAATATTATGCCGAAGGTGGTTATGGATGAGTTAGGGTTAGATATCACAAAACCCTACCAATATCTCTATTCTTTTGACTCTAAAAAAGTCAAGTGTTGAAGAGTTATCAAATATTTGGTTGTAAAATTGTCTCAACTGCCTATGAAGAGTGTTGTTATGGACATTGTAGTGGCTGATATACCACTAAAGTTTGGAATGATGTTCTCTAGGAATTGGGATAAAAAGGTAAGTGGATATTTGCAAATTGATCTCACATATGCCACCATACCTATTTTTGGATGAGAACATCAAAAACTTTACAGAGAATTCTGACTTGCTTATATTGTAAGCGATCATGACAATCCAGGAAATCACCCTATTTATGTAGTAGACGAAGAAATTGGCTCAGCCATATTTCATATCAATGATGATGTTCCTGCACCAACAAGTAACAAGCTCATTGGTAAGCAAGCAAAGGATATGGAAAACTCAGTGTGGAAAATGATTTTTGATGGTTCATGTTCAAAAGAAGGATTTGGTGTTGGGGTTGTAATTATTTCCCCTTCCAAAGAAGTCATATCTTTGTTCTATAAATTGGAATTTGAGACTACCAATAAGATTGCAGAATATGAAGCTCTATTTTTTGGATTAAGAACTTCAAAGGATACGGTGATTGACAAATTAGTAGTTTTTGGAGATTCTGAATTAGTCATCCATCAAGTCAAAAATATTTATCAGAAAAAACAACAAAGACTGAAGCAATACATGAATGATGTATGGGATTTTGTTGAAAATTTCTTTTTGGCTTTTGATATCACATTTGTTCATAGAAACTTTAACCAACAAGAAGATTCACTAGCATTAGTAGGTAGCAATTTCAAGGCTCTATTATGTTCCAATTTGAGATATGAAATTGAATTCAAACACATGCCTTCAATACCAGTTAACATAAAACACTGTAAAGTTTTCAGTGATGACCAGGAACTGAAAATATTTCTAGAAACTATTGATGATTTTTCTGCAATTTCTATTGACCATGCGAATTAAAATGATGAGACATAAATTCAATCAGACGTTCCTTTCCAAAATAAGGTACCAGGGCATAAAATTGTGGAGTTAAAAGCAATTTACATTCCAAAAGGTTTGGTCCCACTGGAAAGATTGTTTGACAGCAATGATGTTTCCAAGAAATCTTCAATTCAGAGTTAAGAAAAATATGTGTTTGATTGCAATATTGGCACTGTTGCAAATCCAATGATTATTAAACTATCTAAAGAATTGTCAGAAGAGAAGAGGAACATGTATGTTAAACTTATGAGGGAATTTGCTGATATTTTTGCTTGGTCATATGAAGACCTTAAGATTTTTGACACTGACATAATTCAACACAAAATTCCTTTGAAAATGGGTTCTAAACCTTTCAAGCAGAAAATGAGACAGTTTAATCCTATGTTGTTTCCTATCATTGAAAAAGAGTTGAAAATACTACTTGATGCTAAGATTATAATACCTTTGAGATATTCAATGTGGGCATAAAATTTGGTCGCAGTCACGAAGAAAAATGGTGAAATAAGGTTATGCATGGATTTTAGAAATCTAAATAGCTGTTCACTCAAGGATAACTATCCATTACAAAAAATGGATCACATTTTGCAGAAAGTGGTAGGTGCTTAGAGGATCTCCATGTTAGATGGGTATTGTGGATACAATTAGATTGCAGTATTCGAAGAAGATAAAAATAAAATTGCTTTTACTACTCCCTGGGGTACCTTCATGTACGACAAGATGCCTTATGGTTTAATGAATGCAAGGGCTACATTCCAAAGAGCAATGGACATTGCTTTCATTGGAGAAAAGAAAAAATTCATAGTGATCTCTCTTGATGACATTACCGTTTTCTCAAAATCTGATGATGAACACTTGCAACACCTCAAGCAGACATTTAAGAAATGTAGAAGGTATGACATATCTTTAAACCCAAAAAAATATCATTTCTCTATACATGAAGGCAAACTCCCAGGTCATATTGTATCTGCATGAGGAATTAAAATAGATCCTTAGAGGGTGAATGTTATCCAGAAGATTGATATTCCTAGAAACAAAAAAGGCATACAATCCTTCATAGGTAGAATCAACTTCTTAAGGAGATTCATACCTAATTTTTCTGAAATTATTAAGCTCATTACAAATATGTTGAAGAAAGATGTCGAGATTAAATGGACACAGGAAGCTAAGTCATCCTTTGAAAAATTAAAACTAGCTTTAATTGAAGCTCATGTCCTCATCAGTCCAGATTATTCTAAGGATTTCTTGATCTTCTCTTTTGTTTTGAAGATAAAATTGTTGTTGTACTGTTGCAGAAAAATGAAGAAGGATATGAACAACCCATTTCTTTGTTTAGCAAATCCCTTAGAGATGCAGAACTTAAGTATAACATAATGGAAAAAACATGTTTATGCCTTAGTGAAATCATTGACATCCTTCAGAGTTTATATTTTTCATTCTAAGATAATTTCTTATGTTCCTAGCAACAATGTGAAAGATATGCTCGTGCAACCAGAAAACAAAGGAAAGAGAGGTAAATGGATAGAAAAACTCCTGGAATATGATATAGAACTCAAACCTACCAAGTTGTTCAAAGGGCAGGGTCTGGCAAGGTTGCTTGTTGATCCAAATTGCAAATCTCTTGGACTGAACTATATTCAAAGTCAGTCGGGTATTCCAGTATCACATGATAAAGAAATTTTTTTACAGGTATTGGACAAGTATCATTCCTCATCATGGTATAAGGACATAGTTTATTTTTTACAGAATTTCCAGTGTCCATCAGATTTTAATAAATCTAAAAGAAGATCTCTCAAGTTAAAGGTTGTAAAGTACTGCATCATTAATCAGAATTTGTTTTGGAAGGATCCCAATGGCATTTTGTTGAAATGTATTGATGAGGAGGAATCCATTTTTTTTATGAATGACTTACATAAAGGTGCTTGTGGAGGACATCAATATTGGAAAGCCACAACTTTCAAAATTTTGAGAGTTGGGTACTATTGGACCACTCTATTTTCTGATGTGTTTTCTAAAATCAAAGCATGTGAGCAATGTCAAAAGTATGCTGGAAAACACGAATTACATTCTCTTCCCTTAAATCCAATCATAGCAAATGGCCCTTTCCAACAGTGGGACTTATGTTGATATTATGGTAGCTGTGGGAGGTATTGACATCCACATGTAACCCTGATGAGAATAGAATATTTCGAGAAGCAAGAAGTAACCCTAAAGCATTGAACATAACCCTAGAAGACAAGTCGGCTCAAGGAAATAATTAATATTAAGTATTTAGTCTCCAAAATGAGAAGTCGACCCAAACAGTTCAGGAAACAATATAAATACAAGTAGCCAGACCTCATTTTGTACACACTGCTCAGAATTGCAGCTGGGCAGAAGTGCACACTCCAAGATTTGGGCTAGTGCGCAAGTCTGGGGAAAAACTACAACTGACAACTACCGCAATCTGGTTTCCTGGTTTAGGCTCAGACTTTCTGTTGGTTATGGTTGGACTTTCTGATCAGTCTTGGTTATCTTTATGCATTATCCTTGGTTGCTATTGGTTTTCTTCTGAAATCATTCTCTGTCAAGGTTAAGGTGCCCAGGGGTGGCTCCGAACTATGGTTAGGTGACATTATTTCTATATTGTCTATGGTTAAATGAGCATATCCATTATTTTCTATCAGGTTATGGGCCCATTCTATCTTCAGACAATCTAACCACTGGAAGATATATTGGGAGGATTTGCTTAGTTACAGTTGCAGTTGCAACCATTTTTTGTTGCAGCAACGAAACCCTAACCCTCTTGTTGAGGCACCTTAATTGAAGAGATTGACCTAATTTTTGGATAGCCTAGTGCGCACTAGCCTAGCGCACCTCCTGGTATTCTCAGCAAGCCAAAACGTCAAGTTTAATTTTTTGATCAAAGTCAATGGTTGACCAAGTCAAAGTAGTTATGAGTTACTCTATGAAGTCGGAAAACAAGTTAGAAGGGGATTATAACTTCAAAGCGTGGAAGACAAGGATTATCCTTGCCAAGAATAAAGTGTTGGACATCGTGAAAGGAAAGATAATGGAACCACAGTCCGAAGAAGGAAAAGAGAAGGAACCTCATAACGTTGCAATTATGGAGAAGTTCAAAGATAATGACATCAATGCCATGAGTATCATAGTGGAATCTATAAAAGACCACTTGATACCCTACATCTCCCATCTTGACTCATCTAAGAATATGTATGATTCCCTAACAAACCTCTTCTCAGTCATAAACATTGGACAAGTAATGAGTTTGAAGAATGATCTCCGTGACATGAAAATGAATGATGATGACAACATAACATCATACTTTGTGAGAATCTCTCAGTCAAGAGATCAACTGCAAGCTATTGAAGAGATCATTTCAGAGAAGGAACTGGTAAATATAGTACTCAATGGTCTTCCCAAGACATGAGATGCATTTTCCACAAGCATGAACACAAGGAAGGAGTATCCCACATTTGAAGAACTTTGGACTTGTTGTGCACAAGAAGAATAAAGGATTAGTGCAAAAGATAAACCCCAAAAGAAATACGATGATCAAGACTTCACAAGAAGGTTCAATAATTTCAGGAATAAAAAGAAGTTTGGCTCCAGGAAGAAACCAAATCAAGAAAAATATATGTCAAAAATACAATGCTTCAATTGTCGAAAATATGGTCACTACAAGAATCATTGTCCCGAGTTAAAGAAAAGGAAAGAAAGGGAACCCTCAAAGAAGGCCAAGCAGGACAAAACAAACTTCTTTTTCTAAGACAAGGTAACAATATTCTTCATAATTCCTRTGCATACCATGTTTACATAGTTTCTTTACATATCTTGCATAYATATTTCTTAGAAGATAAGATGTTCAAAGAGAAACAATACCTATGGAAGAATAACAAGATAAGGATTGCTATCACGATGACTACAAGTCAAGCAATACACATGAAAAGATGAAGTACATTGACAACCCTTGGTAACAATTCATGTAGAAGCTATTAACATAAGTAACAACTACAAGATAAGATGAAATCAGAATCAAACTTGAAGAAACCTGGAAGAAGTAAAAACAGAAAGAAGTCAACATTCAAGAGGAAATTAGAAAAGGACTTGTGACACTTTGCAGAAGGTTATAAAAATGCAGACGGAAGCGTGGACTCTCTTAGATGGAGGGAGCCAATTATATAATTCCAAAAGAAGAGCATGCATTCATGCATGAAGTAAGGATTAGGAGGGAGCTAATCCTAAATAATACGATCCTTTGAGGATTATGAAGTATCTATCCATGTTACCATCGATGGTAGCAGCCATGAAAAGAAACATGTGTTCAGTTTGACTTTAGAAGAAGTTTTCTTTGAAAAGAAGCCTTAAGGTATCCTTGGTTGTCCATCCACATCCATGATCCTATGATGAAAGGAAGAGGTCAGAATATTCAGGGCATGGAATCTATAGAAAACTCCATGGACCCAAGAGCTAAAGATAAACATGAAGATTCCAAGAGAGAAAGAAAAGCCAGAACAACCAGTCATTATATCGAGAATCACAAGACTACCAGCTTGATCTGAACCCTCTAGAAGGAATCAATCAGAAGAAATGGAAGTTGTGATAAGGAACAATGTATGGAAGACTTATGAATGGAAGCATTGCGAGATCCAGAATTAAAGGTTCTCCCAGATGGAGGGAGAAGACTATGATGATAGTTTGTTCCAGTAACTAGACATACCTGAGCCATTATATCTCCTGCAATATCCATAGGTTGGAGTTCACATCAGATGAATGTAAGGACTGTTATCTTCAACAGATTAATTGAACAAAGAAGCGTATGTAGAGAAACCTCAAGGTTTTGAGGTATACCAAAAAGAGACTCTTGTATGCAGATGGAAGAAGATCTTGTATGGATCTAAACAACTTGGTGCATAGCCTCCAATGCACAACATAAGCGTGGTGAAAACCTTCTATAACAAAGATATTGTATCATAATGGTTACTCAGAAGTCCAGGATGATGGATTTCTAATCCATGACAAACTCTCATCATGATAGAAGAAGTGACGCTTGGATACGTTCCAGTTTAAGCTTTGCCACAATGTTATGAGCTAGCAAGAAACAAAAGGGCTGAATCCAACTATGAGATACTATAATGATCAGAGCTATATGAATCCTTCAAAGAAAACTAGTGTTCCATAAATACCGAATTACATTGAGATCAAGTATTACATTTTCTGTGATGAGGTCCAGAAAGGAGAAGTGGTTCTCCAATATATCTCCACATATGAGAAAATAACAGACATTTTGGTAAAGCCTCTGTCCAAGATGAAAAAGTTTGCGTACTCAAGAAACAAGTTGGAGCTCATGGAGATGAATTCCTTATTGAAAAGGGAAGAGATGACTCCCAGGTTGGGAGGGAGCACTGATGTATTATAGATTTATGGACAATCATTTTTTAGTTCGAAAAATGGTCCTGGATGAGCAGTTCCTTTCCAGTTCGGAAAGTGGTTTGATATTTCTAATGGACAAGCATTTTCCAGTTCGAAAAATGGTCCAGATCGAATGATCATTTTCGTAATGAAAATGGTTCGATGGATTGCTGATGTACCATAGACAACGATTCCCCCTATGGCCAGTGTGGTGGAATGGTCTATGAAAATATTTCTTCTTGACAATCACTCTCAGTAGTGGTCAAGAACACTGGTCCACCTCACCGGACAATCATTCTTTCGAAGCTCACAGTTGTGAGCAATTTCAAAGAATGGTCTGTTTTGGAGGTTGGCGCATGACAATCATTTCCTTAGGAAATGGTCCAGACAGTCATTCCCTAGGGAAGATTCATTCTCTCTAGGTTTAACTTTGTTTAGTGCTGGAGGAATGGCCTAGATACGTGAGAGGTCCAGGTTCAACAATCAGGGACAGACATTCCCTAGGGCAGACTCATTCTCTCCAGGTTGCACTTTGTTTAGTGCCGGAGGAATGGCCCAGATAGGTGAATGGTCCAGGCTCAGAAATTAGGACAATTATTCTTCTATGCTTGAGAAGAATAGTCCAGTAGCTCATGACTGATGTTTTACCTTCTGAGGGTAGATGCTCTTCCAGATCTCACAGATGTGAGTGGAAGAATGGCCCATATGATTAAGTTTATATCATGACATTTTTATTTTTATTTTTTATTTTTTTCTGTGTAGGTTGATATCAGATGATATGATTGCTATGGAGACTGTATGTCTCTGGACAATAGATGTATGCTACTGTGGTGGATGTGTTCCACTGGTTGTGACTATGTGTCACTGATTAAGTAGTTGTGTACTATTTAGTGTGGTAGTGTACCACTGGATTGTAGTTGTGTACTAGTATGGATAGAGACAGTTGTGTTCTATTGAATGGCATTGTTCTGATTTCCATGTAGACCATCAATAGCGTTGAAAATGATTATCAACCATATGAATAGTTAGTGTGCTTGTGGATAGACATTATCCAGGCATAAAATGGTCCAGATAGAATATATTGTTGGTGGACATGTATTCTCTCTGAAGAGAATAGTCTAGGGTGACAGTTTGTTGACATGACATGGACTAGTATTTTTCCTAAGGCATAGATTGTGGCCCGATTAGGAAAATGGTTCAGGACCGATATTTTCTAAGGCATATAGGTTGAGACAGATCTCTATGACTTGATTAGAAAAAAATTCCTAGATTGACATTTCTATAGGAATGGTCTCTATAGTCCATGGCACAACTTTTAGCATTTGTTGGGATAGTCATTCTTCTAAGACGTATGTCCAGATTAAAAGAATGGTCCTTGTATCACTCCTTGGAGTGAGTGACTTATTGAGCATCATGTCTGATTACTCAGATGGAGTATGGTTTCGAGAGATGATGCAATTGATATTGTCAGATGGCACTAATAGTGATGATGGTGCTCGTGATCTAATCATGAGATAATCTATACGACTATGATGATGCTACCAGTTGAACGATATGATTGTGCTCTAGACCATTTCCTTCAATACCTCCCTAGCTAGGAGGGAGTGTTGATATTATGGTAGCTGCAGGAGGTATTTACCTCCATGTGTAACCCTGACGAGAATAGAATATTTCGGGAAGCAAGAAGTAACCCTAAAGCATTGAACATAACCCTAGAAGACAAGTTGGCTCAAGGAAATAATTAATATTAAGTATTTAGTCTCCAGAATGAGAAGTCGGTCCAGACAACTCAAGAAACAATATAAATACAAGTAGCCATACCTCATTTTGTACACATTGCTCAGAATTGCAGTTGGGAATAAGTGCGCACTGTAGGAATTGGGCTAGTGCGCAAGTCTGGGGAGCAACTGCAACAATCTGGTTTCATGGTTTAGGCTCAGACTTTCTGTTGGTTATGGTTGGAATTTTTTACGAGTCTTGGTTATATTTATGGATTAGCCTTGGTTTCTATTGGTTTTCTTTAGGAATCATTCTCTGTCAAGGTTAAGGTGCTCGAGGGTGGCTTCGACCTATGGTTGGGTGACAATATTGCTATATTTTCTATGGTTAAACAAGCACATCCTTTATTTTCAATCAGCTTAGACTTCATAGGAGAAATTCATCCACCTTCCAGTGGAAAAAACAAATGGATCTTGAAAGCCACTGATTACTTTACAAAATGGATCGAGGTCATCCCGACCATAAATGAAACTGATAAGGTAATTATAAATATTCGGAAAGAAAATATATTTTCTAGATTTGGATGTCCTAGAAAGTTAATCACAGATAACGCTCAAGCATTTAAATCTATTGCTATGATTGAATTCTATGAAATATATAATGTTACTCTAGCACATTCTACTCCATATTATCCACATGGTAACGGGTTGGCAGAATCCTCCAACAAAAGCTTGATCAGAATTATCAAAAAATTGTTGGAAGATAACAAAAAGGGATGGAATTCTAAGTTGGAATATGCTTTATGGATTGACAAGGTTAGTACCAAAAAGTCAATTGTTACTTCTCCTTTCCAATTAGTCTATAGGAAAGATGTTATTTTCCCAACCCAACTTGGTTTACCTGTACTAAAATTCTTGCAAGAAGAATTGTAAGAACCTAATGATTTTCAGAGGAGGGTTTTTCAAATTATTGAGGTACAATAGAGGAGAGAAATGTTAAATGAAAAATTTGAGGCTTATTGCAGTAAGGTCAAAACAACATTTGACAAGAAGACTAAGAAGGAAGGTTTCAAAACATGGGACCTTGTTCTAAGATGGGATGCTAGAAGGGACGAGAAGCCAAAACATGGTAAGTTTGACAATTTGTGTTTTGGCCCATTTAAAATAGCAAAAAATATGAACAACAACACTTTTGTTTTATAGAACTTGGATGACAGTGAGATATTTGGAGGCCCAATCAATGGGCGTTTTCTGAAACATTATTTTACCTGAAGAGCCAAGGTTAATTTAGCTTGTACATATTGGTTTATTTTGGTGTGTTTAGCAGATCAAATAAAACTCCATAACCCAATGGAGACACTAGTCTACAATTTAACTTCTTATAGTTTGTAGAATGGATGATCATAATAAGACATAGGTTAGAACAGATAAGAAAAGAACAGGGTGAAGGTCACAAGTTTAAGCGCTAGAATTGAAAAAGAAGGCATTGGTCTGCAGTTCTTAATGTCTCACAAAGAGAACATTATCCCCAGATGGAGCCAATGTTAGTCCCTAAGACTATTACTACCTTTCTTTTTCTTAAAATTAAATATTTTCTATCAAAACCTATTCTGAGCCTATTTGCCTTTGTTAGTTGCACCTTTTAATATTTTACATTTTATTCTAGTGTGTTTTGCTTTGCTTATTTTCATTTTCATTTGGTTCTTATAGAATAGGTTTGAAATTTTCAATGAAATATATGTTTCACATCAGATTTGTTATTTTTCTAAGTGCATTTGTCAAGGAAAATAGAAGAAACAAAAACACTACAAGAATGCTTCTATTCTTGTAGCACACGAGGAAATCATTATTTCAAGTGTGTTTCAAAACCAAAGATCGTGCCAGCTATTCTGAAATCATGCAGAAGATCATGCAAATGGTTATGATTTTAGATTATGTCAGATCTAAATCATTTTTCTATTCATATGCACAGTTTAATGAACAAAAGTTCAAATATGTTCGTACTTTCATCAAATCCAGGTGTTGGATCACAAGTTAACACACAAAATTATGATTTAATTTTGTTTTAAAAAGTCTTTGAAATAAAGGGAAATGTAGCTTAGCGCCATTTTCAATAAAAATCCTTCTACATTAGTTGTTATGTGCAGGTAACTTTGAAAACCCGAGTAAGGGGAAACCCTAATTCTAACAGGTATAACTGAGCCGTGATCAACGTGGACGTGCCAGAGTGGACTATGTCTCCCATGAAAGGCGGTCGAGTTTTGAGATTGGAACCCGAGGGGATCAAATTATTAGAAGCTTGCGTCGATATTATGGATAAATCCATCCAGGGAGAATGGTTTAAGTTTTGTTACACTTTTCAAGGCCACCATGAAGAAATTTTGATGTTGTTAGCCAAGGATTTCAATGGGTTTCAGACTCAGGTTGAAGATGTGATCATTCATGTCACTTAGCATTCAATTGCAATAGCCTATTGATTTCCTGTAAAGGGTGAAAGATGGTGGAAGAAGAACAAACTCCCTGCAGATCCGTGCAATCAATTCTTAATGGCAAAACACCACAATCCATATTCGAGCCAAGTAATTCAAAATAAATGGTTAAAGGTAGAGTGTTTTAGTAGTGGTCCAGAAGTACATAACTTGTGAATGTAGGTTTTCTACCATTCATTGCTACCACATGCGTTTTCTAATGCATTTAAATGGTGATCAATGAATCTGCCCTTTTACCTGTTAAAAATATTGACAAAGATGGCAAATAGGATACATAGTCATCATAAATCTTCTCATAAAATATTATTTCATCAAGGTTTAATTAAAATGCTAGTTATGTATGCATTAAATGAAGTTCAAGTGTCCTGGAAACAATTATTGTCTTCCTTAGGATTTGAAGAACATGGTTCAAAAACACAAAAGACAACTTCTGACAAGAAAAATATTGTTTCAACAAGAAAGGGCAAGACATCAATAAGCTCAAAAAAGGTACAAGAAGCTTCTCCTGTAGCAAGAGAGACTAGATCAAGAAAGAGAAATCTCGTCTTACAGTCGAAAAAATAAATTAAGCAGGAATCCAAATTCTCTGCTTCAAAACAGGAGTTTGTGGGTTATGAATGAGTTTATACTAGGAGGATGACAAGGCATATATCACAAGAATTACAAAAGGTAAAAATTGAGCATGAAACAAAAACTCAGGTATATTAGTCGAGAAGCCTCCAATGAAAAGACAAAGCAAAAGGAATAAAGGCAAACAACTTGTCAACTACCCTAGTAGACCCAAAACTAGACCTAAAAATAAGCTAAGCCTTAATTCAAAAGTTATGTTCAAACCTTCTCTCAAGAAAGAGAAATTGATTTTCATAGATGATGAGACCTCTGAAGAAACTCTTGATATCACTAAGAAAGAAAGGTTGGCAATCAAAACCTTAAGGGAAATGCCATTAAGGAAAACTAGAAAGGAGAAACAAGATGATGGAATGGAACAAGATCCCACCTACAGTCCAGAGATCCAAGAATTGTCAAAATCCTATAAAGAAGAAACAACCAACTTATCTAAGCTTGTCAAAAAGTACATTGTTGAAGAAGCATCTTCAAAAGGACATAAGTATGGAACAAGTCCTAAGAAACGAAAACTCTCAATTGATTTAAACAAACCTGCATCAGAAGAGGACCAAAATGAAAACAAGGTTGAAACATAGGATGTACCAGTAAAACAAAGGACTAAGGAATTTCAGATAGCCATTAAAGATTTGAAGAAGGAGAATCAAACACTTGATATTTGGAATGCTAAGTTGCATGAAAAAGTCCAAAAGTTGAAAGAAAAGCTCAAAACTCAGAGTGAATCATCAAAGAAAGGCAGAAAAATGAACATCAAACTGTATTGTAGTAATGTTATGCTTAAAACTAAATTGCAACAAGAAAATTCTAAAGGGAAAAATTCTACTCAGTGATAAACTTGAAAGAGATAAACTTGATAAATTCATAAAAACCCAAGTCAAAACTTTGTACACACCAAGAGCCATCATTCACCAGTTTCACCCATAAATGTTTTACAACCCAATTCATAAAAACCCTTCCATAATATTTTATAAGAAATGGAAAGTGATCATATGAGCAAGAAGAATGTAGAACCCCGAAAACATATTCAATAGTAATAAGATTTAGACAGTTGATTTATCTCTTTCAATTCCAAGACATAATTGCTTATGGGTGAAAGACGTGGGAATAAAACTTCTATACTTGCTACCAACTAACCATATCCAAAATTAATCATTTAATATCAAATAATCTTGCAAGGAAACATTAATGAGCTGTACAAGTACTTACCTCTTCTTAGTTGTCAATTTATACCAGTTCTTAGAGCTTGAAATGGTTGCAACAACGAATAGTAAGGGTGTCTTCTTGAGCCAAAGTGAAACTCTCTCCACAATCTAAACCAAAAACATCAAATGACGATAACCCTAGAGACATCCAAGGTGGTAAAGTGCAAGCCTGATGGTGTTAATGCTCATGCCCTTTTGAATTGAATGAATGGTCGACCTAGTGGCTAGCTTAAAGCCCATACACCACTATATCATATCAACCAAATGTTATCAACAAACCATAAGGCATCAACCCCAATATATATGAACATTGATTAAAACTTCATATATGCTCCATATCAAATCTTGCACCAAAGTATTCACACATATGTTTTAAATATATCAAAACCAAAGCGACTAATGATATATGTTAAGTGTGTAATCCTTTAATATCATATACCTTATGATACCAATTCCCCATATAGAAACGACGCACGTTGACTAATAACCTTCACAAACATCAACCAAAACAACTTATATAATTGCACATGTATGCTATTTATTCATAGGTTATTACCAATTGCATGTTGGATCAAATCCATTATGATGAAGAGCCTTAACTTATAATCAAACTGTATCTCATGCAAGCACCCATAATATATATGTTTATGATATAGTTCTAATGTCTCATGAATAGAGAAATCCTTTATGTTCATCAAAGGAAAAATTCCATGCGACCTTTATGCCTGACAAGTCTATATATACCACTATACATGATTTGATAAAAACAACCTACTAACTCAAAACTTGTTGTACCAAACAAATACCATGTTTTTGCTCGAGTATGGAATTGCAAAACTTTCAATTCCATTAAGTGTAGTGAGCATATAACCGTGTAAAAACAAAGGACCATAACTCAATATATACCAAGCCAAACTAATCTCCAATAAATAAATAACTTCTTTGATACCATGCTCAATGATGACAATCCTTATTAATGCTATGTCATAATGTTGAGAAGGTAAATGCCAAATAATTTTAGTGCTTTTTCCCAGGGGACCCCACCTATTATAGTTATATAGAAAATTTTAAATAAGTTACATGCTTCACAACTTTTTGTGAGGTCTTGTAGTAGGTGATGAATCATGGGTCAACAAGGGGCACACAATAAAGGCACAAAATCATTATTCCTTAGTAGACCACGAATCTCTCATAAAGGGTAAGACAATATGGAGTGAACATGTCCTTACCTATGGATTATTGCCCCCCCCCTTCCATGTAAATATGTGTATACAAGGGTTGAAGTGACCATGGCCTCACCCTTGGTACAATTGGGATTCTCATTGTTGAAACAAAGATATGCATCATTTGCATGTCATTTATAAATGATATTTATAATGATATAAGTGCATTAATTTAAATATAAATATTTTTCATATATATAGAAGTGCACTCATTTAAATAGAAAGGACATTTATGAGCAAAAATGTATAAGTTTTAATGTACAAATTAGAAACTAGAGAAAAATAAGGTAAGAATGAATTAGAAAGATTTAAATTAGTGAAAACACTTTTTTTTTTTTTTTTTCTATATGCCTTTATTTAATGGAAAGGGCATTATTAGGTTGTACACACACATGAGTTTAAATTAAAGAGAGAAAAGATAGAAAAGTAGTTGGGAAGTGGGTGAGTATATGGGGAATTGGTATCCTGTACCTTATGATACCAATTCCCCATATTGGGAAGTGGGTGAGTATATAGGGAATTAGTATCCTGTACCTTATGATACCAATTCCCCATATACAAACAATGCACGTTGACTAATAACCTTCACAAACATCAACCAAAATAACTTATACAATTGCGCATGTATGCTATTTATTCATAGGTTATTACCAATTGCATGTTGGATCAAATCCATTATGATGAAGAGCCTTAACTTATAATCAAACTGTATCTCATGCAAGCACCTATAATATATATGTTTATGCCATAGTTCTAATGTCTCATGAATTGAGAAAGT
>ML790395.1:638770-652975 GCA_009831015.1 Picea engelmannii | reverse complement strand
AAAAAAAAATGGAGTCTTTATTATTGAGGAGGATCAATCCTTTTTATACTTAGTGATACTCTCTAGCTTTGACATTTTAGAATAATTAATTTAATGGATGTTGATTTTAGAAAAAAGTAGAGAGAACCCCCTAAGCTTAACGTTCTAGACACCTTGACCAATATGCCATATCGTAATGATCAATCCACATTTAATTAGATGTATAATTATGTAGGTTATTATTGTTTAATCCTAAGATTCTAAGAAGTTTTGTAAAGACGTTTTTATATTGTCTCCAGGTGTTGACATTTTAACAAAATCATAAATTCAAGTTGTTATGCACCAACACCTTGAGAATGATAAAAAAACAATAAATAACAATCCACTTCAAGGGGGAAACCTCCTTTTATAATATATTGAATGTACATGATGAGACATGATGCTGCGAAGACTAGGTATTTTTGGTATATATAGGAGACAAAGAGTACAATTATAATGAAAGGGTAAAATGAAGGGTTCTAGCCTACATACAAATATAACAATATAAATGTAATAATTCAATATCTAGGGTTTAATAAGGGGTTTTATACTTAACATGGGGATTTGTCTAGGCCTTAACATGCCCCCCCCCCCTTCAAACAAGTGTTGTCCTTAACACTTGACTAACCTGAGAGTATTTCTACATGAAGAAATCATCTTCTTGTGTCGCCTCTTCCACTGCTAGGTTTTTCCATTTGACAAGGTACTCAATAATTGCTTAATTTCTCAACTGCTTAATCCTTGTTTCAATAATTGTTTCTAGTTCTAGTATGATTTTCTCTTCTTCATTAATCTATGGTAAAATAGTTTCGACTGGTATCTTGTTTTCGATTACCTTCTTTAAGCAAGAAACATGAAAGGCTAGATGTACATGTGAATATGGAGGCAACTCCAATTTGTAAGCCATTCTTTCAATCCTTTGCAAAACCTTATAGGGACCATAATATTTGGGTTCTAATTTATTGTCCTTCTTTTGTTGCTCAAGGGAAATATGTTTATATGGTATTAGCCTAAGAAATACCCAATCCCCTAATTCAATTTTCCTTTCACTGTGATGTTGATTTTCTTGTTTGATCCTATTTTTTTCCATAACCAAGTTTTCCTTCAATAGTTTGAGAACCTCTTATTGGTTCCCTATGTGCTCTTCCATTGCTTGAATCTTTGTAGTCCATTTCAAGGAATATGTGATGGATGGAGGATGACATCCATAAAGTGCCAGACATGGGGACATTTTTAATGAAGTATGGAAGGATGTGGTGTACCATCGTTCTGCCAAAGGAAACCACTAGAACCATTGTGTTTGTTTATGAGAAGTAAAGAAACAAAGATATCCTTCTAGACATTTATTCACAACCTTAGTTTTTCCATTGGATTGAGGATGGTAAGATGAGTTGTGAGTTGATTGAGTACCCAAACAAGAAAATAATTAAGTCCAAAAATTCCCCGTTAAAATTGGATCTCTGTCACTTACAATAATCTTAGGGAATCCGTGTAGCTTTTGAACTGTCTCCATTAATGTTGTAGCTATTGTACTTGCTTTATAAGGATGAGAAAGAGAGAAAAAATGGGCATACTTTGTTAGTCGATCCACTGCTATTGATGATAGTCTTTCCTTTAGATTTAGGTAAACTCGTAATAAAATCCATTGGAACTTCTTCCCAATGTTGACTTGGTATAGCTAATGGTTGTAGGAGACCTGACGTCTTGATTGTATCTCCCTTAATCTCTTGGAAAACCACACATTCAGATATACAAACTTTTGAACAATAGTTTTAAGACCTTCCTAGAAAAAATCCTTCTTGATCCCATGGTACGTTTTCAAGAATCTTGAATGTCCTCCTATAGGAGAAGTGTACAATTCCAGAAGGACCTTATGTTTGAGTCGAAAATTCTTACATAAATATTGGAAATCATGATACCATAGTAAATCATTCTTCCATACAAATTAATCTAATGAACTGGGGTCCTCTTTTATTTGTTGAATGAACTTGCTTTCATTCTATCCTTGCTTCTTCCACCCAATTAGCTTGTGGAATAAAAATAACACATAATGAACCTTTTGTTTCTTCTTCTTTCCTTGAAAGGGCATCTGCCACAACATTCTGATTACCTTTTTTGTAAAAAAATTCAAATTCATAACCTAGTTTCTTTGTAACCCATTTTTTTGCTCTTATGAATATAATCATTGCTCCAAGAAGTACTTCAAACTATCATGATATGTTTTTACTTTAAAGTGTGTTTTTACTAGGCAAGGACACCATTTCTTAACTGCATTTAGTATGGCCAACATTTCTTTCTCACAAATAAGTTTGAGTAAGTTTTTTCCCTTAAGTTGGTTGCTTTTAAAGGCAAGGGGCCTTCCTTCTTGCATTACGACTACACCAATTCCATGGCTTGAGGTATCACACTCCACAATAAATATTTTTACGAAGTCAAGTGTGGCCAGGATAGGATTTGTACACATATCATCCTTAATTTATTCAAAATATTTGGTTGCTGCTTGAGTCTAAGAAAATACTTACTTATTTAATAATGTTGTTAGATGTGTTGCTATTTGACCATAGTTCTTGACAAACTTGCAACAATAGCCTATCAATCCTAAGAATAATCTAAGTTTCTTCAAGGTTTTGGGAATTGGCCATTACCTCATAGCTTTAACTTTATTAGGGTCCACTTTTACACCTTCATGAGATACAATATGACCCAAATATTTCACTTCTTGAACCCCAAATGCACACTTGGAAGGCTTTGCATAAAGTTGTTTCTCTTCCAATAGTTGTAATACTCTGTCAACATATTGTACATGTTCTTCCCAAGTTTTTTAGTAGATTAGTATGACATCAAAAAATGCTAACACAAATTTTCTAAGCAAGGGTTTGAAAATAGAATTCATTAAGCTTTGAAATGTTGAAGGTGCATTAGTAAGTCCAAATGGCATAACCGAAAACCAGTAACGACCTTCATGTGTTCTAAATGTTGTTTTGGGAATGTCTTCTTGCCTCATTCTGATTAGATGATATCCTAAAAGAAGATCCAACTTAGTAAAGAAAATTGCTCCATGTAATTCATCAATGACATGAATAGTAAACTTATCTTTAATGGTCATTTTTTTGAGTTGTCTATAATCTAGACACATATGCCATGAACCATCCTTTTTCGTCACCATCACCACTAGTGAAGAGAAACAACTTTGTCTAGGTTGAATGATGCCAACCTCTAAAATTTCTTGGAACATATGCTCAATCTCACTCTTATGTGCATATGGATACCTGTAAGGCCTAATGTTAGGTGGTACACTTCCTGGTTTCAAATGAATAGCATGTTCATGATCTCGAGAAAGTAAAATACCCTTAGGAATTTCTCCAAATACCTTGGAATGATTATTGATAACTATTTGGAGATCCAATGGAGCATAGGATATAGATGTTTGAACATATAGTGAGCACAATTATGCAATTACACCATGGTGTCCCTTTATCATGCTATTAGAGCTTATCACCTTAGAAGGTTTCCCTTGGATACCTCTAAGCTCAATTTCCTTGCCTTCTGAGGAAAATCTCATGAAAATATATTGAAAATTAAGGGCCACTGTTCCAAATGATTGTAACCATTGGACCCCTAATACAACATTAGCACCACCCATTTGGATGGAAATCATGGTACTATCCAAAAAATACTCCCCATATATTAAGCTTAATACTATGGCACTTCCCAAAACAATTTATGGTATCTCCATCTGCAGTCATTACTTGAAACTCTGGGGTTGGAAATACAAAGCAATTGATATCTTTTTCTATTTTGTAATTGATGAAGTTATGGGTACTACTAGAATCAATCAACATTATTGCCTTTTTATTTTTGATGCATCCTTGTATCTTGAGGGTTTATGGAGTACTGATGTCGACCAATGCATGACAATATATCATTGGAGTAGTCTCTTCTAGACATGTATCTTGTGATGGTTCCAATTATTTATCTTATTCCTCTTCATAGTCTATGTAGAATAATTACTTCTCATCACATTTATGCCCCTTACTGTACTTGCTGTCACAATTGAAACATAGTCCCTTTGCTCTTCTTTCATCCATTTGCCGAGGTGTCAACCTTGTTGGTTGAGTGAGGTTAGGAGAGGGAACATGGTGCTCTCTATAGTTGTTAGTGGTCACCCTTCTAGTAGCCATATTTTTGTTTTCCACTTTCCTTGCCATACTAAAAGCTTGCTCTAGAGATTTAGGTTCGAAGAGACACACCTCCTTTAAAGTGCCCATAAAGAGATCTAACAAATTGTCCTCAGAAATGTTCTTTACCCTAAGACTGAGCTTTCATAGTTTTTGAATGTGCTCTATAAGTGGACCTTTTTGCTGAAGATTTATCAATTGACTAAAAAATGTGTTGCTCTTAATATCCCCATAATGTGATATTAATTCATTTGTGAAAATGGACCAAGAGATAATGGGATAATTTTTTCTTTCACAAAGCCATTGATACCAAACAAATTGATCATTTTCTAAATACAAGTATGCAATAGGTACCTTTTGTAAGCTTGGCACTCGTTGTAGATCAAAGTATTTCTCCATCTGGAATACCATGTTCTAGGATCATTACCATCAAACTTCCTCATATCAATCTTCAGAATGAAATAGTTCCTTGGTGCTCACTTGAATGCCTAATGATGTGGATCTTGGAGTGATGATTGATTCTGAAATTCGATATTTGTGTTATCCATTTGTGTTATCCATTTGTGATAAAATACTCCCCATATATGATTGAGTCTCAACAACATTGTTCTCCTTATTTTCATGATTTCCCAGGATTTCCATATCCCTTTTATGGATTCTCTGTGTTTTTGAATTTCATTTATGGATTTTTGTAATTCATCCTTATTTTAATTCATGTATTTTTGCATTCCATTCATGGATTTTTGCATTTCATTCATGGATTTTTGTACTTCTTCCTTATTTTCATCCATCTTGTTTTCTATTTGTTCCATCGTATTTTCCATCTCTTGAATTTTTCTTTGTGTGTTTACCAACTCATCACTTGTTATTGACCTAACACTCCAATCATTAAGTTGGTCCTCCAATTTGGATAGCTTGTTATGTATCTCCTCATTTTCTTCATGAGTTATAGTTGAGATTTATGGAGGTTTAATTGGTGTTGAATTATTTTTGGAGCCATGTGGGGTAAAAATAATAATACTCCTCTATTTTCTCTTTATCACAAATTTTTAATCGCCAAAAATATATCTTCCAATAAAAAGTTATGTCAATTCTAAGTTGTGTACCTTTCAAACTCTAATATGGAGAATGTATGGATGGTTTCCCTTTGTCTTGATATATCTCTGAACTTTGAATCCTTCTGAGTCCAAAATTTTCTCATGTAGTACTATGATATGAATTCTTAAACTTATGAAAATCTCACTGTCTGAAGCTTCATTGATAAAATGTTATAACAAAAATACCAAAAGGTATTGTTTAAGACTAATTTTAGAATTAGTAAACAATCCCAACTTCCACAAGATATATCTCACAAAGTATAATGATTCAAAATATGAAAATTTTCCCACATGTAATTTACTATGTCTCCTCAGTGTTCTAAAAATTTTAGAGTCTAAAACTTCACCGAAATTAGTTTATAATGAAAATAAAAAGGTGACTCGTTTGAGACTAATTTCAAGACTAGCCACAAACCCTAAATTCCATAGATGATATTTCTGAAACTATAGTGAACCAAAACCTAAAATTTTAACCATATGTAACTCGTTATGTCTCAGTATCCTCAAAATTTGGTGGTCTAAAACGTCCCAAAAAAAATTATAGCGAAAATGCCAAGATGACTTGCTTGAGGAAGTAAAACCCTAAGATCCATGCTCTGAAACCAAATGTTATGCATCAATGCCTTGAGAATGATAAAAAAAAAGCAATGAATAATAGACCACTTCAAGGGGGAAAACTCCTTTTACAATATATTGAATGCACATTATGAGATATGATCCCGCTAGGACTCAATCTCCTTAGTATATATATAGGAGACAAAGGGTACAATTATAATGAAAGGGTATAATGAAGGGTTCTATCCTACATACAAATATAACACTAGAAATGTAATAATTCAATATTTAGGGCTTAATAAGGAGTTTTATACTTAACATGGGACTTTCTCTAGGGATTAACACAAACTAATTAATTAGAATACATTGTGTGCTCCTATTTCTCACAATGGTTTGAGTATCAAGGATCCCATGGTAATTTCTTAGATACCATGAAATGATACCTTCTCATCTCTCAAGGTGAAATATGGTAAGCTATTATGATAATAACAATTATCTCAATGTTTTATATCTAGAGATGATGTTGTTATACACCCATATTTTCTTGATAGGTTTCCCATTCTAGAAACTCCTTCATGATTTATGGAACATATAGTCCCTTGTTTAAATATTAACCAAGGAGGAATAATATAATGCATATACATCTAGGATGACAAATGGTGAGGTGTTGATAAATTCCTATTAAAGAATGAACTAGATATTAAACAATGGAGCACTCTATCACAAGATTAGGGCTTAACAAAACTCTCTTCATTTGTAAGAGCTAATTCAGGGGGATGTATTAATCTTGCAACTCTCTTCACTTTAGTTGAAGAGCACATGGTTTCAAATGTAGCTTACTAATGATATATCATTATTGTCCTTTTTATTGAACTTATATAAACAAATTATGCTTTAATAATTTTTGGTGAACTCTTCATTTATGTGTTTGTTGGTGAACAACATAGTTGATGCTCTCCCTAGACAAATGGCCTCTACCACGATGATTCCACCCAATTGGGATCAAATCCAACACATTGGGTGATATTTACAATCGCTTATTAGAACACAATACAAAATTTTCCAAGACATCATGATGAATTTCAACTAGATTCTCATTATGCATAAGGGCTTCCTTTTGATCTTTATGTCAACTCACCTTATCTCCTCACTGTTGTCATCAACCATGGCCAATGGGAATGTAATACAAGTGTAATTGAATACATGATTTTGAATATTGGATCCATTGGTGCACTCATCATTGGTAGATCTATGAAGTCCACCTGTGAAATTCTTACCATCCTCCTTAACATCTATTTTCCTATCTGTAATTGGAAGAAAGTGTTTGGAAAAGAAATGCTCCTAGCATCATTTTTTTTCCTAACTATTCAACCCAAAGAAGCACCTTCGACATCAGATGTGGCACAATTGTCATGCTCCATTACATGAAAAATTGGCAACAAATCCATTAAATTTGATCGTGGAATCAATTTCACTTTTGAATATGCTTAGCTTGAACCTGTCAGTGATAGTGATTACAAAGAATACTCACCGAGTTTCACATGTGGGGAACCTTATTGTATTTGTTCCAATATATATGTTTAGGAATGGAATAAAGTTAGTTTTATAGGATACTTTTTCTCCGATTAAACACCGCTTGAGTTGGAAATACCCTTAAGTAGATGCTTTAGTTGATTTGTCAATGACACTATGTAAACACTATAGGATACTTTAGGTGGCATTTTTTAGACCCCATGTTGCTATCATTGTGCTTATTATGAATTAATGAACTCATATATTCGTTAATATTCCTCGGATAAGTTTATCCATTGTTCTTGATAAGTACATTGTACAACATATTTTAAAGTTTATCTCTTTCTTCATGGCTTTGTTGATTCTTATGAATCTTTTTGGCATGGAGTTAATCTTTAGCCCTCAGATTTACCCATTCAAAATCAAATCATTCACTAATTCTATTAATCTATGCATGTAGTATAATACAATCAAGATACTTCAAAGGAATGCTATATATGGTAAAGTAGGATCAAGATGGATGAAGAAACTTATAGATTTGCCTCGATCAATGCAAATGTACCTATGCATTGGTCCATTTGACAAAGCTATTATGAAGAAAAAAATGATATGTGAAATCTATCGATTCTATAGAGTATGTGTTTGCATCGATGTTGTTGGTCCTAGGTCATGTTCATTGCTCTCATTTCTTATTTTGTATTTGAGATTTGTCATTGGGTTGGGTAGAAGTTCCTTATACTTCCTTGAAAGGCTCTCTTATTCTAATAATTGTTTCCCATAATAATGTTACCATGAATGTTGCGCAATTACTATTCTTCATATGTCACAAATGAAGAGAGGAAATTCAAGAGAATACTCCCTCTCTCTCTCTCTGTATATATATATATATATATATATATGATGATGATGATGATGATGATGATGATGATGATGATGGTGATTATTAACGTCCACTAAGACCAATTGGTCTATCGGACCTTAAAAAGGTAAGATTACTTCAATTTCTTTAAAATTGTATTTCTATGCTCAAAAAGCATTGAGAGAAGTGTTCCAAGATCACCATAGTTTTGATGACTTAGGAGGTTAGGAAGGTCGGTGATGTGGAAGATATTTTTAAATTGGGATCTAATATGGGTATAGGTAGGGAAATCCAAAAGGAAGTGTTTTTCATCATCTACCCACTTAGTGTCACAAAGGTGATAGATTCTATCATCCCGTGGTGTTTTGAGAGCTGTCCAACGCCCAATTTCACTATGTAGCTTGTGAGAGTTTGTTCTTATTTTAGCAATGTTGATTTAATTCTTTACATATTTCAAAACTTAAAGTTAATTTTGATCTTCTAAATTAGGGTTGATGACCTCCTTGTAGTATCTTAACTTCCTTTTATTCACTTCTTTATCACACCACATATTCTCCTTAATTTAGAAGTGATCATATTTGTAATATTATCGATATTTTGCATGATGGATTCTTCTTGTATTCCCCAATGATTTAGCCAAGATTTGACATCTTTATGCCATCCTCGCTTGAGTCGCTCGTGGTTTTATCTAGAGTTTGAAGCAATTTTGGGGAACCTCTTGTCATCCATGTTGTTTATCTTGTTCTCGTACGTTAGGTATCTAATCATATGAATGCTCTTAATAGGGGAAAGGATTTGTTCTATGAGGAGAATATGATAGGGTGCATTTCCCTTAATTTTGAGATTAGAAGTAAAAAAATCTTTTGGATATATTCCATCTTTCTCCAGGATTCTCTAGATATACTGCAACCCCAAACTTCACATCCATATAAGATGACTAGAGCGATGAGAGTGTGAAAGAGGAGTTTTTTTTAATCCCAAATCCAAATGTCTGTTGATTTACAATTGTTTTTGAGCCCATAATAATCTTTCCACCCTACATTAATCCTTTTTTCAACGCTATAGTTCCAATTGAGCTTGTGGTGTATATCAATTCCAAGATACTTGTATGAAGGCACTTCCTCCAAGCCATTGTTTTCATAAACAAAAGTATCGTAGGTGATCCTTTTGGACTTAATTATCATAACCTTTATTTTTTTAGTGTTCACAATCATGGCCATGCTATAGAAAAAGTGTTTGAGGGTTATTAGTTTCTTACCTAGGTCATAGGGACTCTTCGTCATAAGAACAATATCATCAACATAAAGAAGGAGGATGTTGACTATACTAGCGAGAGTCAAGCCAACACAGTCTGTGTCCTCCAAACAATATTCTAACTTATCAATATAGACGCTAAAAAGGGTAGGGGATAGGGGACAACCTTGCTTAACTCCTACATTACAATTAATTTCCTTCGACCAGCCCTCAATGTTCATAAACTTGGCTATAACTTTCTCATATAGCCTTACTACAACATCTCGTAACTCGAAAGGGACTTTAAGCTTTTCTAACTTATTCCAGAGGTTAGTCCTGGGCATAGTGTCAAAAGATTTTCTAAAATCAACGAAACAACAAAGGATATCGGTTTTATCATTACAACACAACTTTGCAATGATCCTAAATGTAACAAGGTGTTCCACAGTGGAATGGTAGCCTCTAAACCCAGCTTAGCCTCTAGCTCGTTTTCCATGTCTTTCTAGCCATGAGTCGATCTTCTTTTCCAAAATATTTTATATAACTAAGCTAAAATGGGGATAATCATAATGGTCCTATAATTAGAGGGATTTATCTTATCCACGCTTTAAAAAATAGGTACAGTGAAGCTTTGAGTCCATGGTTTTGGGAAGCCTTGTTGGATGGCTAAATTGAAGAGCTTGTGTATGTGAGGGATGAGGACAGGTCATCCAATTTTTAATATTTCAGCTTGGTAGCCTTCAATGTCCTTAGATTTTCCTTTTGAGAGCTTCTTAACCCCGTACTTAATGTCTTCTATAGAAAAAAAATCATCCTTTGTAGAGTTGTTTGACATGATATTCATGACATTAAGGGATTCATACAAATTTTTAAGGAAGAAATTTCAATCCTTCAAGGGAATCTTATTATTTTCTTTAGTTTTATGAGTTAGAATTTCCCTCTAGAATTTCTTAGGATCTATCTTAAATAGGTGCAAAAGATTCTCCCATTTTCTATGTATATAGTCTCTTCCCCCCCCCCCGTTTAATTAAGGTTTTGTATCTATTTATCTTATCATATTTTAAAGATGCATTGGAAGCATCCCTAATGTATTTTCTAGCAATTTTATATTCATTATCGTACCAAGGGTTAGTTGTACTGTTTTTCTTTTCATGTAACACATCAATAGAGAAATTGTTAAGTGAAGTAGAGAGGGTTGATGTAAAATTATGATAGTCAACTTCAATATTGTTCTGATACGATATGATATTTAAATCATTGCTTAAGTCTTTTAAGAAGAGATCGATTTTTTTTTTGGTCAAAAAGTAAGTGCATTTGGCTGTTAGACTGCTCCTCCACAGAGCTTTTGGGCATGTCAAAGTTAAGACTTAGGATTAGAGGTCTACGATCAAAGTTAGGTTGGGGTCATCTAAAAGATCAAATTTTACTATTTGGTTGTATATGGGGATATCCAATATTACATAATCAACAACACTGCTACCCAACCCATGGATACAAGTCATCCTGTTAGAATTTGGCCACTTCTTTAGACCATTCAAAATGATTAAATCTTGAAAACTACAAAGCTTTATTAACTTAGTACCAAACAAATTCTCGATCAGATCTTCATAGTTTCTTTTGTAACTATTAGCTAAGACAAGGTAGCCAAAGAGGATTAGGTTTTGGATTTATTACTTAAAAAAAATAGATTGATTGGTTGTAGTTATAGCTTTAAAGTCTCCTAACAGGAGGATACTACCTTCATTTTTCATATTGTAGATATCTTGCTCTAAGCTTTTGTAGGGACAATTCTTATCTAGATTGTTTTTTGTATAAAAAGTAGAGTTAATAGGTGTGAAATAACATATTGCTATGTAAATATTCTTAGTGTTGATATCATATATCTCCATCCATATGTACTGATTGAGAGGATCTTTCTTATGAAGCCGAATGTGAGGAGAGATGTTCGTTTTTATGTAACATGATATGCCTCTAATCCCTCTATGGGAGGACTTCTTGTTCCATGTGGACCACAAAAAAATCTTTCGATATTAGGGACCTTGCATTCTTCATGCTCCCAAGTTTCAACCAAGAGAATAATGTCAATGTCACTTGAGATCCAGCTTAGTATAGGCACTTTACTCCATGGAAAACCACGGTAGTTCCAAAAGAAGATCTAGTGTGTGTGTGTGTGTGTGTGTGTGTGTGTGTGTGTGTGTGTGTGTGTGTGTGTGTGTGTGTACGTACATGTATATATATACACATATACATGTATATGTATTTTTACATGTACATACATACATACATCTCTCTCTCTCTCTCTCTCTCTCTCTCTCTCTCTCTCTCATGTGTGTGTGTACACAAACATGTATGTGTTTCCTTAAACACGTATGAACTCTAATGTAACAACTACCATGATCATTAGCAGCCTATACGTGTATCCTAAGAGATGTCTCAAGTAAGCATGAATGGGCCTTAGTTCCTAAGAATTACAACCCATGAGTTAGATTAAGAATGTGCTCAAAGGTTTGAATCATGTTCCTATAGTAGAAAATGTTGGAAATCAAAATTTTCATGACAAAAGGCTAATCCATGACAAAAAACAAAACAAAAAAACATATAGGATAATAAGAAAAATAATGGAAACTCCATATGAACATAAGGTAAACATGGGATTATTAAGTATGTGAATATCATCGAGGGGCAGTTATGCATTATTTATACTATCTACATATTGATTTCACAATGTGAGATAATGTTTCAACAATGTAATTATGGATTTTGTATAGTATATACATGTGAATATCATCGAAAGACAATTATGCATTATTTATACTATCTACATATTGATTTCACAATGTGAGATAATGTTTCAATAATGTAATTATGGATTTTGTATAGTATATTCCATGATCACTAATGGTAAGTGGAAATACTTAATGGTGAGATTTTTCATCATGCATGTAGTTATATTATGGGGTTTGTGGAAGTCATCTTGCTCATTGCATTTGTATGCCTTGCTACTTTGTACCCTTGGTGAATACTTGATGACACATGTATTGGTAAATTCTATATGGATAATTATCAAGAAGACTAAAAAAATACACTTATACCCTAGTATGTATAGTTTAACCATTAACCATCATAGTAAGAAAGACACTTGATAGAAGGGGTACCTTGAGTATGCAACGTTTATGGATTGTAAATAAATATCTTATTGAGTCATAAACTACCTTCTCCTACTACGAATCAAATATTCAAGTAAAACTTGATATATAAGAACTTAGTGGGTAAATGGGCTTTAGATTGTGCTCCATTAAATGGTTTGAATTCTTTCCAATGCTACAAATTTGTTAAGTGTTTAGAGAGGACATTTATGTAATGTTACTAAAAAGGGGGTCTCATTTGTCAATTTGGTGTTTAGCTAGGATGTGACCTTAAATTATATATTTATTTTTTTACTTTTTGAAAACCTTTAATGTTAACTTTGATTTATGAGAACAATCAACAAGAGATGTTGATCATTTTTGGTGTATGATAGGTAAAACTGCATAGGTATTGTTAGACATTGAGTTAAAGAGAAATGGTAATTCTAAAGAAAAGGGGTGAGGGAAATATCAAGTAAGAGGTTAAGATCTACTACCACACCTAATCACTACCAAGCCCATAACTTCAAGGATGGGTGCAATCACTCTCATAAGGTTTGTTTCTTTGCTCGCACACTTGAGCAGTTGCACCTTTCACACAAGCTATCAGTTGGTTGGAGGAATGAATTTCAATGGCTCGATTTCCTCGAGAGTGACTCGTAGATTTTGATCAAACCTCGCCACCACTTGGAGTATGTCATGACCATGACCATATTCTTTTAGATGATGCACTATATGGACTCCACAAAACAACAAGATCCAACGAATTTCCTCTTCAAAAATGGCGGTAGTGAGAAGAAATGGCAGAGCCACAACTTAAGGTATATATTCCTTTTATATGGTGGTTGAATGATGGGGTTCTTATTTTACCAATTTATTTAATATAATGGGTGTCACATCATATTTTTATGATGCAAACTATTAAAATCCCATTTTGGATAATGTTTTCCACATGCCTAAGTAAGATTGAGGAAAATTAATGGAGTTTTTCCATTCGAGCGGGTGTGGATGTTCATAGTTTTGACCATAGCACAGGGTTTCAGGTGCGACACCAACATAGAAGAGGGGGTTCTGAAGAACAACGCACAATCCAAAGGGTAGAGCCAAAATTTGAAGAGCTCAGGTCTTGGGGTGACGCAGAGCACCAATTGTATGCTACTCCACAGGGCCAAGGCTCCAAACTATGCTGCAGATAAAATTTTTGGTAAAGGTTTTAAACGTCGAGATATCTATTTTATTAGTACGCCTTTGTAATTCTTGCCCATTTCTGTTGGAAGATTGGTTGTTGTCATTGATGTCAACCCTATTCATGGGTTTTGGACCGTAAGATTGATGAAGGTATTTGGACATGAAGGAAAATGCACATGCACATACAACACCCATGGATGGATAGTATACGTCATGTTGTTTCCGGTGGTATGTGGCACGTCATGTGGATCCTCATGGTTGAGGAGAAATGAATTTTTGAAGATGACAAAGTGAATTGAAGAAGGAAGTACATGTAGGCCCTGAAGGTAATTAAAGAAAAGAATTACAAAATAAGAAAGTGTTAGGTCGGCCCTAATGTTAAAAGGAAGTGACATAAATGGTATAAATAAACATAATTATACATTCATTTTATACAAGTC
>ML790395.1:555078-634270 GCA_009831015.1 Picea engelmannii | reverse complement strand
GGAAAGGATGGAGAGTTCAACTATCTCTTGATATTGGAGGATTGTATCTTCCTCTTGGAGGTTTATCCCTCCCTTTACATTTGGAATTTGTAGCTACCTTTGGAAGTCATTACTTCCCTTGAACACAAACTATTGATTATTTCTCATATATTGTGCATGGTGTATTGTGGTGTAATGGTGTAACTCTTATACTATTGTTCATTTCTCATTGGATATAATTGAATGGTTTAAGTATAAGTTGAAAAAGGTTTTTAAATTGTACTTGATATTGATTCACCCCCCTCTCAGTATCAACAATTTCTTCAATGTATTATGGCTTTTAAAACTACAGTTTGTGACCAACACACAATTGGAATCCAATTGTGTAATTTTTCCAAATACCTAAACTTGGAGATGGCACAATATATGGGGATTGTCACCACTAGTGCACATTGATTTGGGCTTGTACATTTTGTAGTGAGGTTTTTAGAACCATGGTGTCTTCCACTAATTGCTTATACTTTGTGTTTTTACTTGGCCATGTGCACTATTTATAGTGGGATTTGGAGACCATAGAGTCTACCATTTATGTAAAACTTATGATTGAAGATTTGTAAAGGGATTTTAGCCACTCCTAAGTGAGGGAGAGAGTGAGAGGTGTTTGTTTTTACTCCTAACTCCTTGATTGACTTCATTGTAATAAATTGAATGGGGCATTTTTCCTAAGCCATTTTGGCGCTCATTGTAATCTTGACCAATGAGTATGATTATAAACTCTTGGAAAGTAAGGTACTCCAAAGATTGAAGTACAGTTCATCAACTACATGTTGAAAATTTATGCAAATATGGGCTTCGACATTTCAGCTCCGAAGAACGGAAGTGAAGGAGACAAGGGTGTCCCTTTTTCTAGACATTTGCTTTGTAGCAGTTGTAGGTGTTGGATTTACATTCTGATTTTGAAGTACATGGGTGAAGGAGTCTTGAAGGAATGTGCCTTTTGACATTTGCATAGAGATACAATTGATAATTTTGGAGACCAAAAGTTTCTTTTGTGGGGAGGAGTGATTCGGGCGGATCTCCACACATGGAAGGGACTTTACTTTGTTCACCAAGTTGATTTGAAGTTGGTGACAAAGTGGTGAAAGGGTGAACTTATGCGTTTATGAGTTTTATTTTCTCATGCATTTTATTAATGCTTTGTGAGAGAAAGGTCTCATGCATTCTTATGATTTTATGAGTGCTCATGCATTTAATTATGATTTATGAGCTTTTGGAAAAACTCATACATTATTATTCACTTTTGATGTGAAATGATTAATACTTGAGAGGGAAATTAGACTCACGTATTTATCATTAAATTGTAATTTTGGAGATTGGTTTTTATGTGAGAAACCACACACCAATTTGCCATTATTCTCGATTATAGGTTGAGAGAATCAAGGACATGGATGGAGAGTCTTTGGGTGGTTTTGAGACTTTTCCCATTATGTGCTTGAAGATAGTTTGAGATCCTACATTTATGGATCTTGTTTTTCCTCTTTTGTAATTAGATCCTATTATTGTGGATTTGGGAATTATGATATTTTTTAAGAGAAAGTGAGGCAAAAATATATAATTCCTTATGTGAGCCCTATGTAGGGGGGAGAATAATGAGGAATTAATGAGGGGAGTTAGAGAGACATAGTGCTACTACTCCTAAGCATTGAGAGACTTATTCATGTAAGGAATTATCCTTCTTGATGTATGGAGAGAGATGAGTGTGAGCAGTCTTCTTGAATCCTCATTGAAGGAGAAGGCATCTCTTATGTAATCACTTATGAGAAGGTTCCAACATCTTTTGAAGAAGGAATAAAAACGATCTGTATTCCAATTGAAGCGGGTCCAGAGATGTAACCCAGGAAGGGGTGAACTCCGTTATCAACATCGGTTGTCTCTCTCTTGTCTTTTCATGTGCTTCATTCCATTTTGAGTTCATGTGTGTTATGTATTGTTGTTTAAAAGCATGGTTAATAATGGAATCATATGCCCTTTAATCCTTATGTAATTAGTTCGTCAGAAAACGATTCTTGATTGAAAACTTGTGTAGAGTAAGTACTCACCCGTTTTCATATCAAAGAGAGAGAGAGAGAGAGAGAGAGATAGAGAGAGAGAGAGAGAGAGAGAGAGAGAGAGCATTTGGCATATAACAATAAACAAAGGGAAAAACTATCAAAGCATAGAAATGTTTGAATTTTGGTTTTATGAGCTCCATAATATAGCATTTGGAATATATGAAAAAATGTCATTCAATATGTAAGGTTGTAGAAGGAATACAATTTTAATACATATGATTATACTATACACAAAGGTATAAGCCTTGGCCTATTCATATGGATATACACATTGATACGATTGTCATAAGATACAACATTGAAATGATATGTTGGAGGTAGCATTTAATTAAAATGACATAAGTATCAAGTTTGGTATGATTTTGTTTAATATGCAATTAACATTGGGGGGAATATGAATATAGTATGAGCTTGGAAAATTGATATGATGGGCTGGCCATGCATTGAATGACAAGGATGTGGGAATTAACTCCCACAGTCCCATGCTTTACCACCTCATGATTCTTGGGTTTTTGGTCATTTCCTTTGAGTTTGGTTTGTGGAAGAAGAGCTTGAGCTCGGATTTGGGAAACTCTCTCTTGGTGGTTGCAAAAACCGTCTTGGCCTCCACTACTAGTATAAAAACATTCCTTGGCATGGTATGTACTCGCCAGTGTTTGAAACATATTCTGCATGTGTTTTGTGAGTTAATGAAGTAGCAATGGATCTGGATTTGACTAGTTATGAGTGTGTATGTTTATTTTCCCAACTTTATTGAAAATAAAAATGGAATTTCTAAAATGTTGTTCGATGGTTTTTATTTGCAGAAGAAAAGAAAATGGTTTTTTTTTGTTTCTACTCTGGTGAATGCATTCTTCTTTCATTCATATTTTCACTTTCTATTTTCTTGAAAATTTGTTATAAATGGCTCTAGAAATAAAATGAGTTGAACCCATTTTATCATGGTAAATATTTATTAGTTTCGACTTGGGTTCGAATTTGAGTACAACCTATCCACTGTTGATGTGCCCAACAACCAAAAAATACTTCATGTTTATTTATCTTGTTGAGTATGGTTATGGGTTGAACACGTATAATCTATAATGGATATACGCTAAGTCTTGACTTGGATTTGAATTCAGATTCACATATAGTTTGACCACTATCAGATTCCTATACCAACAACATTTAAATTACCTTTTCTTGTCGAGTCAAGACACATGTTCAAATTGTACATGAGCTGATAAATGTTTATAGTCAATGAAAAATTGAGTATAACATTCGCAACCCATAATATTATATAGATTTGAACCTTGGTCATTTGAAATATTTTTTTTTAAGTTTCATGCAGTTCAAATGGAACTACATATGTTATGGCCATATCCATTCTCATTTGAAATGTTAAAAACTTAGATTTGTGCTCACAATTATGGCATAGTAATGACTTGATTTTCATTTTGAGTTTATACAAAACCTTTCACATTTAGTGCCAACCTTATTGATGTTAATTGCATAGGCCATGCACCCTTTTGATTCCATTGTTGGCTATAAGAACTAAACCCTTCATTTTTTCCTATGATTTTTGAGCTCATTTTCCTCATTCAAATCATAGCTCTATGATGATTAAATTCTTGAGTAACTCGACTGAGTAATAGTTTTTCAAAAATAAAGAGTTAGGGTTCAACATTTTCTTTGTTCATCATTCCAATATTGAGGTCGTGCTCATTCTTTATTTGTATGGCATATGTGCTAGGCTTGTTATTCTAAATTTGATTGATATCAACCTTTGTACAATCTTGAATATACTTGATATTTTGAACTAGGTTTGACAATAAAGAGAACTAAATGTTCATTGAAATCATTGATAGTTGGACATTTAAGTAATTTATAAAGTTAAAGTATGATTTTGGGTTTCAATTGTTAAAGTGAAAAGGGAAAATGCATATATGGCAAAGGATTAAAGATTTATATGAAAAGTTTGTGTTTTACATAAATATAGCATTTTATGTTGGGTATGTGTTATATTTGTTATATTCTTTGCAAGATTGTTCCCATATATTGTACACTTATATGGGAGAAAGGGGGGAGGGGGGAAAAAAGAAAAAAAAAATGGTGGTTTTTTGCATCAAGATTCATTATTTTTTGCATCCGTTTTTGGCGGTTTGCGTCTATTTTTTGGTGATGTTTTAGCACATGGTTTTTGCCGATGGTTTTCTAATTCCAGTTAAGGAATCAAGGTTGTTTAATAATCTAGGTCAATGGATTAGGGGTTTGGATGCCACAAGATCATATATATATTGTATTGTAAACAATGAAGAATATTATGAATAAGAGATTAGAGGTGCAGCTCTAAATAAGTTGTTGGTTTTCTCGGTTTGGGTTTCCAGGGAAGAATCTTTATGTAATGTGTGTCTGTCTTTTCTATTTTTATTAAGAATCTATTTGTAGTAATTAATTGTACAAGATTAAAATCTACATTTTCCCCACATGATTTATCACTTTCCAAGCCTTATTCCCATGTTTCCCAGATCATAATTCATTTTAATTTCATGATATTTCCCCCTTGTTTATGTAATTAATTAAGAGAAATATTTGAGGAAGATCTGTTAGATTGATTTATGATGGAATACCTATATATGGCATTAAATCTATTTTTATGGGTGAAGGATGTTATATGGACAGTTTATCATTGGATTTTGATGGTGTAAACACATATCATTATACAGTTTGAAAAAGGCATCTTTGAAAAATGAAATATTTTGGACATACATGAATATTTTGGGAAATTGTTATGAAATGAACTTTACACAGATTATTAGTTTTACAATGAATAATGTTACATTTTATGAACATAAGTGATTAATTATTTAGAGAAAATGAACATGAGTTCTTCATGCATTCCTATCATTTATAACATTTTTCGCTAATTACAATTCCCTTGTCATTGTTCCCCTGTCATTTATTATTTCATTTTTCACTCATTTCCCTTGTTCAAAAAGACAATTAATCATTCATATGAAAAGAATGTTACAAAGAAGAGCACAGTTCATATTTTTGAAACAACAAGTAATGAGAAGGTTGCCTATCAAATGTGATTTTTCTTCCCTGTTTTCCTTCATATCCACTGATTGTTCCTTTACATGCTTGATTTACTTTGTCTTTTTCAAATCCATATCTAATAATTTCAAGCAAAATTGTATTATATGTTTTATATAATGTATATTGAATATTTACTAATTGGAATAATGATCCATATAGATTTATTTATTTTTCAGTCGGGGAAGTAAATGCTATGGAAATAGAAGTAATAAGGTAAAAAGAGGAAGAGTGCCCAATGTCTTTGGGCAACAAGAAACAAGAATATGAGATTCTCAATACATTTTGATGTTGACACTGAATATTTCAATCAACTGGTGCAAATCGACTACCCGAACCTTGTTCGACATCCTGCCTTGCCACCACCCCAAGCTCCTCTAAATCATCCTCTACAACCACATCCGAGTATTGTTGATTTACCCAAACCTTCTATGCAGCCAACAAATGATGGCTGGAAAAATATTCCCGCAAATCCTCCTTCTAGCATATCACATTGGCCTGATAACCCATTGCCACCACTTCCTCCTCTACATTCTATGCCTCATGTTGTATATACTGCTTCTATGGCCTAGTCAATTCAAGTCCCTAGAAACTACAAAGTTCTATCAATTGAGACTCAAATAGATAAAGGAAAACAACCTACTATTTCACCAAGCTCAGAGTCATCCAAATCCTCATCCACACAATCAAACAACCTTCATCCCAAGATGAAAGTAATGAGAGAAAAATCACTTTCAATGATAAGCACCCTGAGATTGAGAAAGTGAAAGAAAAGAAGTCTATTGATAAAAAATTGCTTAATCATAGGGTTGCTTTCTCATAAGGAAGTAAGCAAAGAGAGACAACATCAAACAAAAAATATTATTTTCTGATTTATTTAAGTTTGTATGATGACATTTCTGCCTTGACATTTGATGCATATTTTAGACGATAGACACATTATATCATTTTTTAGAACTTTGAATATCATGCCACTTTGATAGTTTTTTGGAGGTCTAGTGTTTGCTGATGCGACAAGTTTATATTGTTATTGTTTGATATATTTTATGATGTTGATATAGGCATGGTATTTTATTAAAATTTGGAGGTACAAGGAAAATGTTAAAAATAAAGGAATAAAGACTTAGGAGGACCCCACCTATTGTTTATTATTATTTACCGTTATTATAAATTAAAGTCGTCCTCTCCTAACTAACGTTATTCAACTTTATAACAAAAATATAGTTGAACTACTCAAACTACTTTTTGAAGACATAAAAGGAGGAGAGAAAGACAAGTGATGATATTGTTGAAAATTTTAATAGACAAACTCTTGGTCAAAAATCAGATTTCAACCTCCAATAGTCATTCACCAATAAACAAGTTAACTCAAGCATTCAATTGGAACTGTGAGTAGAAATAAAAAAATGACTAAGATCTAAAAAATATAGCAACGAAAACAACAATGAACAACAGACAAAATATCACCACATTTGACACTAGATATCTAGAAAAATCTTGAAGGGAAAACCAACCAAGGAGAGATTCTTCTTATTGAGTTTGCAGGAAAATATTTATGAGTTACAACAACAATATTACATCAGTAAATGCATAGTATTGATATCGTAACTTGTGCGTAAAGTCCACCTCGAAAAATGTGCTAAAGACCTAAAAATAATTAGACCAGACTTCTGCCTCGAAATATCTACAAGATTTCAATTGTATGACATGAACAATATGACCTCCCTAGCAGCAAAAACACTCCTCGATTTATGTTCAAAGATACAATACCAACAATACGAACCTGTACAGATTTAACCAACCATAAATGTGCCTCGAAATATGTGCAAGAGATCAACCTTAATTTATGTGCATTTTCTTTGTTGTGCGACCATCATTAAATGTTGTACAACCTGCTTTGAAATCCATACTATACTAAATATTAAATGCAGTTGAAAATCTCCTTGGAATGCATGCCAATCCTCTCCTTGGGATGTGTGCCAATCCTCCTTTGTTGCTATTCTTCTTCTTCCAACTCACCCTCTCTTGGAAAGTGTGCCTCCTCACATTCCTCTCAACCTTTTCTTAAAAAGTGCACCCCATCTCCCTCAAATGATGCCTTTATTCACTCATTAATGAGTAACTTCCCTAACCCTATATCTCTAAAGAAATAGACGATCTAGATTAGATCTTTCCCTCTTGAGATCAACGATCATGACTTAATCTTTCGTTAAGTTCACTTAATTCACTTAAGTGAACCACACTTTATAAAGTCACTTTTACTCATTAAATGAAAAAGGACCCAACTTGACCTTATAAAATTACTTTATAAAGTCAAGTCACTAGAGAGAGACATTTTCTCGATCACTTCTGCATGCTAGGAATCGCCAATGCAGAAGTACCTCCGAGCTACAAAAACTAACACTCCCTCTTAGTGAGGGAGGTACTTCTGGAACCTCCACATGAATCTGCCTCCAACCCCATCATCTCATCTGTTGTTGTTGTAATATCCACACTACTGTAATAATAAAATTTTGGCTATTGTTGTGATGTTCTAATGACTTTCTTGGTTAGATATTTGGAAATATATTTGGTTATTGTATAAATTTTGTGGTGTTGTTGATATATGATTTCCACAAATAGTTTGCATCTTTAAGGAGTCTTTTAGTCACATCAAATAGGATATAAATACCATACAAATACATAAAAAAAGGCCCAAGGTTTATTGCATTAACATCCTTTGCAACAATAATATATGACGACACCAACAACCATAAATAATCAAAACCTAAATTGTGTATTGATGAATGGGTTGTAAAATACCTCTGGAAATTACACAGCAACAATACAGGCCTATAGGATGCAATACATATACAACAACATATTGGAAACTCAAATAGTTTCCCAGAACTATATTACCTCTTCCCATAAGTGATCTCAACCTCTCAAACAACATGGACAGACCTAAATTGAAGAAGACGACCCAACAACACCCTTTCTCATAGTAACTCAACCTTCATATCATCTACTCAGCTTCAAACAATGAATACCACAACCCACCAATGGGAGTATCTCCTTCAGAACTTAGCTCCACTAAATGGCACCTTTATCCACATAAAAATCAACTAGCAAATGAGATACACCAAGTTTGAGATAAATATCTCAATCCCCAAGGTATATGGTGCACCCAGCAAGAGCAATTAGGCCTCCCAAGAAAAAAAATGAGCCTTGCAACTCTAGAAAACAACTTGCAGGAAGTAACTCATCCTTCTGCATTCAAATTTGACCTCCTTAAAGGGGATTTAGCCTATACCCCCAAAAAATCCACCGCCAACACAAAAACTCAGCTGCAAATAAAGAAACCCAACCACGAACAAATACATCTCAAATACTAGAAGATAAAATCAGACAAAAATGCACACAATGAAGAAATATGAAGTGGTCTTTTCCCAATGACCATCTAGGGTGGATAGTCTCACCATCGAAACCAATCTCGATAATTTCTCCTAGGGTTTTCGTCCCAAGAGTCCAAAATCCACAAGAGCTCTCTCAACTCAATTTTAGAAATTAACAAGTGAATAATGAGAGAAAGGCACCCTCATTCTCCTTTTATCTCTTCAATGACCCTTTTGGACTCTTTTTCCCCTTTTAAGTGACTTTATGAACTTTAAGTCACCTAAAACACCCATTTTTAATGCCAGAAAGTGATTACTTAGCTTGTAAGTCATTCTTGGACGTTGGAAGTGCCTTTCTCATCATACCAACCTTTAGATATTTCGTCTCGATTCCAAAAAGATATTACATGAAGGTGTTCCCTCCAACAATATGACCCAAATAACACCTTTAGCGCATTCAATTAATTTATACTTAATAATACCCTTAATTTATGGGAATTGTCGGAATGCCACAAAACCAAGAACGAACTATGTGGAAGTGATCCTAATGATGAAATAAGGTAAATGGAATAGGTTGGGCCTCATAGTACTTCTGCAATTTGCTCGAGCCCCATGTTAACCTCCATTTACTCCTATGGCTAGGCTGATATAAGCCCATAAGGTCGCCTCCAACTGTAAAGCAGGGGAGTCCAAAAATGGGGACATTACAGTCCTCCCTTCCCAAAGATTGTTTTTTCTCAAGCAATTCCATCACAACCAAATGCTCCATCGACTGAAACTGAAAATGATTCTAGGGTCCCAAACCAACTTGGAAAATGTGAAGTATCCTCTGCCCAACTCATTGTCTGGTAAGATACTGACATAAGAGGCATCCTAAGTACTATTGATAAGTAGAGAAACTCAACACTGCAAAAAATATGTCAGCTCCTCAAAGAACCTCTCCACTAGGGAACCAACCCCATGCATCCCAAGAGTAAACTCCTAAAAATAAAAATTGGTTATCGCAAAAAATGATCACGACCTCCATCGTCTCACTAAGACAATCATGGCCTCATCCAACTAAACATACTACCACCAAAGTGAGGTGCTACAAACTCTCAGTGAATCACTAAAAATGAAACAACCTCCTCTAGACTGAATCCCAATGGAAAATCTAAGTGATTTTCCCCAATAAAGATCCTCCCATCTCTATCAATTGTTGGACTATCCAGCCGTGTAATCCCAGGGTCCCAAGTTAATCTCTGAAATGAACCACCATGATGACGTTTCACCACTCTGATGATAAATTTTGGACGAACATGTTCGGTCTGCATCCTCCTCTCCTGGAATCCCAAACTGGAATACCTATAGGGTTTGAAACCACTATCAAGAATCTTAACCTACAAAGATACCTCTGTGAAGCCAAGACATGCAAATCCATTGTCAGACTCGATCCTGTATATCAGAAGAGAAAATTTGTCTTGACATATAGGATAGGTATCAACCCCTCCTCTATTGGCGTCCCAAAAATAAAGCAGACCAAACATTATCATCGCTATGTCGGTCATCACCACAATATGAAGCAATCTATCATTCAGATGAATCCCTTGATCCCATAGCCAATTTGAAATTCCACCACTTCCAATTCCTATTGACAACTGTTGTTCCATACTAATAACTATTATAAATCTAGTCGAGGCAAGTATCTGATTCCTAAACCAAATACTAGGAATCAAATCCATGCATGCAAATCTTTCATGCTCCTGCCAAATCGCACAAAGAGATCTGTTGTCCCTACTCCTGATATTGTACTTCAACAATTCTTGGAGTCTAGATACCTTCCTCTAAATTAGCTCTGTCATATGTGGCACCTCATGCTCCTACAATTCCCCGAGAAGTTCTACTGAAGGTGTATCATCCATTGCACTCATGATCATTTCTCTAAGTGTGGACTCAGAGACTAAATATGTGTCACCTCTGTAGTAGATCATGCCATCCCTCAATCTCCATGTCATCTTGTTCCCTAATCACATGCCCTAAATAATGATTATTTGGCATGTCTATAATTCCCCATGTCTCATCAAACTGTCTCAAGGAATCCTCATGTGTCCTGTTGTATATATCGAGAGAATCAAAGAACAAAAATAGAAACCACTGCAACTATAGGTAAATCTGGTAAGTGGTATTTGTGTTGGTCAATCCCAAGGGATGACCAAAAACTCATAGGAATACCTAAGAACATTCTTTTGAGTATCCTACTCACTGACCTTGCCTTGGTGATATTCCTATCAAAGATCAATTTTCAAGGAGTGTACCACTCCATGGAACTCATCCCTATGTGCTAATGGACTATCCAAATAGTCCCTCAAACTCCACACTGCTCCCATACCATCGCATGCCTCTGGAGGCGTCTCCTCACATGGATGGTCAACCATACTCCCTCCATCATCACAAACACTAATATTGTTGAGAGTATGACCTACAGAGTCCATATACTTCCGCAAAAGAGTGGGTCATCCTTCTCTAGACCCTCCATTCTCCATCAAGTGAGAGTATGAATCTCCCCTGAACTCCATTGTATCCCATCGTGTACCATTGTACCCCTCTACATACCATTGTATACCACTATACACCATTTCATATTGTTGTATACCACTGCATATCATTTTGTACCCTATATGTGTCATTGTATCAATGGCTACACTATTAAAAAATGAACCTCGATCCCAAATGAATGTGTCCTCATCGATAATATACATGTCCCCATAATCCATGGACACATGTACTTCCTTGTTGACTTATCCACAAGGTATATTCTCAATTGTATCATCAGTGGTCATAACTTGAGCCTTCAATGGGATCTAGAAGAGAAGTGTATCTTGATCCCCATAACGCAAAACATGTGCATAATCAGAAAGCTCTAGGTCATACCTCTCTGTAAACGCATGCAAACCTAAATGCTCCTCATGTTCAACCATCACACGAGGTTGCTCCATCAAATAATAAATGCCACTCACATCCTCCTACGATATGACTGTCATATATGACTAACTATCTGATGTGGAGGATGAGGGATGTACCTGACTCAACTCCACACAAAGTTGCTCAACCTACATCTCTGATTCTTGAAAGGCCTTTTGCATGCTCTTCAAGGAATCCTGGGTAATCTCGAGCTCTTGAGAAAGTATGTCAGCTTCCTCCTCCTTTCATTTAAGAGCATCATGGTACCTCTCTCAAAACATGAGAAGATGATCTTGATCGGAAAGTAGGTGTAGGTAGTTAGAATTCATTACTACCACTGCTTCTCTAAGTGGATGAAAATCCACAAGGAGTGGCTCTCCTCCCAAGCTATCATTTGACCTTGAAGCTCTCCAACAACAATATGCTACCAGTGTGTGTGTGTCATCAAAATTTCTCATGGTTGTCACAATTTTGTCTTTGCTTACCTTCAATTTCCCTGTCCATTAATGTGGCTCATGGAAAAAATCCCCCTCAATCAAATTTTCTGATTTATCTTCTCCCTCGCACTTCTCAAAATCAAAATTTTCTTTTATAAATAACTCCTAAGAAGGGAGATCAACCTCCAAAGGAAACTCTTCCAATGTTAATTCATCATCATACTTAGGTGTACTCACACCCAAATAGTCATACACATCATAAAAATGATAATATTTTGACGTTGATCGAGAAACTATATCACATGGGATAAAATCTTGTCTGTCACATATGCTAATGTCATTACCTTCGTAGGCCAGCTCTAATGGTGTATCGAATACTGTTGCCCCATCATCCTCATTGCACACATCCCTATCATAAATAGGCCAATCTGAGGTTCTGTCAATCCTTCTTCTCGGAGTGAGGTCTCTGCTTCATCAACTACCTCATATCTAAATTCCTTTTTCTTCTTATTCTTCCCAAACAGAGGCTTCCACCACTTTGGATGTTCTAGTAACATTGTGAAATTATTTTGATAGTTCTAACAAGCTCGTAACAATTATGTCACAAGTTCTTGATTTGTCTCCATACTGTAAAACCCCAAATTGATTTTTCTTCACCTTTTCCTTAGTTTGATAGCCAAGCTTGTATACCCTCACAGGCTGGGAGGATTAACAAGCTATGATACCATTGTAATATCCCCATTGTTGTAATAATAAATTTTTGGCTATCGATGTGATGTTCTAATGAATTTCTTGGTTAGATATTTGGAAAAACAGTTGGTTACTGCATAAATTTTGTGTGTGTTGATAATATATGATTTCCACAGACAATTTGCATCTTTAATGAGTCTTTTAGTGACATCAAATAGGATTAAAATACCGTAGAGATACATAAAAAATAGGCCTAAGGTTTACTGCATTAACATCCTTTGCAACAATAATATATGAGGACACTAACAACCATAAATAATCAAAATATGAACTGTGTATTGATGAATGGGTTGTAAAATGTTGGATCATGTTGTCATTGATGCCAAATGATTGATTGATTGATGTCAAGGGATTGATTGATGCCAAAGGATTGATTGATTGATGTAAAGAAACAATGTCTAGTCATAGTATATTGATGGATCATGTATTGTCCTTGATGTCAATGGATTGATGTCAAGTGGAGTCATGCATACATGACTATGGATCAATGAGTTGTCATTGATATATGATGCATAGATGAAGATGGATCAATGAGTTGCCATTGATATATGATGCATATGGATGGATGTGGTTTCATTGATATATGATGCATAGTTGGATTGATGTAAAGATAACTCATTATTGTCTTATCATGGTTGATAATAAGTACAAATGGATGAACTCCAAAGTGGCCCCCTTATGGTGAAATCCCTCACAGGAAGACGCTTTGTGGATGAATTATCCTAGAAGTACGATTAGGGAACCCATCCTTAATTTTGAAATAATGAGATGAATATCAATGAATTTGTCAGTGAAACTATCCTAGATGGATAGTGCTTGTCATTCCATTTTTCGGTGGTATGTCGAATGCCACATAACTCCTCACGGTTTGAGAGTTATGGCCTTACGAAGTTGAAGGACCCTCTAATGTTGGCTTGAAGCCCCAAAAGGTCTAAGGAGTCAAAGTGCTTGCAAAGAAAAAGGATTATTTAAATAATAAAGTGAAGTGACAAAATCAAAGAGGATTATTTAAAGAATAAAGTGAAGTGACAAAATCAAAGAGGATTATTTAAATAATAAAGTGAAGTGACGAAGTCAAGGAGGATTATTTAAATAATATAGTAAATGAAGAACTTTCTAATTATGGAAAGTAATTATGAGAAGGTTAACCCTAAAATGAAGATAATGGGTTAAATGGTCAAGTGGCTATTGGATACATGGACAAGTGGCAAATTGGGCAAAGTTGGACATAGGTGACTATGTGGACAAAGTGGCCTAGAAGATGCTTCTAAGGAAGATACTTGGAGAGTATAAATAAGAGGCAAGGGTCTCTTGTGAATAATATATATATTGAGAATATCTTGAAGATCTATTCTGAGAGAGAGATTGATTGGAGGATCTTATGAACGCATCAAAGTTTCCATAAGTCTGAGATCTTGACGGGGAAAGTTTTGGAAGTTCAGAAACCCTAGTTTTTTAGGCATACGCGGGCTGCCAATGTATTAGGGTGCATACATTCTGAGGCGTATGCGGGCTGCCAATGTATTAGGGTGCGTACATTCTAAGGTGTATGCAGGATGCCAATGTATTAGGGTGCATACATTATGAGGCGTACGTGGGATGATAGTGTATTAGGGTGCGTACGTACGTGGGCTGGCAGTGCATTAGGGTGCGTACAGTTGAAGAAAATCATGGATACTTGAGTGTGAGCTGGTGCTAGGTTGTTGAAGTTTGAAGCAAGTTCCAGATCTTCATTCTATGGGCTCATATCTGCCATAGAAACTCTTGTATGGTTACATAGTTGTCTTGATATATACTCTTGCTTATTGTATGGTGAATGTTTAAGGAATTCTTGGTATGGTTGTTGTGATATGGTTATGTTGGTTGATTGATAGAGTGAGCAACACTCTTATGGTTCAATATTGATTTGATTTCCATAGTATACTGGTTGTTGATTCTTGATTTGATTTTCATGGTTGAGGAGCATGAATAAGTTGTGGGAGATCATGGATGTGTTGTGATTGGTTCTGGTTCAGATCAGACAGTGAATTACAGAAGTGGATGTGACTGAGGGTTGCAGAGGATCTGAGTTTTCATGGAGAGAAAACCCTAGTTGTTCAGAAGGCACACACAGGTTGTAGTACAGACAGGCTGCATACATACGCAAGTTGTACTACTGGTAGGGCGCTTACATATGTGTGCTACACTACTGGCAGGTCATGTACCTGTTGACAGATTGGTATCTGTTGAGGATTGATTCCTCTTCTCAGTTGGTGTTGAGTTGTGTAAGCTGAGTCTTGCATTGTAGAGTTGGTGCTCTTATGGAGTTGTAACTCTATTTAGTTTTTGTTGATAACCCAAGGATTGTAGTCCGTAATAAAAAGAAAATTGTACATACATCTTGTGTTCTTTGTGTTCTATGTGATGATGACTTATTGATGATATATGTTGTTGGTATATGTTGCTAATGTATGTTCACATTTAACTAGTTATAAATGATAGCAATAAGTAATGAGTAAATGGTGATTGTTAACTAAGGAGTTTTGTGAAGGGAAGTTTGAAAAAGAGCCCCACACTCATTCACCCCCCCTCTAAGTGTGGTTAGTGTGTCCAATAATTGGTATCAGAGTAGGCCCTCACTATAAGCCTTAACAAGCTTGGAGGAGATCCATGGACACACAAATGTATGATGAAGTTCCAATCCTTGATGAGGAAAATTATTCTACATGGAGAATAGAAATGAAATTGCACTTGAATGAAATAGGAGCGGGTATCTGGAAGGCAGCTATTGGTGGATCAATTCCTTTGAAGAACAAGTCAAAGTTTGTAGCTCAAAGGGAAGAGAAGAAGAATGATGCATTGGATCTCAAGACCATTCTTAGTGGACTCTCGAGTTCTATCAAAGAGAGCATGGGACAATGCACTACTGCCAAGGATCTATGGCTAAAGCTAAAGAAGACATACCAAAGCAAGAAGGAAGACCCTAAAGACAACTCCATCAAGAAAAATGAAGGTAAAGAGTCTCAAAAATCGTCTATTTGCAATGATTTTAAATGTGATGATGTTGACAAAAAGGAATACCTTGAAGACAATTCCATCAAGATCAATGAAGGTAAAGAATCTCCAAAAACCCCCGATTGCAATATTTCAAAATGTGACGATGTTGAATATTTCTCTACAAGTGAAGAAGAAAATCTAGAGATAGTATGTGTAGAGTTAGATAATGGTTATCCCATGGAAAAAGTAGAAGAAGAACTATCATAGCTTAAAAGGAAAGTTGAATGGGGTCTATTTGAATACAACTATGGCCATTGTTACATAGAATATAACTATCTTTCCGATAACACTAAAAAGTTTCTTAAGAAGAATCAAAGGCATATCTTGAAGTTAAAGAAAATGCTCAAGGAACAAGAAGAAAGTAAAAAGACTCAATTAGAAGAAAAGGAAGAAGAGATCAAAAGACTAAGGAATGAAAGAGAAGAGAATAAGAAACTAGATGATGAGATTAGCAAAATTCTTGAAGTTAATGTCCATCTCAAGATCCAAATTGAAGAAGCCAAAATGATAGAGGAACTATTAAAGAATCAAGTAAATGAAAAGGAAGAGTCATTTCATAAGTTGGAAGATGAATTTGTTGATATTAGAAAGAAAGTAGAGAAGTCAAATGAATTCTTGAATAGCTCAACAATATTGAATGAGATCTTGGATAGTCAAAGATCACCAAATGATAAACCAGGTCTTGGATACAAGAAAGAAGCTACACATGTTGAAGCAAGAACCTCAAAGAAGCACAAGGTAAGTCCCTCACTCTCAAAGGATGGAAATAATGTTGCAAGTCAACCATCTACACAAGGCAAGGAAAGTTTCAAAAGAACAAAGCAAGGAAGACATCAAGAAGCCATCTTTACACCTCAAAGAAGAGAGACACCTTGGACGCCAAAGCAAAGGTATGAAATTTTTTTTCATGGTCATTGTTACTCATGTAATGAATATGGTCACAAAGCTTTGGAATGCGGATTGTATGCAAGGAGAGATAATGAAAGATTTCATAACACCTTAAGGTGTTGGATATGTAATCAAATAGGACACATTGTTCATTGTCACATCATGAGATGCTATAGCTGTAGTGGATTTGGTCACAAGTCCTAGGATTGTTGGAACACAAGAAGAAATTCCATGATGAGGACTTCATATAGCATGACTAGAAGAAGGCATGAAGTTAGGAAGGAAGACATTTTTTAAAAGATGGAAGCTTAGAGCTCAAGTTCTGAGAAGCAGGGACACCTTCAGAAGTGGGTAAAGAAGACTAAACAACCAGAGCATAATGGAAGCCTTAAGGGAATCTCAAGTTTGTCATCTTCATAAGCATATGCGGGTTACAATGGTAGCAGTCGCGTACATATGTGAGATGACCTATGAATAGGTCGTGTACATACACAAATTGTTTGTGCAACAGGTCGTGTATCTGTGGTAAAGCCTTGGGGGAAAAGGCTATGCATAAAGTTGCAACATGGTATAATGGTATAACTCTGTGTTGCAGGGTTTGACATGGTTTGTTCCAGGGTCTGACATGGTTTGTTCTAGGGTCTGACATTGTTTGCTTCAGGTTTTTATGATTACATGTTGGAATACATAATTGATGTATGTATGGTGGTGACATTTGGTTGAGTATTGAAAGACTATATTGGATGCATGGTACTAACCCTAGAGTGTGGATTGAGACATTTTTCTGTTGAAGGACAATGTTGGTTGTGATAGTGAAGTAATGACACTTTGGTTATGAGATTTATCATGATGATGCTAGCTAGGGATGTCATTGATCTATTGAGGCACACTTCTAGTACATACATTATTGGATGCTTAGTATTTGTTGTAATGAATGGAGGTTGATGTTGATCTGTTGGGGTACATGGCTGGTACATATTTGAGTTTCATTGATATATCTTATGATGTATTATTGGAAGCATAGTTGTTGGATATTTTGGTGCATTCATTTGCCATGTGGATGAGCTACATATTGAGACATGTAGTTGATGAGTTGATGAAGTGGTCATGTTGTACACCATTAATGAGTCATAGCTTGATCTCTATTTGATGCATGTTTGGTACGCTTTTGATACATTGTTAGAGGTACCTACTAGCCGTATGATTGGCACATGTCTTATGGTGGATATGGAATACATGTGGTTCATTTTTTGCTATTGGTGCATGGTTGATACACTTGCTTGGTATAGGTGGTGATACATGATTAGTGCAATGATTGATGCACGCATAGATGATATATGTATGTGGATGATAGTACTTGGCTAAAGTACACCATTGGTATTACTTGTTTATCATATACTTTGGTATATTATATATGGGATGATATATTTGAGACACTTGATTGATTGAGTTGATGGTTGCGGCACTTGATTCATGGTAGAAGCATATGAAACTTGTTTGTGGCACATGGTTGGCATGTTGGTAGAGGCATATGGTTGATACACTCCATTGATGATATCTTATGGCATATTCTATGGTATTGATGTACATGGTTGATGTACATGGGTGTTGTGCATGGTTGGCACACAATATGGCACATGATGTACTTGGTTGATATTTTGTTCATGATTCTCCATTTCATTGTTGACATATATTTTGCTTCATGATGTATGGTATGGCATGAGTTTGATGCATGGACAAGTCCAAGGATCATCATAGAAAGAGAAGTTGATCTATGTTATGGTTGAGTAGTAGCATTTGCAGCAGAAGCATATTACAATGGTAGCATATTGTTCATATTGCAGAGAACATAGGGGGAGACATACCCATAGGGGGATTCATTCTTCTTCCCATGATTCTAGGAGGAGATATTTATCAGATGCAAAGATAAATACTTCAAAAAGAGACCCATACTTGGAGAAAGAGCAGAGAGGCATAGTTCCAGGGGGAGTGATGGTCACAGGGGGAGAATGAGTTATATATCTTTAGCATTACATCAAAGTGATATCTCTTGTTCAAAAGGGGAATGATTATTCAGAGGAATATTAAAGGCATTCAAACAGGAGGAGAAGCCCCAAGGAGAGTTCAGGTAGGGGGAGAAACCCCAAGGGGAGAATGACCCTTTGTCATTGATGTCAAAGGGGGAGAGATAGTCACATTGATGTGGTTGAGATGCCTATTGATGTAGAGCAATGCCTTGTCTACATGTTGCCATCAATGATTGGTGTTGCCATCAATGTTGGTATTGCCATCAATGCCAAAGGGGGAGATTGTTGGATCATGTTGTCATTGATGCCAAAGGGGGAGATTGTTGGATCATGTTGTCATTGATGCCAAAGGATTGATTGATTGATGTCAAAGGATTTATGTCAAGGGATTGATTGATGCCAAAGGATTGATTGATTGATGTCAAAGGAACAATGTTTAGTCATAGTATATTGATGGATCATGTATTGTCCTTGATGTCAATGGATTTATGTTAAGTGGAGTCATGCATAGATGAAGATGGATCAATGAGTTGTCATTGATATATGATGCATAGATGAAGATGGATCAATGAGTTTTCATTGATATATGATGCATATGGATCGATGTGGTTTCATTGATATATGATGCATAGTTGGATTGATGTAAATATAACTCATTATTGTCTTATCATGGTTGATAAGAAGTACAAATGGATGAACTCCAAAGTGGTCCCCTTATGGTGAAATCCCTTAGGGGAAGACACTTTGTGGATGAGTTATCCTAGAAGTATAGTTAAGTAACCCATCCTTAATTGTGGAATAATGAGATGAAGATCAGTGAATTTGTAAGTGAAACTATCCAGGATGGATAGTGCTTGTCATACCATTTCTGGTGGTATGTGGAACACCACATAACTCCTCATGGTTTGAGAGTTATGACCTTACGAAGTTGAGGGACCCTCACATGTTGGCTTGAAGCCCCAAAAGGTCAAAGGAGTCAAAGTGCTTGCAAAAAAAAATGATTATTTAAATAATAAAGTGAAGTGACAAAATCAAAGAGGATTATTTAAATAATAAAGTGAAGTGACAAAATAAAAGAGGATTATTTAAATAATATAGTAAATGGAGAACCTTCTAATTATGGAAAGTAGTTATGAGAAGGTTAACCCTAAAATGAGGATATTGGGTTAAATGGTCAAGTGGCTATTGGATACATGGACAAGTGGAAAATTGGGCAAAGTTGGACATAGGTGACTATGTGGACAAAGTGGCTATGTGGACAAAGTGGCCTAAAAGATGGTTCTAAGGAAGATACTTGGAGAGTATAAATAAGAGGCAAGGGTCTCTTGTGAATAATATCTCTTGAGCATATATCGAAGATATATTCTGAGAGAGAGATTGACTGAAGGATCTCATGAACGCATGAAAGTTTCTATAAGTCTGAGATATTGATGGTGAAAGTTTCAAAAGTTCAGAAACCCTAGTTTCTGAGGCGTACACGGGCCGACAATGTATTAGGGTGTGTACATACTGAGGCATACGTGGGATGATAGTGTATTAGGGTGCATACGTACACGGGTTGGCAGTGTATTAGGGTGCGTACAGTTGAAGAAAGTCATGGAGACTTGAGTGTGAGCTGGTGTCAGGTTCCTGAAGTCTGAAGCAAGTTCCAGATCTACATTCTATGGGCTTAGAACTGCCATAGAAACTCTGGTATGGTTACATAGTTGTCTTGATAGATACTCTTTCTTATTGTATGGTGAATGATTAAGGAATTATTGGTATGGCTATTGTGATATGGTTATTTTGGTTGATTGATAGAGTGAGAAACACTCTTATGGTTCAGTGCTGATTTGATTTCCATAGTATACTAGTTGCTTATACATGATTAATTAGCATTCATTTTGTATGATTGAGGAGCATGAGTAAGTTGTGGGAGAGCATGGATGTGTTGTGAATGGTTCTAGTTCAGATCAGACAATGAATGACAAAAGTGGATGCGACTGAGGGATGCAGAGGATCTGTGTTTTCATGGAGAGAAAACTCTAGTTGTTCAGAAGGCACACACATGTTGTAGTACAGACAGGCCACATACATACACGAGTTGTACTACTGGTAGGGCACGTACATACGCATGTTGCACTACTGACAGGTCGCGTACCTGTTGAAATATTGGTATCTATTGAGGATTAATTCCTCTTCTCAATTGGTGTTGAGTTGTGTAAGTTGAGTCTTGCATTGTAGAGTTGGTGCTCTTGTGGAGTTGCAACTCTATTCAGTTGTTGTTGATAACCCTAGGATTGTAGTCCATAATAAAAAGAAAATTTTACATACATCTTGTGTTCTTTGTGTTCTATGTGATGATGACTTATTGATGATATTTGTTGCTGGTATATGTTGCTAATGTATGTTCACATTTAACTGGTTATAAATGATAGCAATAAGTAATGAGTAAATGGTGATTGTTAACTAAGGAGTTTTGTGAAGGGAGGTTTGAAAAAGAGCCCCACACTCATTCACCCCCCCTCTAAGTGTGGTTGGTGTGTCCAATATAAAATATCTCTGGAAATTACATAGCAACAATATAGGCCTGTAGTATGCAATAATTATACAGCAGTAAGATGCAAGATGTCGTGCATCAACCTCATTAAATTGTGTGGGGCATTCGTTAATCCAAAGGGAATGACCAGCCACTCGAAATTAAAAGAACTTCTTTAGAATTAAAATCAGTCTTCCATACATCAATAGATTCTATTGGGACCTAGTGCTAGCCAAACTTCATATCACTCTTACTAAAGTACTTGGCTCCCTTGAGTTTGTCAAGAAGGTCATCAATTTCAGGAATTGGGTACTAGTTCCTAACTGTGATTTTGTTCACAACTCTGTAATCAATACAAAGTCACCAAGTCTCATCTTTCTTCTACATGAGAATAATTGGGCTTCTGTGAGGTGAGGTGCTTGATCAAGTGTTCCCTTTTTGGAGCATCCCTTGAATTTGGCGCTTGATTTCCTCATTTTCCAGGAGAGATAATCGATACACCGACCCATTGATGCCCTACTTCCATTGCGTAGAGAAGCCCTATGCGGAGGCTATGAATGTGGTCACAACCTTTCGTTTACCTTGGGAGCCAATCATGTAGATGACACATTTCCCATTGTGGGAGATGCCTTCCTACACTTTTTAACAAAGATCAAAGAAATTTCGTTATGTGGAGCTACCTCTAATATCCTGTATAGTTGTCTACCCAAAGTAATAATGACACTACAAGGTCTAGATTCATATAAAACATGATGTTTCCACATATATGGTTGGCCTAAAAGAACATCACAAACTTCAAGTGGGGAAATATCACATAATACCTCATCCTTGAAGGGCTTGATGCCATAAGGCAGGTGGAATTGTTGGCTGACGTGAAGATCTCATCCTTGGATAACCCACCCGATGTTGTATGGATGCACATGTTGTTTTGTTGACAAATCCAACTACTTGATCACCTTCACTGAGATTAGGATCTTTTGTCTTTTGTTATCAACATTGAAATGCAACGGAGAACCCTTCACCCACATCTATGAGTGAAAAAGACACTCACCTTCCTCTGGCTCTTTTGGTTTGTTTGGCTAGACCTTAGTGGTAGCGACTATGGCATTAGGTTTTGCATCAATGATATGCTTCCCCTTGTCTGGTTCTAAATCAGAGTTAGATCTTGGATCTTACACTGAGGCTTTCAGCTCGACCACTAATGACTGCTTTGAGTAACATTCATCGATTTTTTTTCCAGTTGTTTTTGTGGAACTCACACCACTTCTCAATGTCTTTCTTCATCATCCCAATACCCTTCTTTTCTTGCAGCTTAGGATGGTTGCCCTGAGGTTGTCCATACTTGCTTTGTCCTTTGTTCTACAGGCTAGGGATGCCTTTTCCTTCCTTATTGTGATGCATTTTCAGATCCAAACACTCTCTTATTCATCTACTTAATTTTTTTCTCTATTTTGATAGCATATTGATAAGTTTTTCCTAATGACGAGATTTCTAGAAACTCCATTTATGTTTAGATGTATCTATGCAGATCCCCATGACATTTTAGAACCAGATTCCGCTCAGAGTCTTTGATACCCATCTTGGTGCACAAGGTATGGAAGGTATTCATGAACTCTGACATTGTTTGGTCCCACTCCCGACGCAATGTGGTCCATCCTGTGTATCGATATCCATAGTTTTCAACAGGGTAATATTGTTTCTTAATGACATCCATAAAATAGTGCTAGGAGGGTTCAGCCTTAAACATTCCAAACTCCTCTCTGGAATTTTTCTCACAGTAAGTCTCCCACCATTTTTTGATATGGGAGACGAACTTAAGGAGTGAAAAGGTGATCTTTTCCCTATCGGATAAATTGTGGACAGAGAAATAACCTTTTAGTAGATTTAACCATTTTTCCAAGGCATCCGCATCTATTTGACCCTCAAATAGAAGAATATCAAAATTAACTTGTACATTGAAAGGGGTGACGCCTCCAAAGTGGATGCTTAAAGAAGACATCTATGTTGTTGTCAGTAGTCGTCGAAGGATTTGGTCAAAATTTTCTATCATCTCATCCCTCTATTGTGTGAGGGCTACCTCAAGCAAGAGATGAATAGGATATCCTTCTCCCTTGTCTCTCTTTTCTTTTTCCGTGGGAGGTCGTCAGGGTCACCGAGGACGATCTTTCATATGTTCAAGTAGTTCGAGTCCCAACTCCTTATACCCTAACCTCATTGGGGACATGCACAGAGAAATAGATAAAGAGCACACCGCTCTGATACCGCTGATCTGGATTTATGAGGGGACGAAATAAAACATATAAATATGATAGAAACATGGATACAAAGTAACACTCGATTTCTATTAATGAACGAAATATGCAGGAATTGTAAAAATGTAGAGTGAAATGAACTCGCTAGAATGGTGGTAGCTTATCTTTGAGAAGAGATGCAATGGCACATTCACAAGAAGAAGATTAAAATGAAGACAAAAAGACCTTTTAACATAAAGCATCAATGAGAAAACCCTAAACATCCAAAACCTTAACCAAAGAAGATGAAACATGAAAAGGTTTGTGGGCCTTGATGTGGTTAGTTGATATGTCAACTTCCTGAGGGCATTACTTTTGGATACAATCTCTATTTGGGGCACTCAGTATCCCGTCAAAAAGGTTTATTCAAGAAGTACACTTTCAAATGGCCCTGTATGTGTCTTCAAATATTTACTAGGTGCTTCTAGGCAAAACAAAAACATCGTTTAGGGCCTCAAAATGGCCCCAGAAGTTTAGGACCCGAAAAAACCATAGAAAATTTGCTAATACGGAAATTGTATTTTGAGCCAATGGAATAGACAGGTGGCCAGAGATGTCCACCTATATCATCTTAGTTTTTGTTTGTTTATAGGGTTCCACCCTACCTAAGATGGTCATGAAGATGTTGATTTTTAATGCATAACCATGGATCTGCTTACCTTGTTCTAGGGTCGGTGTTATGATCCAAGGGGGGGCATATATAGGGTTAAATGTATATGATATGACCCCAAGGGGGGGAATATATGGGGATAAATGTACATGTGATGTATAAATATACATCTAATAGGGTCAGCATAATAATAAAGGGGCCTCATGTGTAGGTGTGAATAGGTATACATAGAGATCATGTATTCATTACTAAGGAGATGTGAATTGTGATGTATGAATGTAATTGGGTATTTGGAAGAGGTTCTATTATTCTTTAAGGGGTTATTGTATAAATTATCTATCTTGGATTTGTGATCCATGTTCACATTATATAGATGGTGTGTACTTATGTTCTTTTATGATATTTTAAGTATTTGGTACATAACATTTGGGATCAAAGCATTGATCGTAGGGTTTTTCTTCTCCAAGATGGTCATCTCATCTTTTTCACTATATATTTGTTTATGTGCTACTTCAGAAAACAAAACATGAAGGTTAATTATAGGACATATAAAGGTATCTTTTGTACAAATTTTAGCTTCTGTGTCATTACATTTTATGAGATACAACCAATGGAAGATGGGGTTTCTAACTCATCTCAAATTCAGTGTTAAACAAGTCATGTTGGGATTTTCGCTATAAAATTTTTCTAGGAAAATTCAGACAACAAAAAATGGTGGTTATTTATAATACCTCTCAAGGTACCCGTGTTACAAATTTGAGGTTGAGAGCCATTATAGTTTTGGAGATATACCCTAATGAAGATAGGGTTTTGACTAGTCCTATAACTAGTCTCAAACAAGTGTTCAGGTAAAAATGTCTTATCTTCTTCAATGAGGATCCAAATTCAATGATACTAGTTTCATTGGAAAGAGGAACATCCTTAGTATTTCTGGTCCAAATTTCATAATCATGTATTAAATATTGGACACGTGACATTCTATGCATCTTCACTCTCTAGAAAAAGGCCAAAATTTTGCAAGGTTTGGGAAAGTTACCATAACTTTCCCTTGGCACATCAAATTTTGGTCAGACCCATGGAATTGCATAGAAGACATATTTCTGAAATTTCAAAAATACATCAGAAGGAAGGTCAACCATAATGACAGAATCCAAATCAGGGTTTCAAAGGTATGTTCACTTACTATCATGACTTTTGATTGGAATGTTCGATTGACCTAATTCAAAATCCATTGGAAAGAGAAAACATATAAGATTATATTGGAATGAGGATTATAACTATTTGAGATAATTATTCATAATATTTTGAAGTTGTAAGTTGAAGGTTTGGGTTAGACCTTAATAAATAATCAATGACAATACCTAACTTTAGCGGAGATGAAAAGAAAGATGGAACCAATCCCATGGAATGGTTGAGAATGATAAATTATACCAAGTTTAATCATTTTTTTGCAAGAACGTATTTTTTTGGGTGAAGCTTGGAAGTGGTGGATGAGTATTGATGAGGACACTAGATGGAACTGCACATGGGAAGAATTTCAAAAACTCTTCTTAGATAAATGGATCAATGATACAAAAAGGGAGGAGATGTATAAAATTCAAGAGGAGTTAAGAAAGAAAAATAAGAGATCAAGAAGAGTGATGATCTATCTAAGATACAAGACCTTAATGAAGCACTTGTTAGAGAAGTTCAAAAATTAAAATAGGAAATGAGTAGTAAAGGGAAGTGGGAAAAGGATGAAGCTTGCAAGAATTGAAAAATAAAGATGAAGAAATATGTAGATTCTGAAACCTTAGTAAAAAATATTGGATGAGCTTAAGAGATTAAAATAAGAAAAGAAGAATTATCAAAATCAAGAAGAAACGAGGATCTTGGATGAAGAATCTACCAAAATACATGAAGGGTGTTATAGTCCAAAAATGCCTTACCTATGCATACATGGCATTGGCCTTTCCACTTACATAATTTGCCAAATTACTGATGAGGCTTCTTCTTAAAAAACTATTTTTTGGAACATGTACGCGCCCTAGTAAACTGATAGTCCGCGTACACACGTGACCTGCATACTAGTTAGACCATGTAGATACACGAGTTGCATGCTAGTTAGCCCGTGTTTACCTCCAAAAATTGCAAAAAATATATAATTGCAAGGAATTCGGCGGAGTTTACGAGCTATCAAGGGTTTTGCCAACCATTTTACCCATTGTGGCCCGTACCCAAACTGAATAACCATATTTTTCTCATATAAAAAGAGGTATTGGGGTCTCATTTCAACAACTAGAAAGAGAATAAGAAAAATCTGCCAAAATCCCCTCCCCTTTCTAGCCCAAGTTTTGCATCCTTTTCTAAGTTTTGGCATCAGCATTCCCCTCAAACCCTTTCTCCTTATACAACCCTTTCCCCTTTCTCAAGAGATAAGTTGGTTTTGAGAAGTTTACATGGGATTGGAGCACTTGGAGCCACGATAGAGGAGTCTGGTCCTAGTTCGTGGAGAGTTAGCCGACGAAGGTTGTAATCTTTGTGATCTTAATATTGAATAAAAGAGTTATTTCTTGTCCCAAACATTGTGTCTATTTGCTTTCATTTGATTTGTGCATTTATATCTATATCTGAACATTGATCGTGATAAGTAGAGATCACATATCTTATGGCATTGCTTTCCTAAGCTTTTTGCAGGTAAGCTTTGGGAGGAGACACACAATCTAGGAAGCTGCAAGGGAAAAATATGTCTACACTAGCCTCAAGGACCAAAGGTGCACCTATTGACCTTATTTCTTCTTTCTCATCATTCTGTTTAGATAGTTTTGGGGTAGCTTAGGAGTAGAACTATCTTTTAAGGGAAGTCATTTCTCTTCCTGTACCTCGACCCAGTATAGTGTTGGGGGGATTGTCCCCGCTAATAGAATTGATGACTCCACTGGGAAGCCTTTGTAGGGTGTTAATGGGTGATTTTGGTTTAAATTGGTTTTTTCGGTTTCTTTTTTAGTTTTCCAGGTTTACTGAGTAAGTTTAGGGTCTCTGGTCACCTTCCAAGTGCCTACCAGCCTTCCCTACCTAGTTAGTTTTCCAAGCCTTTTTTCTTTTTGAAAATATTCAGAGTTGTTCACATCCTAGCTATTGTTGTCCTACGTACATATGAAGTCTGCACAACATACAACATGCGTAAATACGCAGGTTGCTTATGCAACAATCCATGTCTCTATGTCTTGGAAGGTTTAAAAAAAAAGAGTTTTCCTCTTTCCTGACAGAATATTTTTGCTTACCAGGTGTTGGAGCCGCCTTTTTCAACTAGTTTAAATGTAATTCTTAGAATCAAAGGTTGGCCTTTAAGTTGTCTTTTGCTTCATGACCTTTACCCACTGAAAATGTCAGTAGTCCTGATATGCAGAGTGGCGATGGTCATTGTACCCCTAAGCCATTACCTTTTAACCGTTGAACGAGATTTTTCACTTTTCTATACCTTAGGATATCGCGTTTTGGGAGTTACAAGTCACAATGTTTCCAAGCCCCGATACGCAAAGTTGCGAAATGACCTTGAAAGCTTACCCAGGTTAGTGCCGAGAGTAAAGTTCCTTAAACCTTAGTTAAGTGATGTCGGGATTTCACGTCTCGGTGTTCGCCCTCCCAAAAATTCTTACCGTCATAACTCCGATAGGCGAAAGCGTGAGATATTTGCACAAGTTACCCAGGTTAGTCTCAGGGGTGAATAGTTTTAACCATAGTTAAACTATGTCGGGATTTCGCGACTCGGCATACGCTCTTCCAAGAAACTCTACCCTCATAGCCTCGAGTCGCGAANCGAAGTCACGATATTAATTAAACATGATTAATTAAACACATAATCTGGATTAAGTTTTTGCTTAACTAGATCACGTCATCATGATCTCGGGTTTTAGGGACTCAAAAGGTAGGAGTGAAATCTCCCGATACAACGAACACCGAAAGGGTGATTAAAGTTTAAAGAAAATCCAATTTAAGAACCTAAACAAGATTAATCAGTGTTTTAATACAAATATTAATATGCACAGTCTACGAGGTAACTTTAAATGTTTCTTGCGCCAACTTGTGTCACGACCCGTCGAAATTTATGGCATTAATTGGAAACAAGGTGAAGAGATAGGTAAGGATATGGTTTTTATTGCTAAATATTTCTCTAAAAATGATTTGACCGTTCTGTTCATAAGGACGTTGAGGTTTTAAATGGCCGAGATATAGATCTTTTTCTCTCAGTGTTTTAAAGCTCATTTCTATTTTGTGCAGAGAAGCTTTTCTCATCAAGCTGATTTCTGTATGTATACATATTTTTACTACAGGAGAGCTAAGTCAAAGTCCTCTATCATGGCCCCATGAAAAGCGTTTAAGGCAATTGCTGAGAGTTAAGGGCAAGGCTTAGATAATGTTTCTGATACTTCACCTCAAAGTATTGATTCTGTCAGAACCTGGTCATGTGTCTCTGAGGTTCTGCAGTCTGAATTAGTGAACTGTTCAGATGATTCCAGTGATAATGAGAAGGATGACTTGGCCACCAAATACAAGATCGTTGTTCAAGAAGATATGCATAAGGTTGCAGCTGGGCCACGACTCCTTCCCTACTATGATATGATCCGATGGGCACTAGATCACGTGGATATCCTGACCAGAACTATTATCAGCGAGTAGAAGGTGACCATTGGGACCTTTAGACCGGAACATTTATAGGTGATGTACCAATTGTCACCCACACCAAACTTCTCACACAATTCTAGGTTTCTGGAAAATTTTAAGAGGAAGGAATGCGAGCAATATGATAGAAACTTGTCTGATTTGATCAAGGATTGGGTCTCGCACCCCGCAAAGTTCAGGGCGGACGGAAATGGAGTTTATTCAATCTCTTCTTTGGAACCACAATTCAAATACATAGCAATGATGACCTGTAGATTGTATGGGAGGGAGGACACCACACATTTCTTTCTCCCTTGGGTGCCTCTGATTCATACAGTCGTTGAAGGTTTTTCTTTCAACTGGGCCAAGCTGTTGTCAGACAGTCTAACCAATCGGATTACATAATATCATACGCAGAGGGAAAATGGGAAGGCCGCTTCATTTTTATGTCCGCATACATCATGGACGTCATTTGTTTCATGACACCTTTTCCCCTAATGAGCTGGAGTTGCACTCCATCTGAGGCTAAGCCTATCCATGTCTACCATTCAAAACTTTGGAAGGATAAGGCCGCAGACTTCATATACGAGATTTTCAACTGGATAATGGTGTCGATGCATGTCATCATCTTCAGTAATCCACTACCCAAGTTTTCAGATGGCATCGTGGCCAACTTGAGCAGCATGGTCGATTGGTACGTAGAGGCAAAATTTTCCTATATCAGGGTTTTTGGTGCCTCTGTTCCTACATATGCTCTACCATTATTTATACCAGATAGGTTGGTTTGTCACGAAATCGCTAGGCAAACCGTGATTGGTGGCATAAGCAAAGAGCTTAAAGGATTTTCGAAAAAGGTATGGCCACCCTTCCCCATTCATTTGAATACCTATTCTTTATTAGATTTCAGACACGCAAAGGCCGAGGCAGCAGCCTTAGAAGATATTAAATTCATCCACATTGAGTTCAAGAAACACGACCCACACAGGGTCACGAGTAATCACATGGATAGTTGTGGCCTTAAAAGATATGAACATGAGAATTCGCCTAATGATAATATTTTCCAAGGCGCGAGATCCTATGCAGAGGTCTTGAGTTGGATACAATCCCTGTCGCCCGAAGAGATGGTCGATTTTTTCAAATTCCAGGAACACCGACAGAGCTGCCTTCCTCCAGTCTTACAGGGTAAGAACCCAATGACCCCAGATGTACAGTAAACGGAAGCCAAGGGCTCCAAAGATTCAACACATGACCAAGAAGAATACCAGGAAAAGAAGAAGCCAACTGGGGCCCCGAAATAGAAAGTCGAGACCCCTAACCATACAAGCAAGCCAACCTCGGTTGTTACTCCGGGGAAATCATCCAAGAAGATCTTCAATCCCATCGCTTCCGTAATTCCCCTATAATCCACAAAAGGGGTCCCAGATGTTGGATGGATTTTCGACGAAGAACTATCGCCCATAACTGTGGAAGAGTTGCCTCCAAACGAATTTTTCTTCAATAAGAAGAGAAAGGCCATTGTAAAGCAAGAGCTTTATCAAGAAGCAGGAAAGGTAGACAAGAAATTTAAAATCTTAGCCGATGGAAAAGACATGAAGAAGCAATAATTTGCAACTCAGATAGCAGGGACATTGGTGGCTTTTGCTACAACCAACCAATATTCTGTCGAGTCCCTAAAAGATCAGTTAAAGCGAAAAAACCGCTTAATCAAAACTTTGGAGGCTAAACTGGCTATAGCAGAGGCAGCTACCAGAGATCAAGCAAATTCAGGTATAGAGCAAGCTAGAGCAGCTGATCAAAAGGAAATCGAGCGGCTCAAAACTGATCTCGAACAAACACAACAGGTGGCCCAGACCAACCAATCACAAATAAGCTAGCAAGAAGAATTGATAGAGCAACTACAGGCCAAATTAAATATCACTGAATGTTAGGTGATAGATATCGGGATATTTCAATCCCAAGCCATAGAAATCTGAAAAAGAGTATTGGTAGCTCAGAAAGATTTACTTTCTAAGGTGGAAACTATTCAAAAAAACTGCCAACTCATCGATCAAGTACTGGAAAAAATCTCTTTCAGAGAAAAAGAAGTCGGGGCGGCTCGGGTCGCTTTCCAAGAGGCTGTTATAGCCACTACAAAAAGGGAAACGGGCAGTAGTTTCAGGTTTTCCATCTCAGAGCAGACCCGAGGTAACATCTTGTTGAAAGAATGGGAGTGTAACATATCAGAAGGCAGACAACAAGCTAAAGAGGTAAGAAAATCTTGTGAAGAAACTTTCGGCTTTGTAGATGGGACTTTGTTGGGTCTCGATAGTGAAAGCAGTACTGAGACACTGGGCTAGATCAACACAGCTAAACACTTGCTCAATATCAAGGAGAATGAGCAAAGAGAGTTGGTTGAAATATCACAGACAACCCAGATAGATATAGTTCAAATAGATAGATGGATAATAAAACCAAGTGTACTTTTATGTTCTATTAGCGTCGAAGACCGACAGGTAGAAAGAAAGTTGCCACAATTAGTGAAGGATTGTTACACTTTTGAGGCAAATAATCAAGCAGAACCTTCCAGGGTGATAGCCCAGTTGGTGGAAAAGTGTATCACTTGCACACAGTAGGCGAAGGGGCAGTCTTCGGGTACCAAATAATGACATGTGTCTGCCTATTCTATTTTTAGAACTCGAAGTTTAAAGAAAGGAAGGTGATCCATCCGCCCGAAAGAGGACAAAGCCAAAGAATTGAAACAGATAAATTTCCTTTTTGTAACCAAAAAATTGTTGTGACGATTGAGATCCTAGCATACGGAAGTTGTATAAATATGTAATTAGAAGAAAGAAAAGGGGCTGGACCTTTTTGGTCGATTGTAATAGAGACTATCTCCTTCTGAGAATTAATAGAAAGCAATCTGAAGACTCCTGATTCCGTCAAGACTGTGTTACGAGTTTGTTTCCTCTGTGATTTCATATTCAATTTCATTTCGATTATATATGTCTGATGAATGTTTCATTGCAATTTAGTAAAACCTCTACTATGGTGATCAATTTTTAGCCATCTATATCGTTTACAGTTTTTCCTCTGTATCGGCTATTAGCAGGTACAAGACCTGTGAACCCTTTAGATTGTTATATTTTATGCTTCGTCAGATTCTTTCTTATCTTATTTTCTTCTTTTGTTTACAAGGTGAGATTCTCCCTCGATAGGAGCCTCGCGTTATAGACTGCTTATTATTTTTCTCGCATTTCACACACCATTTATTTAAAATATAACTCAGTTTTGGGAAAAGGCCTTTGGTTTGCATTTTATCTTTAATATTGGATTCAAAGTTCTCTTTTATAAGATCAAATTTATACAGCATCAAAAACCTTGAACTCTCCTTTAATTTTATTGTTCCTCTATGATTGTCCCCGTTGTAAGACAGCCTAATATTGAATCCGGTTTATCAGACCAAACCCATATCGCTTTAAACCTTTTTGATACCATAATTAAAACAACCACCACCCAGGTAGAACTTGAACATTCATGGGCCACGTTTGAATGGGATATAAACATCCAGGAACAGTTGGAAGCGAGACAACAACAACCTGGAAATCAGCCTTAGCTTCCTTTCCCAAAGGTTGACTTTTCTCGCTTTTTATTCTTTACTCACTTTCGGATGCCCATTGCCTAGACATTGTACTTTCTAAGCCTTAAGTACATACTCTGGAACAACATCTTTCTGGTGTCGTTGCCAGGGACGAAGTTACGAAACCTTTTCCCTGGGAAGAACGACATTTTTTTGCAAGTTTCGCCCTTTGATAGTGAACAAAGAGTGAACACCTTATAAAGGCTTGTATTATCTTTCACTTGGTGACTCCACGTTTAAATAATCTGGCATCCTGTCGAAGGAACACCAAACAAAACCCAGAGGGTAAACAGACCATGCCTGTTTCCGATCTCGAAAAAATACTGAAAACTAGAGGTTCCCTTAAGCCAACCACTGTAGTCTACTAGCTTAAGTGCCCACACCTCAATACCAAGAGTTCCTTTGAACCTTCAACTTTGCACAATCCCCTCCCTGAAACCATCAACCCAACTCTAACTCTCTCTGAGGTTAAAAGTGAAATACGTCAGACAACCTCTGGCGTACACAAAGGTAAAAACCCCGCAGTGAATTTATCAGAGATCGATATCCCGCCGACTCTTCAGTTAGACTTCCCGACCTCACCAAGTCTCGAAGAATATACTATCTACTCAAATTCTACACCCGCGGGTTCCCCTGATTACATCTCTTACAAATCTGAGGAGCCAAGTCCTTACATCTCTTTTCACCCGTCTTCACTTTTCTCATCTCTCGAGGAAGCTAGAAATTCGCTTTTAGTCTTCCAGAACCCTCTATATAACACACCTTTTCCCTACCAGGTAGTACCAATGGCAGCCACCAGAGGAGGAGGTGGAGTGGCTCCAGGAGGAGGAGTGGGGGGCCAGAGCGGGGGGCCAAGGGCCTCCCCCACCTCTCAGGGTTTTCACTAAAGTAGTTGCGAGATATGCGCCTTTGGTCTTGCCCGTCCCTCTCCATGACCTTCCTAAAAAATACATAAAAAACTTACCTAAATTTACAGGGGAAGGGGACTTGACCGTCGTCGAACATATAAACTTCTTTGATCAGTTCGTCGATATCCTAGGCCTCGAACATGAAGACGTATATTCGAGGTTGTTTGTTCATACTTTCAAAGGACAGGTACGTACCTGTTTTCGAAGTCTACCAGCAGGATCAATATTATCCTATGATGCCCTGGAAGAAGCTTTCCTTAGACAATGGGGCGAAAGGAAAGACCATTTATATTATTTGACAGAGTTTGGCTCTTTAAAGAAAAATATTTTGGAAACCGTTATGGAATTCATTCAAAGATTTAACAAATTATGTAATAAGATCCCGGATGAAGTTAAACCATCCCAACCTGCATCCAAGGTAACCTTTGCAGGAGCTTTTGAACCCGATTTCACACTTCTTTTGAGAGAAAGGAGGGGGGCTACCCTAACCCGAATCCAAGATGATGTCGTAGAAATCGAATCTAATATGATGGCTTCTGGCAAATTGAAAACCAAGATAGAAATGGGAAACCGAGAAAACAAACGTTTTAGGGAACAAGCAGGACCGTCAGGGTCAAATAGATCCACAGACGACAAAATGGATGATATGGCTAGGATAATTAAGGAGTTATCGAATAAGATTTTCAAAATGGAGCTAGATCAATCTAAAGATGATCCTTTCGTTAAGAGGGAGTTCAGAAGAAACCTGGATCCTCAAAATCAACAAAGGCAGATTAAAAATGAAGACTAGAAAATTCAAACCCCTTTAAAAAATGAAAATTTTATAGGAGGAAATGACCTGCAAGATTTTGAAGATTTGGATGAAGATGTGACAAATTTGAGTGACGACTGTATACAACCTTACTTAACTAAAGAAGATTACGAGAAGTCCTTGAACAATCAACAACCGTCAAATAAAGATGAGGACATAAACAACATCGATTTCGCTGTATGTAAAGAAACGACTGATTCTATAATGGTTGAAGTCCAACCGAGGTATAACCTGAGATCTACAAACAAACCTGTGTTGACTCTTCAACCCAAGAAAATTCTCCCTAGGGGTGAAGTATACGAGCCCGCCTCGAAAGAAATCGATACATCTAATAGCAAAATGAAAGGGGCAGACTCGCTAAATCCCAAAGTAAAGGAGGTTGAGACCCAAACAAAGGAAACCAAGACAGCTGAAACACATATACCGGTAGAAAAAATCACGGGTGATAAATCAACACAAACAAATAAATTATAAAAGAAGGATTTTGGGGCTCCAACCAAAGAAACAGACAAAGGTGGTGGAGGGTTCAACCTCGAAAATGAGATAAATAAGATAAAAATACCAATCCCTCTGGTGGAATTAGCGAAGAATCCTGTATATCAAAAGCAAATGACCAAAGCGATAGGTTTTTCAGAGCTAGAAAGTCACTCTGACGTGATAAACCTGGAAGATGATAAGCCCAATATCACTTTTGGTCCACATTTCGAGGGTGCCAGAGACACTGTCGCTCCCTTCTATATCACCTTGAATGTGCATGATCGACTACTACATAATTGTATGTTAGACTCCGGGGCCTCACATAATGTGATGCCCAAAACTGTTATGGATAGACTAGGCCTCGAGATTACCAGGCCTTATGGGGATCTCTATTCTTTCGATTCCAGAAGAGTTAAGTTCCTAGGTATGATAAAAGATTTAGTAGTCACTCTTGCACAAGTCCCAATGAAAATCATCTTGATGGATGTAGTTATTGTTGATATACCCCGAAGTATGGCTTACTGCTATCTAGGTCGTGGGGAGCCAAACTTGGTGGGTCTCTTCAACTAGACATGACCTATGCCACAATTCATGTGTTTGGTGGACAACTTACTCGGCTATACAGGGAAACGAGGCTAGCCTACACAGTGAACGACCCTCAGAATCCTAACAATTTTCCTGTTTATATTGTTGATCAAGATCTAGGAAACTGTATTCTATCTTTTGATGATGATGTAGATAGCTATGCAGAAGAGAATTGGTTAGAAAATAATAAATCAAAAGACACATATGAAAATATGTATAGTACTGGGATTTGGAAAATGTTTTTTGACGGTGCCCTGTAATGTGAAGGAGCGGGTGCAAAAGTACTTTTTGTGGCACCTAAAAACGATTTTGTTATCCCTTTCTCTTACAGGCTTCAGTGGGACATAGATTACACCAATAACATTTGTGAGTATGAAGCCTTAGTCTTAGGGTTGGAAGCTGCCAAGAAGTTGAACATAAAGAACCTGGAAGTTTACGGAGATGCAGAGTTGATAGTGAAGCAGATAAATTGGGACTACCATGCCAAGCACCCAAGATTGAGATCTTACAGAAATTGTGCTTGGGACCTTATGGACAATTTCTTTTCATCAGTAAAGGTACATTTCATCCCCCGGGCCGAAAACCAGCAAGCCGATTCACTGGCCAAAGCGGCTTCAACTTTCGTACCTCCCACCGCTTTCAAATTAAAGTACCAAATAGAGGTAAGGCACAGACCATCCATACCGAACAATATACAACACTGACAGGTTTTCGAGGATGATGAACAGATCATAAAATTCCTGGAAATGGTAGGTGATTTCTCTGAAACCCACATTGACCAGAAGGACCAAAATGATCATACTTGGATTATGCAAGAGGGGGAGGAGCCTCAAGAGTTCCGAGAAAAAATTGCTAACCATCGCATGCTGGTTTTAAAGAATAATCAGATTCCAAAGGGACTAATCCCCCTGGAGAGACTTTTCGATCAGAATGGCATGCCCTTAAAATCCACTTTGAAACCCCAACCAGAGGAGGTTGAATATTGCGACGTAGGGACAAAAGAGGAGCCTAGGATGGTAAAAATATCAAAATACCTTCCTCCTCAGGTAAAAAGCAAGTATAAAGATTTACTCGCACGGTATAAAGACGTTTTTGCTTGGTCTTACGAAGAACTTAGAACCTACGACACCACTGTGATCGAACACAAGATACCTTTGAAACCTAGTGTCAAACCCTTCAGACAAAAACTTAGACAAATCAAACCTATCTTGTTGCTCGTAGTCGAAAGGGAAGTTAAAAAGCTCTTAGACGCGAAAATAATAGTACCAATGAGATACTTCGATTGGGTAGCAAACTTGGTCCTGGTTAGAAAGAAGAACGGGGAGATTAGACTGTGTGTCGATTTTAGAAATTTAAATAATTCATCCCTCAAAAACAACTACCCTCTACCCAAAATGGATCACATATTAGAAAAGGTAGTTGGGGCAAATAGGATGTCGATGGTCGACAGTTTCTCCGGGTACAATCAAATTGTCGTTAATGAACATGATAAAGAAAAAATAGCCATCACTACCCCTTGGGGTACATTCATGTATGATAAGATGCCTTTTGGTCTAATGAATGCAGGTGACACATTCCAATGTGCTATGGATATCGCTTTCATCAGCGAAAGAGACAAGTTTGTGGTTATTTATCTTGATGATCTAACCATTTTTTCTAAATCTGAGGAAGATCATTTAATACATCTCAAGTAGAATTTTGAAAAATGCCACAGATTTGGTCTATCTTTACACCACAAAAAGTCTCACTTTGCCATGCAAGAAGGTAAACTCCTGGGCCATATTGTGTCTGGAGACGGAATTGAAATTGATCCTAGCAGGGTTGAAACTATAGACACTATAAATTTTCCTAGAAATGTAAAAGAAATTCAGTCATTCTTAGGAAAGATAAATTTTCTGAGGAGGTTTATCCCAAACTTTGTTGAAATTGTGAAATTGATCACAGATATGTTAAAGAAAAAAAGCGAAGTGAAATGGACAGCAGAGGCCAAAGAATCGTTTGCACGCATCGAGAAGGTTATAAGGGAGGCACCTGTACTGGCAAGCCCTGACTATCTAAAGGACTTTCTTATTTTCTCGTTCGCCTCCAAACATACAATTGTCGCGGTACTCCTCCAGAAAAATGAAGAAGGTTTCAAACAACCGATATTCTTTTTTAGCAAAAGTCTCAGAGACGCGGAACTCAAATATGATATAATGGAAAAACAAGCATATGCTATGGTGAAGGCATTAAAGGCTTTCAGAACTTATGTGTTGCATTCCAAGATAATCGTGTACGTACCCACTAGATCTGTAAAAGGCATTTTGATTCAATCCGACAGTGATGGAAAAAGGGGACGGTGGCTCGGTAAAATTCAAGAATTTGATCTGGAGATAAAACCGACGAGACTGGTAAAGGGTCAAGGTTTGGCCAAACTTTTAGCTGAATTAAATTTCAGAGCCCTAAGTATAAATAACCTACTGGGAAGTAAAGAGGATGTGGACCTCAACGAGCTCGATGAGAAAACAAGTGCAATCAGAATCAAAGAAAAGTTTGCCTCATCTGATTGGTACAAAAACATAGTGTCCTACCTGCTGACATTGAAATGCTCGAGTGAATTATCCCTGTCCAAATCCATGACGCTAAAACTACATGCGGTCAAGTACTGTATATTGGAAAGTCAATTATACTAGAAGGATCCACTCGGTTTCCTGTTGGTTTGTCTGGTTGAATTAGAAACAGAGAAGGTCATAAGTGAATTTCACGAAGGGGTGTGCGGGGGGCATCACGCTTGGAGGGCGACAGATTATAAGATCCTAAGGGCAGGGTATTATTGGCCAAAACTTTTTTCAGACATCAATGCCAAAGTTAGAACCTGCAAACCTTGCCAATTGTTCACAGGCAAGCATAAACTCCCAGCGCTACCGTTAGTCCCGGTCAAAACAGAGGCTCATTTTCAGCAGTGGGGACTATATTTTATAGGCGAAATTAACCCCCATTCTAGCGCTCAACACAAATGGATCCTGACTGCCACAGATTACTTCACTAAATGGGTGGAGGCTATTCCAACCAGGAGGGCAACAGATTCGATGGTGATAGATTTCCTAGAAGATAACATTTTGTCTAGATTTGGCTGCCCCCAAAAGATAGTCACAGATAACGCCCATGCTTTTAAATCTATGGTTGTGATCAGTTTTTGCCAAAAATACAATATCGTGCTCGGCCATTCCACGACATATTACCCTCAAGGAAATGGACAGGCTGAGTCTTCCAATAAGAGTCTGATCAATGTAATTAAGAAAGTGTTGAACGAGAACAAAAATCTTGGCACATACATTTGAAATATGCTTTATGGGCAAACCGGATAGGCACGAAAAAATCTATTGGCACCTCTCCTTTCCAAATGGTGTACGGAACTGACGTGGTATTACCCATAAACATGGCGCTTCTCGTAATGAAACTGTGGCAAGATGAGAAAGAAGAACCAAATCATGTCACAAGTAGGATAAACCAGCTTATCAAAGTACAACAGCACAGGGTCGAAGTGGATGAAAGGTTGCCAAAATACCAAGACGACATGAAAACTTTATTCGACCGTAAGGAAAAAGACATAGAGTTTCTCCCTGGCGATTTGGTCTTGAAATGGGATGCTAGAAAGGAAGATCCAACGAAACATGGTAAATTCGATCATATATGGTATGGACCGTTCAAAGTCACAGCTCTCGAAGGAAAAAAATTTGTTTCTATTAGAAAATCTGGACGGTAAAATCTTCAACGCCCCTATCAACATGTGTTATTTAAAACACTACATGCAATAATTGGTTCCCAAAAATTTTCCATTGTATATATCGGTTTGTATTTGCTTTCTATTTCATAATTTATTTTGGGTAAGTTTACTTTCATCTCTAATTAATTAGGTCAGTGATTTTTGTAGAAGTAGAGATTATGAAATTTTCAATACATTCGGCTCTTTTAAAAAGGCACTCTTTGTGTTTACAGGATTTCGGCTTGCAACCTAAACGAGCGTAAGGAGCAAACAGAAAGTCATATATCGGAGACTAAATTCGTCGAAAACAGGTGATAGAAAAGGTTTTCGGTTATTTTAAAATGGTAAGGCAAAGGTACGAATTCTTGAGAATTTTATTTTTTTAAAACAAAGGTCTCCAAAGCACCGTAATTGTCCCATAAATATATTTTTTTCTCTTGACAGTTATTAAAAAGAACAACTACTTTCTCTGAGTCCTAAGAATCTAACTTAAAATAAAGATAGGAGGTAGTTAAAATAAGCAGAGAAAGTAAAGCATCTCCGGAAAAAGGGTTTCAAGAGTTAGTTTTAATTTTTGATCGTTGTTTCTTAGTTTACAGATCTCTATCCGTCACCTTTCTTTCTGTCTTCAGATTTACCTTCTTAAAAAGACAAACATCTTTCCGGGTTTACATACATGGGGAGAAGAGATTACATTTTAACTTTGAAAGTTGTAAAGCAGATTTTGGAAAGTAAGTTGCTCTTCACAACTCCTCGGTCTCTTACTAAACAAAGTTATGCGTAGGTTGATCCTTACTTTTCTAGGTTTTTCAACAGTTTCGAAGGATTGAGGCTTGCTCGAAGGAAGACCCCTAAAATTAATCTTTCCCCTTTTCCCTGCGAACTAAGGTGTTGTGAAAGTTAAGGGAAGGTTGGTACCGAGTAATCAAAGTAAGTTGACAGACCTCCACTGCAAAATATTACACAGATATCACCCCTCATACAAATTGATTGCCCCCATCTAGTCCAAAGAGATGATGAAAGGAAATTTAGAAATGATTGCCCTCGTCTCAGCATTTAAATGCATAAATATATTTCGAAGTGGTGAAAGGAAATTCAGTAAAAAGGGCCAGATAACTTCATCGAGGCACTGAACAGGCTCGCTGGCAGTGAAGCAATATTTGAGATATTTGTAAGGTTGTTATACATGAATCTCACTCTACTTTGGTAATCAATTTTCTCGAAACCGGATCTACATCCTAAGTTCATACAGGGCTCCCCGATAAAAAACATGTAATAAACTTCGTTTGATGCAAGCCAAAAGCCACAAGATCTGTTAGATTTCTTAAGATTGTTTTGATTGTCTTAAGGCAGACCTGAATTTAGTAAAGAGAAAGAGAAAGTCATGAAAGGGACTACAGCTGATTTTGAAACGTATTTGAGTGTTGAAAAGATTTTCAGAAGTAAAAGACAGAATCTCCTCTTTCCTCTGTATCCCCTTTCCTTAAGCAAGTTTCGCAGAAGTAAAACCAATAGCTCCATTTACCCAATATAGGCACGTGGTCTATTGTTCTTCCCGTCTTGCAAGGAGACGGGATCCCTAGTTGGAGCCTACGTTGAAGCTGCCTTTTTCAACTAGTTTAAATGTAATTCTTAGAATCAAAGGTTGGCCTTTAAGTTGTATTTTACTTCATGACCTTTACCCACTGAAAATCTCAGTAGTCCTGATATGCAAAGTGGCGATGGTCATTGTACTCCTAAGCCATTACCTTTTAACCGTTGAATGAGCTTTTTCACTTTTCTATACCTCGAGATATCACGTTTTGGGAGTTACAAGTCACAATGTTTCCAAGCCCCAATACGCGAAGTCGTGAAACGACCTTGAAATCTTACCCAGGTTAGCGCCGAGAGTAAAGTTCCTTAAACCTTAGTTAATTGTTGTCGGGATTTCGCGTCTCGACGTTCACCCTCCCCAAAATTCTTACTGTCATAACTCCGATAAGCGAAAGCGAGAGACATTTGCACAAGTTACCCGGGTTAGTGTCAAGGGTGAATAGTTTTAACCATAGTTAAACTATGTCGGGATTTCATGACTCGGCATACGCTCTTCCAAGAAACTCTACCCTTGTAGCCCTAAGTCGCGAAGTCGCGATATTAATTAAACATGATTAATTAAACACTTAATCCAGATTAAGCTTTTGCTTAACTAGATCACGTCATCGCGATCTCGGGTTTTAGGGACTCGAAAGGTAGGAGTGAAATCTCCCGATACGACGAACATCGAAAGGGTGATTAAAGTTTAAAGAAAATCCAATTTAAGAACCTAAACAAGATTAATCAGTGTTTTAATACAAATATTAATATGCACAATCTACAAGGTAAATTTAAATGTTTCTTGCGCCAACTTGTGTCACGACCCGTCGAAATTTATGGCATTTATTGGAAACAAGGTGAAGTGACAGGTAAGGATATGGTTTTTATTGCTAAATATTTCTCTAAAAATGATTTGACCGTTCTGTTCATAAGGACGTCGAGGTTTTAAATGGCTGAGATATAGATATTTTTCTCTCAGTGTTTCAAAGCTCATTTCTATTTTGTGCAGAGAAGCTTTTCTCATCAAGCTGATTTATGTATGTATACACATTTTTACTACAGGAGAGCTAAGTCAGAGTCCTCTATCATGGCCCCATGAAAAGCGTCCAAGGCAATTGTTGAGATTTCAGGGCAAGGCTCAAGTAATGTTTCTGATACTTCACACCAAAGTATTGATTTTGTCAGAACCTGTTCATACGTCTCCGAGGTTCTGCAGTCCGAATTAGTGAATTGTTCAGACGATTCCAGTGATAATGAGAAGGATGACTTGGCCACCAAATACAAGATCGTTGTTCAAGTAGAGATGCATAATGTAGAAACTAGGCCACGACTCCTTCCCTACTATGATATGATCTGATGGGCACTAGATCACGTGGATATCCCGACCAGAACTATTATCAGTGAGCAGAAGGTGACCATTGGGACCTTTAGACCAGAACATTTGCAGGTGATGTACCAATTGTCACCCACACCAAACTTCTCACACAATGCCAAGTTTCTAGAAAATTTTAGGCAGAAGGAATGCGAGCAATACGGCAGAAACTTGTTTGATTTGATAAAGGATTGGGTCTCACACCCCGCAAAGTTCAGGGCGAACGGAAATGGAGCTTATTCAATCTATTCTTTGGAACCGCAATTCAAATACATATCAATATTGACCTGTAGATTATATGGGAGGGAGGACACCACACATTTCTTTCTCCCTTGGGTGCCTTTGATTCATACAGTCGTTGAAGGTTGTTCTTTCGACTGGGCCAAACTATTGTGAGACAGTCTAACCAGTCAGATTACAGAATATCGGACGCAGAAGGAAAATGGGAAGTCCGCTTCATTTTTTATGTCTGGATACATCATGGACATGGTTTGTTTCATGACGCCTTTTCCCCTAATGAGCTGGAGCTAGACTCCATCTAAGGCTAAGCCTATCCATGTCTACCATTCAAAACTTTGGGAGGATAAGGCCGCAGAATTCATATATGATATTTTCAACTGGGTAATGGTGTCGATGCATGTCATCATCTTCGGTAATCCATTGCCCAGGATTTCAGATAGCATCGCGGCCAACTTGAGCAGCATGGCCGACTGGTACGTAGAGGCAGAATTTTCCTATATAATGGTTTTCGGTGCCTCTGTTCCTCCATATGCTCTACCATTATTTATACCAGATAGGCTTCGATGGAGCAATCCATACACAAGCCATGTCATCTAACTTCAAGAATCAGTCGACGATACAACATAAGACGCAATTCCCTTACATTGGACAGGGCCACCATGGTATCTACCAAAACCCTGGCCAACAGTCAAACTTTTCCTAGAAACCTAGTACCAGCTAAAATAGAGGCCCTCTTTTCATATAAATATGCCACAACCAAGACTACCTTTTCAGGCAACTCTGCATTTTCCATACTTATAGATATTTTTGAACGACCTGATTTGTTGTGATACGCGTTGGCCCCCCATGCCGACTAAGTTTCCCTCGAACATCCCTAAATTCGAAGGCAATCCTAACGAATATCCAAGTGATCATGTGACGACATCTCACTTATGGTGCTCATCCAACTCATTAAAGGATGATTTCCTTCAATTGCGCTTGTTTCAACACACTCTTATAGGGGGTGTCGTGAAATCGTTTATTGAACTCGATAGATCAAAGTATGTGTACTTTAATGACCTAGATATGGTTTTCTTGAACCATTTCCAGTTTTCGATAATATACGATGTTGGCACCGAGTTGCTAGTGCACTTTGAGTAGATGAAAGTTGACCATATCTTGGATCATATCCGAGAATGGCGACGAGGAAAGAGTTTGATTAAAGTCAAGGTCCCTCCCACTCTTTTGCTCGATTGGTTCCTAAAGTCTTTGGTTCCTTGTGTGTCCAAAGACGTCGCAATGTCCGAGGTATTTTCTGAAGAAGAGGCTATTATGAGAGCCCAACAACTAGAGTTGATTTATTCACAATCCGGTATGCTATACAAGATCTTACTCCATGCACCACGGTTGACTCTTGACAAATCCAAACAGAAGTTGGTGCCTCATGTCAATGGCATAGTTGGCTCAACACAAAGTAAGTCCACACATTTGTTGTCTAATTAATTACAGTAGTTATCAATTCAATAGACTATGGCTAGCCAAACTCCTAGTTCGACTACCCCCATAACCCAAATGTCGGATGTACACAGTGTGCAATCAACAAATCCCAAGGGTAACCAACAAACTGAGGGAAGGAGGAAACAAAAAAACAAGAAGGGTAAGGGGGATAAGAAGGCTACAAATAATGATAGCGAGGGAAAAACTAAAAAGAGAAAAGTGAAGTTTTTGTGTAAGCTTTGCAGGGACGACCACTTGACTCACCAATTCCCTTGGCTTGAGGAAGCCCAAAAACTATTGGAAGAGCAACAACCTGCCATGTTGACAAACCCTTTTCCACAAGGGAAAAATATGGCTCAAGCTTCCTCCTCCACAAGCATGCATAGGGACAATCAGGGAACCCCTGCGCCCAATAATGACCATGGTGCCACAAACATTTATATCATGAAAGTCAAAGCTAATCTATCAACCATGGCTCATAACTACGAAATGCTAGAATATGTTAAGAAGGGAAAAGAGGCCTCCAACCCATTGAATCCTCTTCAAATTGAGAAGACAGTGGGAGGAATGATGACTTTCATCCCTAAGGGTGAATTCAAAAAGGATTCTCACAACCCAAACGCGGGGGCTGCTCAGAATTACTCCATCGTGGAGGATCTTGCACAAACTCCCTATGCAATGTTCACTCTGGAATTTCTCCACGATTTCTCCTCATAGAGAAAAGCGTTGTTGTCTGCCTTGGGAGTGATTGATATGAGTAACTCACGAATAATTATCTTTGACCGTACAGACCATAAACCTCATCTTCCTCACCATGTCGCTTTTCAGATAATAGTGGCGTACACCACAAAATCGTTGACATGGAACATTTTGTGTACAATGGTTGATGAGGATGCCTCGATTTGCATGATGTCATTGGCATGTTGGAAGGCCATCAACCAACCTGAGTTGTCTCCATCACCCACGTTGCTTACTTCGTTTGACGGTCCATCGTTCAGACCACATGGTATAATTTCCTCTTTCTCTATGCAATCGAAGGGCAAAACTGTGTGTGTCAAGGTCGAAGTAGTCGATGCACCTCTCGACTACAATATTTTGTTGGGGCGGAGTTGGACCTATGCTATGACAATGGTCGTATATATTATTTTTCAAACCTTATATTTTCCTCATGAAGGTCAGATCATAACCATTGATTAGTTATCCTTCTCTCGTCTTAATCCTTCATCGGGGGCATCCATAGTCCCGATGATTGACAACTCGTAGTCAAGTACTGTCAACTTAGGTGTTGGATTGTTTTCATCTTTAATGGGAACTTTTGATTATCCGTCACCTTCCAATGATGTTAGGTTTGTTTCGGTTATCCTCAACCAGCCGAAGGCTGTGATTTTTCAGGTCACGTCTTTTAAAACAAGTTACTTTGAAGACTTGTGGATTTTACCTTCCCCATCGGCTTCGATGGAAGGGGTAGGGCACCTTGGCATGGCCATGCCCTTATCCTTTGTTGAGGTTGCATACAGTATTGTTTAGAAAGCCTCGGCCTAACCCGATTTGGCTCGCCCATAGGAGCTAGATCCTGTTCTCGAACCTTTTTGGGATCAAGACTCTCTCGCCACTCTCGACCCTTTAGATTTAGTATTTCCCTCTGACGACATGATCCTAGAGGCAATGATTGGGCCAGACATATCTTAGGAAAATATTCATCATAGATATTATTTCTTACCCAAGCTCAAGAGAATAGAGGCACAAGATTTTGTTACAACTATGAACGGAGATGTCCATTCTCCTATTAACCCTTTGGCTATGCATGGAATATATGTTGAGGGAAAAATGGAAAGTATTGTTGAAATGATTCCTATTTATATCTCTAAAACCCTTGGCATCATGGAAAATTTCTTCGTTGGAGTAGATTGTTCTCCCGAAGAGATTCAAATCTACACTAAATTGTTTAAAGAATTATGTGACGTCTTTTCCTGGTCTTATGAGGAGATGTCAAACATTGATCCACATATTGTTGAACACGAAATCACAACTTATCCTGATGTCAAACCCGTCTGACAGAAGCTTCGCCCGGTCAATCCTCGCAAAGCACTGACGATAAAGGATGAAATAGAGAAACTTATCAAGGTTGGTTTCATCTACCCTATGCAATTGACGAAATGGGTGTTGAACCATGTTTCAGTCAACAAGAAACAAGGTACAATCCGCATATGTATGAATTTTTGCAACATGAACAAAGCTTTTCCAAAAGACAATTTTCCAACCCCATTTATTGACCAGATCGTCGATGAATGCATGAGTTATAAGGTCTTTTCCTTCATGGACGGTTTTTTTGGGTATAAATCAAATTCAGATCAAGCTTGAGGACCAACATAAAATGGATTTTATATGTCCTTGGGGTACATTCACGTATAGAAAAATTCCTTTTGGCCTTAAGAATGTTGGAGCCACTTTTCAGCGGGCTATGTTGTTTGCTTTTCACAACCTCAAACACATAGTCGAGGTGTACCTTGATAATACGGCATCACGTTCTCATAGGATATTTGATCATCCCGCCAATTTACGACTTGTATTTGATAGGTGTCACTACTATCAGATTCGCTTGAATCCAAACAAGTGTAGTTTTTGTGTGACATCAAGATGCTTATTAGGGTTTATCGTGTCAACTAAAAGGATCGTGGTCGATCCTATGAAAGTTGAGGCAATAGTTCAATTGCATCCCCCACGCACAATCCCTCAACTTCAGACTCTACAAGGGAAAGCCAACTTTCTTCGGTGTTTTGTTGCCATTTATACTGAGATCACTAAAGGGTTTATGCATCTTTTGCAAAATGGAGTCTCATTATGTTGGTATGAAGCAGCTAAGCACTCCTTCGAAGCGTTGAAATGTGCCCTAACATCTGTACCTCTGCTCAATCCTCCAAATTATGGCAAGGATTTCTTGTTGTATTTGGCTACTGCAGAGTCGACCATTGGCATGGTATTGGTCCAAGAGGATGACAAGCTTAAAGATCACGTTACATATTATCTTAGTCGAGGCCTAGTTGGACTGGAACTCAACTACACGCATGTTGAGACACTAGCTTTCGCAGTTGTCCATGTTGTCCAATGGTTCTGTCATTGTATATTACTTCACAAGACCATCGTCATTTTCGTCGTGAAACCTTTCTAGTATGTTCTTACACAATGGGTCATCGATGGGAAAATTAGTCGATGGATAGTTATCCTACAAGAGTTTGACTTGGATTTTGTTTCGGAGAAATCTAAAAAGTCATTGGTCTTTTCCGAACTAATCTCAAAACTTCCAGTCGAAAGTGGTGATATTTCACCCGAAGAGTCACGAATCAACGAAGATCTTTTTCTTATCACATATTCAGACCCATGGTATGGAGATTTACTTGTGTAACTTCAGACTTTGAAGTTCCCTTCTTCTGCTTCTCGTGATGAGCATCGACAAATACACCACCAAGCGCGAGATTATCTTATCCTCGATGACACTTTATATCATCGAGGAGTGGATTGGCCCTGCTATAATGGACCATGACGTTCACAAGACGTCGTTATAACTGGACCCAAGTCCTGGGCACCCCCACTACATGTGGTTGTATAGTTGGGGGAATATCCTCGATCTCGGCCATCGAAACTACACGAGTCAGAGTCGTCAAGTTCTTCTCTACTCGTCGCAGTACTATCTCAGCCTCTCCGACTAGGGGGCCTCCGACAACTGTTGGTCATGCCTCTAGTCGGGGATGACACCTAGTCTTGGTGAAGTCGGTTGGTTGCACTGGTCCCACATATATATATAACATATCTTTAAGTTACTACTCTGGAATTAACATAAAAAAATATAATATTTAAAATTTCAAAAGATTAAATAACTTTAAAAATGTGTTACCTATCTTGTCACGCTCCTCGCCGGGGGGCATGGGCATGTCAGGATATCTTAGTAAATTGATTCCTGCATATGGATAGTTCTCGATAACGAGAATCTGACAGGCCCACCAATAAAAAAAGTTGTCATCAAAAGCCTCCTAGGTTCTCCCTCCACCCTGTCTAGGCAACAAAATTGCCCGTAACAAAATCATATTCAAATGAACTTCTTATTGCATAAACATGGACTTGCTAATTTACATTGCTCCAGAGCCAATTCCACAACCAAATGCACTTCTTACTTCATAAACATGGATTGGAGATTCCATGAATTTTAATTTAGATGGATATAATATATGTTTTTCTTATACAAAAAGTATTTTCTATCTAGTACAATATGTTGTGGGTGATAAGATGTTAATCTTGACACCAACTTATCTTGCATTCTATTTGATTTCATAATTAGAACCATAATCTCAGTCACGAGTTAAATTCAATGCATTCCTTTTTTAAGACCAACTTTTATCTTTGTTTTTAGCTTGAAAATTTATAGCGGTTTATCACTTGTCGAAAGGATCCTCATTGAAAATGTTCTTAACACTATGCATTGATATTCTTCCTTGTTTTCTATCAATGCTCGTCATACATGAAAATCATAATTTCTGCCTCACCTTAACTTTCATGTATTCCAGAGTCCTATGTTTGTTATGTTGTATCTGAAGTGAATAATTGATCCAAGCAAATATCGGTGGCCACCCACCTCTTCCACTGACTCGTCATGATTCTCCATCATGGTCATTTTTGTTATGATTTTCAGGTCCTAAACTTATGGGTTTGTTTTGAGGCCCTAAACGATGTTTTTCAGACGTTAGGAGCCAAGGGTGGCAATAGTCGTCCTTGGCCCTGCCAAAAATTGTACTTCTCAGTTAGTTATTTCCAATGAGATATTGTGCACCCCAAATAGAGATTGTGTGCAAAAGTTGTACCCCTAGGAAGTTGGTGTATCAACTAATCACCTCGGGGCCTGCAATTATTTTGGTGCTTCACCTCCTAGGGTTAGGGTTTTGGAATGTTAGTGTTCTTGCTTTATGTTAAAATGCCTTTCTTTTGGCCTCTTGTGATATATTTGTATAAATAAGCATAACTGACATCTCTTTCTCTTCAAATATAAGCTACCACCATTCCAGCCAATTTGTGTTCTACAATACTCTATTTTTTTTTTTTAATAGAAGTTGGTTTTCACTTTATTTATTTGTTCTTTGCTATAGTTTTGTTTGTATCTCATTTCCTTCTCAATATAATTTGGATTAGTGATATTAGAGCAGTCTGCTCCTTGTTATTTCTCGGTGCATGTCCTCAACAAGGTTAGGGTATAAAGAGTTGGGTCTTGAGCTAGTTTCACTTGGGGACGACCGCTCTCATCAACCCAATCAACCTCCCATGGAAGAAAAGAGCAATGACAGAGTAGGATATCCTTTCGAAATGTTGCTCGAGGAATCCCTCGCACAAAAATAGAATGAGATGATGGACAAATTCACCCAGATCCTTCGACGATTGTTGACAGAGGGCAAGGCAACCATTTGAAGGTGTGACACCCTTCAAGGTACAATTTAACTTTGATATCCCCTTATTTGAAGTCTAGATAGATGCAGATGCTTTAGAGAAATGGATGAATCTATTAGAAGTGTATTACTCTTCTCAAAAAAATTCCAACACTGAAAATATCACCTTCACTCTCCTTAAATCCCTCCCCCATGTCAAAGATTGGTGGGAATGTTACTGGGAGAGATATAATGAAGATAAGTCTATGGAATTTGGGATAGGACCCACTTGGGTGGCCTTTGATGGTGCCCCCATGGAGGATTTATAGCCTAACGGTGATCTGGATTTATGAGGGAACGAAATGAAACTTAGAAATAGGATAGAAACATAGAGATACAGTGGTACTAAATTTCTACTAAAGAATAAATTACGCAGATACTGTAAAAGAAAACATAGAGTGAAATGAACTCGCTAGAATGGTGGTAGCATATCTCTGAGAAGAGATGTGATGGCTATCCACATTTGCTAGAAGATTATTATAATGATGCTCCATGGGCCTTTTTAACATAAAGCATAAATGAGAAAACCTTAAACATCCAAAACCATAACCCCGAGAGATGAAACACCAAAAGGTTTTTGGGCCCCAATAGGGGTAGTTGATATGTCAACTTCTCGGGGGTGAAACTTTTGCATAGGATCTATGTTTGGGGTCCTCGGTACCTCGTCGAAAGGGTCTAGCCGAGGATTACCCATTCCATTCAACCTAACATTTTCCTTTTCCTACATGCCTTCTGATCCAAAAAAGCATCGCTTAGGGCCTCAAAACACCCTCTAAAGTTTGGGACCCAAAAAAACATAGAAAAACTACCAAGATGGAAATTGTTTGAGTTAGTGGAATGGGTGGGAAACCACTGATGTCCACCTAGATTATCCCTCCCCCCTTAGGAAGCAATGGTCTCCATTGCGTTGAGCGCCGCCATAAAATGTAGAAACTTATGTTGAACATGATGCTTGGTGAGCCACTTGCCTTGATGCAATAGTTGCCCTGCTTTGACAACCTGATAAAGTTGGATATTTTGTTGGCGGGTGCCCGTAACATGTGTGTCCATGATATGATCAATGTTTTCTTGTTCCATAAAATTAGGATTGAGATCTATAGATGTTAGTTACTCTGCCACTTTCGATGTGTCCAGTAGTGGTGTAAAATATAGTCAAAGGAGGTCCACATTGAATACTGGGTACAAGACAAGAAAAGGGGGAATACTTAACACAAAAATCATTGTCACCCACAACCTTGGTGATGGTGTAAGGTCCATAGTGAAGTGGACGTAGCTTTTGATGGGGTCATGTAAGGAACTCTTTATGCAAATACAACCAAACCTTGTCTCCCACCTTAAATTTGTTGGGACCTCGATGTTGGTCATGATGTTGCTTGTACTTAACATTGACTTTCTACAAAATATCATGGACTTGTTGGCAGATGTGGTGAATTCATTCAATGAATTTCATGTCCTTGTTGGCATTAGGTTAAGCATGGGAATATTATACTTGTGTTGACACAAGGGGCAATGCTACATCAATGGGGCCCAATAGTTGAAATCCCAGGCCCACCTGAAAAGGGTTGTGGCTGGTTGAGCTATGACAGGCTTTGTTGTAGCTTATTTGGACATAAGGAAGGCGTTCATACCATGTGTGTGGATGCTTGGAGTTGTACATGTGTAAGATATGCACGATCATCCTATTAGTGACCTATGTCTATCCATCAATATGAGGGTCGAAGGTAGTGGATTTAGTGAGCTTAGTGTCCAACAGTTACCAAAGGCTCGACCAGAATATGCTCAAGAATTTGTTGTTCCCGATATGATATGATGGTCTATGGGAGCCCAAAGTGTACCCATACATGCTCAAAGAAGAGATTGGTAGTGTCTTTGGATGTGATACTCTTCTTGCATGCAATCAGAATATCCATCGTAGAGAATCGATCAACAACCACAAATACACAATCATTTCCATGTTTGGTGGAGGGGAGACCTAACATGGAATCCATCGAGATGGATTCCCAAGGCCTGTCAGGAGTAGGAAAATGAGTGTATAGTCCTTGTTATTTAATGGCGGCCTTGGCAATGGAGTATCTAGGTCGGGATCTGATATACTTATTAACATCATGTCGAAGCTTCGACCAATAGAAATACTTATGTAGTACTCCCACTATCTTCTCCATTCAAAAGTGAACCACCACCCAACTATAGTGGAATTCCCAAATCAAATTTGCACACTCGCTTAAAGGAACAAAAATATGACATAGATGACATAGCAATCCATCCTAAAGATGGAATTCAACAATGATCGTGCCTCTTCCGAACATCTGGTTGGTCATAACAAAGTCATAATTGCTAGCACGAAGTTGGGACCATTCAAAGGTATCATGTCTGCAAGAGTCTAGCACCATGGTTAGTGTTACAACTAGAGGTCGAATGAGGAAATTAAAAACGTGATCAGTGCTCTCTTTCTTATACTTAATGTCGAGGTGAAATTACTGCAAGTATGTGGACCGCTTTTGATGGCAGTCATTCTGTAATTTTCCTTGTGTCTGCATGCACTGCAAAAGCTTGTGATCTGTATAGATGATTGTCTCCTTTTCTATAATGTAATTCTTCCATTAGTGATAGGCTTGTATGATATAATACATTTATTTGTCATAGGTGGGGTACTTCTGGATGGAATCTGAGAGTGTCTCATTGTGATAGGCCACCGAATTACCATGTCGACTGAGAACGACACCAACAACATAATCAAAAGCATATGTCTCAATCTTAAATGGTTGTTGCAGATCGGGTAAGGAGAGCACCGGGGTTGAGCATAAGCAATGTTTTATATCATCAAAGGATTTTTGTTGTGATATAACACACATAAATTTGGCTTTGCAACCACCCTTGGTCACTTAGATGAGTGCCCATGTGATATGGGAGAATCCCAACACAAACTTGGGACAGAAGTTGGCAAGGTCTAAGAAGCTTCGACACTTAGTGATTGTTTTCGAGGCTGGCCAATCACAAATGAATTGGATCTTGGCTGGATCGACATGCACACCATGCTCATATATAATGTATCTAAGGTATTGGACCTTGTTCATACCGAAGGATAATTTCTCTAAGTTAGCATATAGCTTGTGTTTACGTAGAGTCTGGAGGACATATTGAATGTGCTACAAGTTTTCTACCCAACTCTTGTTGAATATAGGGATGTCATCCAGATATAACACCAAAAAGGAATTGATGAAGGGTTGCAATATGTCATCCATCAACCTCATGAAAGTTGTTGGGGCACTCATCAAGACAAATGGCATGACCAACCACTCGAAAATACATTCTTTACACTTGAAAGTAGTCTTCCATACATTAGTATATTCTATGGGAACCTGGTGGTAGTCGAACTTCAAATCAATATTACTAAAGTGCTTGGCCTCCTTGAGTTGGTCGAGAAGGTTGTCTATTTGGGGAATTGGGTATCGGTTCTTGACTGTGATTTTTCTCATATATCTATAATCAATACAGAGTTGCCAGGTCTCGCCTTTCTTCTGTACGAGCACGATTGGGCTTCCGCAGGTACAGGTGCTTGGTCGAATGTGCCCTTTTTAGAGAAACTCTTGAATTTATCACTTGATTTCCTCATTTTCAAGGAGATAGTACTGATGCACTGGCACATTAGGAAAAGGATTACCAGGGGTCATTTCAATTGAATGTTTAACCTGACAATGCAGAGGAAACCTAGTAGGTGAGGTGAAGATGTCCCGGTATTATTCCATAAATTTTCCACTTGCTTCTATTGTGTAGAGGAGCCTTGTGCGAAGGCCATGGATGTGGTAGTGGCCTTCTGTCACTCTGAGAGTGAATCTTGAAGAGGACAAATTTCCCAATTTGGGAGATGACCTTTCTGCACTGCTTAGCTGAGACTAAAGAAATTGTGGTAAGTGGAGCTATCTCTGGTATCCTGTACAATTGTTTTCCCATATTAATAATGACATTATGAGGTCTAGACTCATATACAGCATGACATTTCCACATATATGGTTGGACTAAAAGAACATTAAAAAATTCGAGTGGCAAAACATCACACAATACCTCATCCTTGAAGGGCTTGATTCCATAGGGCAGGCAACACTGTTGGTTGAATCAGAGATCTCAACCTTGGTTGAGCCACTCGATGTTGTATGGGTGCAGATGTGGTGTTGCTGACAAATCCAACCAATTCATGACCCCTACTAAGATGAGGTTCTTTTGCATTCTGCTATCAATAATGAAATGTAGTGGAGCACCCTTCACCCACATCTGTGAGTTAAAAAAGGCACTCACCTTCGTCCAACTCTTATGGTTCATTTGGTTGGATCTTAGTGGTAGTGATTGTGGAACTGGGTTCTGCATCAATGATATGCTTCCCCTTGTCTTGATCCAAATCATAGTTGGAGCCTAGATCTAACTCTGAGGCTTTTATTTCAACCACCAATGAATGCTTCAAGTGACATTCCTCATTGTTGTTTCAGGGACTATCATGGAACTCGCACCACTTCCTAGTGTCTTTATTCATCTTCTCATTACACTTTTTTGTTTGCAGCTTACACTGGTTGTCCCGAGGTTGTCCATCCTTGCTTTATCATTTGTTTTGTGTGTTGTGGATGCCTTTTCCTAACTTCTACTGTGATGAATTCATAAATCCAAACTCTTATTTATTCTTTTACTTAAAATTTGCTCAATTTTGACAACATGTTGATAAGTGGCTCACAATGACGAGATGTCCAGAAAATCCATTTCTGTTTGGATGTACCTATGTAGTCCCCCACGGTTTTTTAGAACTAGATGTTTCTCGGAGTATTTGGTACCCATATTGGTGCACAAGGTATGGAAGGTATTTGTGAACTCTAGCACTATTTGATCCCTCTCCTAACGCGGTGTGGTCCATCTCATGTATTGGTCATCGTAGTTTCCAATAGGATAATATTGTTCCTTGATTGCATCCATAAAAGAGTCCCAAGTGGGATTGGCACCAAATATTCCAAACTCCTGTGTGGATTTTTTCTCACATTAATTCTCCAACCAATGTTTGACATGGGGGACAACCTTAAGGAGCAAAAAAGGTGATATTTTCCTTATTGGAAAAATTGTGAACAGAGAAATAACCTTCTAGTAGATTTAACAACTTTTGCAAAGCATCTGCATCTATCTGACCTTCAAATACAAGAATATCAAAATTAAATTGCACCTTGAAGGGGGTGGTGCCTCCAAAGTGGCCACTTGAGGAAGATGTGTTGGTTTTTGTCGGTAGTAGTCAAAGGATTTGGGAAAAATTGTCCATCGTCGCATTCCTTTGTTCCGCTAGAACTTCTGTGAGCAACAAATTAATAGGATTTTTCGCTCTCCCTCGTTTGGATTTTCCTCTACCATGGGTGGCCATTGTGGTCAGTGAGGATGGTCTTCCAAAGGCTCGACTACTTTGAGTCTTAATGCCTTATACCCTGACCTCATTGGGGACATGCATAGAGAAACATATAAAGAGTAGACCACTATGATACCATTGATCTGGATTTATAAGGGAACAAAATGAAACACAAAAAGGATAGAAACACAGAGATATATTAATACTCAATTTCAATTGACGAATGAAATATGTAGAGACTGTAAAAGAAAATATAGCGTGAAATGAACTCGCTAGAATGGTGGTAGCTTATCTCTGAGAAGAGATGTGATGGCTACACGCATTCACAAGAATATGATTACAATGAGGCTCCAAAGGCCTTTTTAACATAAAGCATAAATGAGAAAACCCTAAACATTCAAAACCCTAACCCTGAGAGATGAAAAGACAAAAGCTTTATGGGCCCTGATGGGGGTAGTTGATGCGTCAACTTCCCAGGGGCACAACTTTTGTATACGATCTCTGTTTGGGGCGCTTGATACCTCGTTGAAAAGGTATAATTGAGGATTACACATTCTTTTAAACCTAGCATCTAATTTATCCTACATGCTAGGTGTTTTTTAGCCACAAGAATGTTGTTTAGGGCCTCAAAACGACCCTAGAAGTTTGGGACCCGAAAAACTGTAGAAAAACTGCCAAGATGAAAATTGTTTGAGCCAATGGAATAGGTAGGTGACCACCAATGTCCACCTGGATCACTAAAAAACTATGATGATTGGTACACAATATAGATGACTCTGCTTAAGGAAAGAGACCAAATGGTGTCGGAGTACACTAACATCTTCCATACCTTACTCTCAAAGTTGGGTATCAGAGACTTCAAATGACACTTGGATATTAAGTATTGAAGTGGACTACACATGTACATCCAAACAGAGATGGATTTCTTGGAAATATCTTCAATAGGATCCGCTTATCGATATGTTGTCAAAATTGATCATAAATTTAAGTAGCAAAATAAGCGAGAGTTCATGTCCGCAAATACACAACAACAAAAGTATGGAAAAGGTGGAACTAACTCATATAAAAAAGGGCATATCAATGAAGGCCAACCTAAAGACAACCAATCCAAGCCAGAAACAAATAATGGTAATGGGAATATGAAGAAGGACACTAGAAATGGTGTGAGTTCTAATAAATCCCCTAGCACAACATTGATGAATGTCGCTCAAAACAATCATTATTAACCAAGATTAAAGAAAAAGAGTCAAACCCTGACTTGAAATCTAATTCAGAGTAGGATAAGGGAAAGTGCATAATCGATGCAGAACCTAGTGCTACCATCAAAACCACAAATATCCAACCCAACAAGTCAGAGGATCTTGAGGAAGGGGAGCACCTCTTCCATTCATAGATGTGGGTGAAGGGAAGCCCACTACATTTGATTATTGACAGTGAGAGCTAGAAGGACCTAATAGTGGTTGAGGTCATCAAGATATTAAAGTTTTCAATGATGCCACACCCCTAACCATATACCATCTATTGGTTGAGCCAAGGATGAGACTGACATGTCAGCCAACAGTGTCGTGTATCCTACGACATCAAGCCCTTAAAAAATGAGGTACTATATTATTTTTCCCCACTCGAAGTTTTTGATGTTATTTTAGGATAATATTATATGTTGAAACATCATTTTGTTTATGATTCCTGACCCCACAATATCATTATCAGTTTGAGGGGTCATCCCTATAGAGTACTCGAGGTAGTTTTGACTACTGCAATTTCATTAATGATCTCAACAAAACATTGCCAAAAATTAATATCACAAATTGTGAAGTTTTTCATCTTCATGGTTCGATCAGAAGGGGAACAAAAGGTCAATATAACCACCACAACTTCAACACATGGTATCTCTACACAGCAGAAATAGATGGACAAGCTTGTAGCAGAAGAAAAAAAAACCTCTTCACTTCACCTATAGGGGTGCCTCTACACTATCAAGTCAAACATCCCATTGATTTGATATCGAGTGCTCCTTTTCCCAATGGTCCAACATAAAAAATATCCCTTTTGGAGAATGAGGAAATCAAGCATTAAATTCATGAGCTCATCCACAAGGGCCACACTTGACCAACCTCCTTACCTTGTGGGAGCCCAATTGTGTTGGTGTATAAGAAGGTTGGAACATGGTGGCTCTGTATTGATTATGGATCCTCGAAAAAAATCATAGTCAAGAACTGATACTTGATCCCCTCGAATGACAATCTTCTTGATCAGCTCAAGGGTTCCAAGTTCTTCAGCAAGATAGATCTGAATTTGGGCTATGAATTGGTTTCAATAGAATTAAGTAATGTATGGAAGACAACCTTCAAATCTAAATAATCCTTCTTTTGAGTGGTTGGTCATGCCTTTTGACTTGACTAGTGATCCACTTACATTCATGAGGATCAAAGATGATAACTTGCGGCCATTCACAAACTCTTTTGTGCTGGTCTATTTGGATGAAATCCTCATCTTTAGCCAGACCTAGGTATAGCTCTTCTAGCACATTCAGGAGGTCTTAAGAACCTTGCGGAAACACAATTTATATGCCAACCTAGAGAAATGATCATTCAACATGCATAGAATCCAATACTCAGGATACATTGTGGATGAACATAGGGTGCATGTCAACCTAGCCAAGATCAAATTCATTCATTATTAGCCAACCCCGATGACTCTGACAGTGCTTCAAAACTTCCTAGGACTTGGAAACTTCTATCATATGTTCGTGTTGGGTTTCTCTCATATAATTTGTCCCTTAAGTCAAGTAACCAAGGGAGGAGATAAAGCAATGTTTTCTTTGTATAAATCACAGTGAAAAGCATTCCAAGATCTGAAACATCACCCCTATTCCGCACTAGTCTCACATTATTAGATCTACAACATTCGTTTGATATCAAGATAGATGCCTCTAACTATTCTATTAGTGTCATCCTCACTCAGCAGGGACATCTAGTTGCCTATCATAGTGAAACATTATCTGATGTTGTTCACATGTATCCCACCTATGACAAAGAGATGTACTTGACTATGTAGGCGTACCGATAGTGGAAGTATTGCATTCTATATAAGGAAACGGTCATCCACAATAATCACAAGCCTCTGTAATTCATGCAAACAAAAGGGAAGCTACAAAATGAATGCCATCATAAATGGTCCACATACCCACAACAATTCCACCTAAATATTAAGTATAAGAAGGGAAGCACCAATTGTGTTGCCGACAGCCTCAATCAACCCCTGATTGTGGCCCTCGCTACAGTTATTAACTCACATGGGCACGAGACCTCTAGGTGGACACAATTATACAACAAAGACTCTTGCTACACTACTACTTATCAAACCCTGAGTGTCGGAAAACAAGTTCCAAACTTCCACCTCTAGGATGCACTCTTGTGTTATCTTGACCATCTATGTGTTCCTTCAAGTGAGCATGAAAAGATAATTTGGGAATAACATTACAATAAAGTGGTAGGGAACTTATTGGTTGTGAAGACAGTAGAAGTACTTCAGAATCATTTCTATTGGCCCAAGCTTTGAGATGATGTTGGTAAATACATCGAGTCATCGCTAAGTCATCCATAAAGAAGCAGGGGCTCTACACTCCTCTCCCTACACTATAAAATCCATGAGATTCTATCTCCATGGATTACATGTCAAGGTTTCCCTCCACCAAACATGGCCATGATTGTGTTTTTGTGGTCATCGATCGATTCTCTAAGATAGTTATTTTAACACCTTGTAAAAAGAGTATCACAGTCAAGGCCATCGTTAAACTATTTTCTATGCATATTTGGGTTCATTATAGGCTACCATAGATCATCATTTCAAATAGGGAAAACGGGTTCCTTAACACCTTTTGGTCCAGCCTCTGGTCTCTGATGGACATCAAGTTGACCAAATCGACTTCCTTTCATCTCCAAACAAATGGATAAATAGATGTTATCAACAAGATGATCTTTCATATCCTACACATGTACAAATCCAAGCATCCATGTACATGGGATGAGAGCCTCCCATATGTTCAACATAACTATAGAAAATCCCTCCACAGATCCATTGGTTAGATCCAGTTTTAGGTGTTCTTGGGGTTCCAACCATTGGCCCCCATTCATGTAGTTCTATTTGTTCCAACTTCCCTGATATAGTCCTCCCATGCTCATATTGAAGCCGACAGAGAAATCAAATTTATTGAATGGATCCAGCACCTCCAACAATAGGTTCATGATATCTTGGAGAAGGCTAGTGCCAAGTATAAGCAGTGACACAACTAGCATTAGGTTCCTCACAAATTTCATGTTGATAACAAGGAGTGGTTGCATTTGCAGAAAGAGTGCGTCAGAAGCCCCCACATAAATATGAGACCACTCTAATATAGGCCTTACACCATGAAAAAGGTTGTGGGTTGTGGGTGAGAATGATTTTGAATGGATTATTCCTCATTTCCTTGGCTTGCACCTAGTATATAATGTGGAACTACTTCGACCAGATTTCCCACCTTTGTTGGACACCTCAGAGGTGGCTGAGTAATTATCCCTTATAGAACTCGATCCCAAATGAATCACACAAGCTCCAGTGGATCAAATCATGGACACTAGAATGAAGGGCACCTGCCAACAAATCATACAACTCTAGTGGGCTATCAAAGCATGAAAACTACTTCAGCAAGGCAAGTGACTTACCGAGGTTTAGATTTAGCAAAATTTTCCTCATCTCCTGAGGAAAATTGATGCAATGGGGACCACTACTTCCTAAGGGGGGAGTACTGATCTAGGTGGATATTTATGGCCACACACCTCTTCCACTGACTCATCATGGTTCTCCATCTTGTTCAATCATGCTTCTCCATCCTGGTCGATCACAATTCTCCATCTTGGTCGATCACAGTTCTCTATCTCGGCCATTTTTGTTATGATTTTTGGGTCTTAAACTTTCGAGGTCATTTTGAATCCCTAAACAATGTTTTTTTGGACATTAAGGGGCCTATAATAGCCATGGCATTCAATGGCCCTACCAAAAATTATACTTCTCAATTAGATATTTCCAACGAGCTATTATGCACCCAAACATAGATAGTATGCAAAATTTTCACCTACGAGAAGTTGGCATATCATCTAACCACCTCAAGGCCCGCAAACCTTTTGGTGCTTCGCCTCCTAGGGTTAGGTTTTTGGACCATTAGGTTTCTTGATTTATGTTAAGAGGCCATTCTTTCAGCCTCTTGTGATATCTTTCTACAAATTAGCATAGTTGATATCTCTTTCTCTTCAGAGATAAGCTACCACCATTTCAACCATTTTGTGTTCTACAATATAGTATTATTCTATTCATTAATAGAAGTTAGGTTTCACTGTATTTATTTTTTCTCTCCTATAGTTTTGTTTGTATCTCATTTCATTCTCAACATAATCTGTATCAATAACCACAGATACGAGATTCAATGTAGGAGTCTCACCAACTCACCATGGACTAAGTTCTTGCTACATTTCATTTCGAACAAGGATTGACTATTTCTATCCCAGCCATCAATGATTTCATTCCATTTCTACAAGAACATTACCCACCACAACATTACATTGAAATCCAATTTTAATTGCATAACCATGGATCTACTTACCTTGTTCTAAAGCCAATAAATTTACACATGCATGAAGAACACTGGCCATAGTGATTGGGTTGGGTTTTATGCATAGGAAAACTTGCATTTCATTTAATAATTTCAAGGCTTCATAGGGATGGTGAATCTTAGGATATCCAACAATGATTACATTGCATGAACCAACATCTCATTTAGACATTCTTTTGAATAACTAGTGGGAAATGCTAAAATATCCATGTTTGGCTTGCATGTTTGAAAATGCATTGCCCACAACATTACATTCAAATCTAATTCTTATTGCAAACATGGATCAACATACCTTTCTCTAGAGCCAATAAATCTACACATGCAAGCATGAGACGAATCATGATGATTAAGTTGGATTTTGTGCCTGTGGATTGGATTTTGTTTATGAATGTCAAGTCTTCATGGGGATGGCCAATCTCGGAATAACCAACAATGATTGAATTCCACGACCGTTAATTTATATCAAATATAGTGTAAACAAGTTTTATTGTGGCAACGTTGGAATCTTACATTTGTTTCCTGACAAGGTTCATGCCATTAACAGTATGAGGAACCTTGTCAAGTTACCATGGAATAGCTACTTGCTACATTTCATTCCCAATAAGAGTTTAATTCTATAGCAATAACAATGATTCCATTCCATTTCTATAAGACCACTTCCCATAAAAAAAAAATTACATTCAAATATGCAAGCAAAACACTAGTACAGGCAAAACACTAGTACACCTATTGAACAATGATTATTCAAATATATATTTTTTTCAAAATAAAATAATACATTGGATATTTCACATTAAATCGACATATAATTTATACGTAAATGTTTATATTATGTTGAAGGTTTAGCATCAACATCACATCAATTAAGTGCCATCTAAAAAATAATATTAGACTTGCCACATGGCAGGAGCCATGTTTGAAAAATTATGGTGTGTAATGTGACATGTGGAAGGTGCCACGTTGATATTTGCTAATGATGGTGCATTACATATCATCATTTTGTTGACATGGTACCTACCATGTGGTACTCACATGGAATTAGATGCCAGTTATGTGATGCCCATTCATTATTCACACATCGAACAAACTTTGGTCGATGAAAGTAATTGGTTCTTAAGCACTATAACACCCTACTAGGTTATACAATAATAATAGGGTGTTATTATCTCACTAAGTAAATCACCATTTTCTAGGATTTTTTTTTAATCCACTACAAAGTATTTATATGTGTTTCTACATGTAATAATCATGTTATATTCATTATCATTTAAAGAAATCTAGAATGATTGAAATGTGAAGGAATAAACAACATTTGTTTGTATATTTCAACCAATAAATTCGATGTTCTTAAACTAACATTAGATGAAATTTCAAGTAAATATTTTTGGAGCAATTTAATCTCAATATTTAGCAATAAAACAATTCAAAGTGACAAGTAAAATACCTACCTTAATGTTGTTTTTCAAGTTGAATAACTCTCTTTATTGAGACTCCTATCCTCTTGCCTAGAATGGAATTAACCTCATAGCTAACTCGGAGCCTAGTTGACTTCCTAAATCCACAAAACCTTTGGGTTTCCTAGACCTCTCTACCCAAGACTCTGAGAACAACAATAGTGCTAGCAATATGATGTAATGGAATATATTCCCCAATATAAAACAATATCAAATTTTGAGTGGATAAAAATATTCTCCCTTCAAGATTTGTGTTTTCTTCCAATTTTTCCAACCCTTCCTCTTCCTTTTCTCACCTTGTTTATCAGCCTTACCCCCTTGCCAAAATCCTCACCTCCTTTCCTTCTAAATTTGATCCCCCCCCCACATTTCAAGGTTCCTCGGGGAAATATAGTCAACCCTTCCTATCCTGTGGGATGACAACTTTATCCTAGGTTAAATTAAAGGAATTAATAAAATTAAATGCAAATCCCCAAAGAAAAGCCTACCCATCGATGTCTCTAACTTTTCCTAAAATTTAGTTGATTTCGTTCAAATATTTGCACTAACTAACCAAGAGCTTATTGCATATTAATTTAAATTCCAGATAATCATATTTTACGTAAATCAATTTTCCAAAGTTGTTAAATCATAAATTATTTTTTTAACAACCTAGTTTAATAGTTAATGAATTTATGAAACTATACTAATGTATGCACATCGAGTATGCAAGCATAGCTAGCGCACACGTATCCTTTGCATCTACCATAATAAACAAGTGATGCTCCTAATGCACAATTCCTAGATGTTCACAGTGAATCATGCATAATGGTAAATCAAGTAAATGCATCATCAAATAATATTCATTAACAAAAGCATAAAAATCAACACTCATTTATCATTATACTTAAATTATCATGATGAAATTAAACAATTATTTTAAGCATGGGTGGAATTGGGTATCAAATTAAAGAGTGACACATCAATCCCTTTTAGGACCCAAATTGACTTAGAATGATCCCTCCTCCTAAGCATCTACTTTTATCTTCCATCCACTCTCCCTTCGTCTACTACCATATGCTAGAGAATTGACTAAATCAACGCAACTCCATATATAATCCTAATGCAGAAGCATCAATTATATTGACCTAATTTCCCCAACATGCAATCAATAGTTTCCATCACATGTCTAGGGGAGCATGGCTAACATGACCCTCCCATAGTTCTAGGTTTTGGAGGATACATGGTCAACACTAGGTTCAACACCCTAGCATTGATCATACTATACAACTATTATTGTTCTTAGAGCCACGTCATTGAATAACCATTTTGGGAAACTGTGCATACTATCAAAACTACACTTATAGATGTAGCAATGTTTGTTACTAGTAATTAAATCATAAATAATGTTAATAGCATACAAATACCATTTTGATATCCACAACATCAATGTTACCTTAGTGTTATAGTTAATTGCCTAGCTGGTCAACTTGTAGGTTAGCTTACCAAAAACACATCTCCATGTGTAAACATAGAACAATTTCATGCTATAAACTATGTTACTTATCGACATTTAATGTAAGTAAATTATGTTTATCTACCATATGCAACGCATCAATTAAACATTCACTACATATATTGAATCTGTATCCACGTGCTGAAACTTCAAGTTTTAATATGCGTGTTTAAGGGAAATCACATAATTATTATAGCTAAGAACATTAAATAATAAAACTCATATGTTGTTTTTCAAGGAAAACCTCATGGGAAACCCTATGAGTACTTCCCCATGATCCATGAATGGAAAACATGGTAAACCATTGGCCATGATTATGGAGCCTAACCCTGAAGAGATCAAGAGAGTCAAACCCTATCACCTCCCCAACTTTGGGTGAGAGATCTCAAGTCTAGCTCATTATTGCTTGAGCTAACCCTTGGGGCTAAAATAAAATAAACCTCATATGTTATCCACACATAGGTAGGTCCGTCCTCATAAAAATAGTCTCTATAAGTCTACTTGAGTCCAACAAATACTAAGCAAATAAATAACTAGATAATCCATAGTATAATTTAGTTGCCAACAACTAAAAGGTGTTGAATTTACATTAGTGGGACATTGATTGGACATCGATTATTTCACATCCAATAACTATTAGTTGATTTTTTTTTAATTAGGGTATTACTATTGTTTAAGCAACATGTGCTCAATATGGTGTAAGTTGAATATTCAATGAGTTACGAGCTACATTGAACATATGTGTAGGCAGGTCATGAGTCGATATGAATTTGATGTGTGAAACATTGATTTCACACTGGATTGCAACCACAAATGCAATAGTGATTAAATGATACCTTTAAAAGAAAATCAATACAAAGACCCTACATGTCTTGTTATCCTTCGCCACTTTTAACCATAACCTACATATTTGTTTGGTAGATTCTAGGTATTCTACTAGCGTTGTGACCTACTCAGTTTTTGATAAGTTAAATGCTAAACTTGCCAAATCTTCCTTGCAAATCATTCAATTAGACATGCCTATATTGTAGGTTGAAGGGGAATTATAAGACACATTTATCCATATATATTAAGATCCAAGTGTCCATCAAGTCGTTGATATTATGGTTGTAGGCATTCTTGAAGCATATGATACACTGCTAAGGAGAGATTGGCCACCTAATATGAAAGGATACTTTGCAACCAATTGGTCTCACCTATGGCTTCCCTAATAGGGAAAGCCTAATAAGATAAATATTTGAGCAATAAAGGCCAATGACATACATTGTAACCAATCTTGATTTGAAAAATGAGACCAACAAGCATGTTAAAACCAATATAGGAGTGTTTTTCTTATTTGTACTTTCATTTTTTCTTGAACAACCTAGATATCCCATTCCCTCTTAAGCTAATACGATACTCCTATTGTTGATACTGTGGGTAGTACTAATTTAGGTAATTCAATACCCACTAGCATTTGGTAACTCTATTTTTATGCCGACAAAACTAAAGCTGGTGCAGGAGAAAGATATATTCTCATTGACCCCATCAAGAATATAACTCCTTTTGAATATAGACTAGAGTCTTTGTATACTATAATATAGTAGAGTATGAAGCTTTAATTATCAAACTTCAACATGACATAATATTTATAGATATAACACCTAGAAGTGTTTGTCGATTATGAGGTACTCATCAAATACGTGAAAAGTAATTTCAATTTCAATTCTCCTCATTTAACCAAATACTTGTAGAGGACATTAGACTCAACAAATTCATTCCGATCATTCCATATCAAATCAATACCTAGACAATAAAATAATAGTGGACTCCTTGGAAGCTACAACTGCATCTCTTTCCCTAAGGAGACAAGTTTTGTTGTAGAACTTGCCTTAGGCCATCTATACCAGACAATCAATATATTTTTCATTTTGTGTCTAATGAGAAAACCTTTAAGGGTTTCGTTATTGATGATGAAGAACATTTGAATTTTATGGTCAATTAGAATGATGGGACAATTAACTTGAAAACCAAAAAAATCCCAAAGGGTATTCAAACTTTAGAAACAATTCTGACTTGCAAGATAGATTTCAAAAAGCTTTTTGCACTAAAACAACAAATTCTTCCTTAAAGAGCAAGGTCATTAATATTGGGATAGAATAGAATCCCATTAAACTTGGAACATGTTGTACCCCCAATGTGAAACAATGACGCTATATCTAGTTGTTTAAAGAATACTAAGATGTATTTGCTTGGACTTGTGAGGAATCATAAATATATGATTATAGGATAATCCAACATACCATAAATAAGATCAATTTGGAAGTAACAAAAGCCTATACATGCTTTAATAGATCTTATTATTTAGAAGGACTTGAGGAAATTTTTAGATGCTAGAATTATACTTCATAGACATTCTATTTATGTTTCCAACTTGGTTGCAATCCAAAAGAAGAGTGGGGAGATCTTACTCTATGTCAATTTTAGAAACCTGAGTAAGGATTCTCCAAAAAAATATTTTCCCCTCCCTTCTATGGACCAAATATTGTAGTTATTTACTAGATCTAAAATGATGTCCTTATTGGTCGCGTTATCATGATACAACTAAGTTTTGGTAGCGTAGGAAGATTGATATAAAACAAACATTACTATTAAATGAGGTACTTTATCCAACAAGTGGATGTGTTCAATTTGATCAATGTTAGCACTCATTTCAATATATTGTGGATATTTATTTTTGAAGGATGATTAATAAATATGTTGTTATATGTATGGAAGACATTACTATTTTTTCTAAAGATGTGTCAAGCCATATAATTCACCTTACACATACATTTAACTGCTATCAAAATTATAGGATTTGTTTGAATCCCAAGAAGATAAGTTTGCAATTATTGAAGGAAAATTCTAGGGCGCATCATCACAAAGGATGGGATTCATGTCTACCTAGATAGAATGAATCCATTGTCTAGATCCCTCTCCTGACTTGCAAGAAATCTATGTAGTCCTTCTTAGGTAAAATTAATTTTATGAGAAGATTTATCTTTAACTGTTTTGAAATTGCAAAACCACTAAATAAGAAGATCAACGAGGATTCACATTTTAAATGGAAATATGTTGAAAATGGGACTTCTAAATAGATAAAAATGAGTTCTCTTTGTTTTGGCCTTTTTAGATCCCATGTTCATCCTAGAAGTAGGTGCTCTCTTTGTGATCATTCAAATACACTAAGATTATTTATCCCCCTTTACACTTTGAGGGTTTCGATGAGCGTGCTTTGATACGAATAACAATAAAAAAAGGCCTCTTGAGGCCCAAGAGGGGCTTGACCTTTATTTTCTTCATTTACTCTTGATTTCTTTCATGTAGGTGACTTAGAATGACTAATACGGGATCAACAATTCTTCCCACATTTCCATTTCTTTATTTGAACCCCCAAAATGACATTTGTGCCTCAACTCTTGGAGTACCCAACTTGGAGGTCGAGCTATCTTTCAAGCATAGTATTTCAAATAGAGTGTTTCCTTTATGAGTCGAGAACTCGAGCACTAGTGGAGACCGCCTCGGTACTCTTTTGAAAGGGAGTTTGTTATTCATTCCCCTGAGCTCCCTATAGTTTAAACTCAAATAATTCCTCGTTCTTTCAAATTTTGAAAGCTCTAGAATATAACCGCATCAATCTCCCAAGCCCTTAAGCGAGACACACCTTTACTCTATTTGAATAGTAGTCTCTCGAAAGTAAGAGACCTCTTTAAGTGTTCAAATCCCTACTATGCACTCTTAGAAATCAAAGACTTGAATCCTGGGAAAGGCTTCACCTTTAAATTTTCTCACACCTTTCAACTAAGTTTGTCCATATTGGATCGAAAATAAACATGAATGGAATGACTCATATCTACTTAAATTAATTGGCAAAAGAGAGAATTACATGATAATCTACACAAGGTTTGAAGAGACTACTACAGAAAATGATGGAGATGTGAGAGTGCAGTTGTTAGCATATTGGTCACAACACTGACTCAATCAACCACCTATCCATTCATTGGGCTACGGAACCCTACCAATTGTAAGAAGACAAAAATAGTAAAGGAACATTGTAGATGGGAGGTGAAGGGACAAGGACACCTAAACTTCTAACTACCACAAGCAAACTTTTGAAACTATCTATTAAACATGTGCAAAAGAAAGAAGAAGGGGTTCTACTAGAAAAAATAGTATGGAAACTTTGATCAAATTCTTGTATAACAGAATGCTAATGGCCCATGAAGTTGGATTCTTGGTAAATCTATGCAATTGCTAATAAAAATAAGGTTGAGAATGATCGTTCTAAAGTTGGTTTTCCCATTTGGGTTTCCAAGGTAAATCATTGTCTATTGTGGTTGTATTCCCTATGTATTGCTTCAACATTGTGTTTATTTTCCCTTTAATTTTTGAGTTGTGGGTTTGTACAAGTGTTTAGTGTGGAGCTATCTCTAGTTTTGTTTATAGTGCTACTAATAATAAGTACACACAACCAATGAACTCACTGCTCTTTAGACACAAATTGATAGTGACTCACAAATGCATTTGTTGCATAATGGTTACTCCCCTACAACAAATCATTTTTTTATTTGGTGTTTATTTCATGGTTCTGTAAGAAATGTAAGGGTAGTGATATGAGTTCCTAATTGTATATTGGCTTGAAACCATCACACAAGTTCCATTCATTGAGCAAATCCCCACACACAGTAATCCATTGATTCACATGACAATCATTTTTTTGCATGGTTTGCTCATTGTGTATTATCAATTCCATTGACAAGCAATGCATATGTGATCACCCATGCCCAAGTCCAAATTTTGTTGCTTTAATTAACAACAATCTTCATAACATTGGGTATTTTGATTTGTGATTTTTCTATTGTGAATGCATGTGTAGTGAATTCAGTTTGAAATCGTGTATTGGTGTGAAGCCATATCAATTATTTATTGAATATGAAAAAACCCTCACATAGGGTGATTCTTTGATCCACTACCATGTTGGCTTGAACCTTGTTTTGATTGTTATTACCAATCGATCCTAGAGTAGTGTTGTTTTCCTTGAAACTAGAAAACCACCAGTACAAGTTGTTGTTTTGAACTATAGACCTATGGTAGGGTATTCTCTACCATAATTAGATTTTGTGAGAAAGACATTTCTTCTTGGAGTATTGGCTATCATAAGTCATACATAGAAGGGTAACGATAGTATTTAATATCCATGAATAAATCACAGTGAAGCATATTTACAGTCTAATAGTGTTTGTGAAGGACAAAGTACTTATTTCTACATTAATAATATGTGTTGGTGAGACAAGTGGGCTATAAATCCCTCATTTATGGATCATATGGTATCTAGGCCAAGTTCAAAAATACTTGAAGAAGAACCTATATGGTAAATACTCATAGTCAATATTGAGATAGTGGACAAGCATTGCTTCATGTAGAGATTGAGAGGATCTACAGGGAAATTTCCCTTGCCCCCTTCTCCTTCACCACCCCCTCCTCCTAGAAAAAACCTTGTTCCTAAGATTTTGTTATCTATGGATAGTTTGAACCTTATAGAACTATCTCATATTATTAAAGAGCATGTCCAGCATGATGTCACTTGGCCAAAAATGCCTACCAAGTTGCCATTGGATTTTCCAAGTTCAAAGTTTGACCTAGGGAAGACACCACTAATCATGTAATGGCCTTTCATCTATTGTGTTCCTCAAATAGTATTAGAGAATATTTTGTTAGGATTAGGTTGTTTAAATGAACCCTCACTCAGGTTTTTTCCAAATGTTATGTTGAACTTTCGTCGGGTGCCCATACCACCTTTGCAGCCTCACTGTAATCTTCGTGAACTTATTCCATTCACCAATTTTCCATGACATGGGGGTCAATATGTTTACTATGTGTCATCAACCACTTCCACTCACATCATATACCACATCCATGAGTGGCACCAATGACCCAACCTATCCAATATGAACTTAGAAGTCCCCCTCTTCATGGATTGGTTTTTGAAATCACTCTTCCCCTTCATTACTAAACATGTGGCTACTACCATGCCCCAAACTAAACAAGAGACACTCCTTAAGGTACAATAATTTGACATATTATATGCTTAATCATGATATCTATACATTGTCATCTTGGACACTCCTTGACACCCTTCTTATGAACTTCCTAAGTGAGGGAATCTTAAGTTGTTGAAATATTATAGGGTCATTTTCTCATGCTAAAGATAATTTTGGTAACATTTGTTTGTCCCTTAACATTAGTATTTATGGAAATCACAATGGGGTGATAACACTCCTTATGGAGGACCAACCATTCCTTGTGATACCCGTAGTCCTTACCATTGTATACATCATGAATCCAACACTTTGTACATGTACTCCTCCACTTTTTATGCAGGACCATCTATTTCTAAGCCATGTAACCCTTTTACCCAGGGTACCCCACAAGTGTTCCCACCCTATCAGGGATATTTTTTCCTTCTAAACCTTTAGCCCCTTCTAACATAAATCCAATTCAACCTTCTCCTTTCCAACTTGAGGCAGATTTTTCATAGTGAGTCTACTAGGACAACCCAATCAATTCCCACCCCCCTTAAAAAATGAGAGTAATCCAAATAAGGGAAACAATCAACACCAAGTAGCATTGGGGGAAATACAATCAAGGTCGGGACCAACCCTCCAAGGACCAAAAAATCCATGGTAGTATCAACCATCCCTGCACTATTTATGGGATATACAACCACAACACTCATCATTGTCCTACAATGCCCAAGATTCAACACATGTGTGGCTTACAGGGTAACCAAAATAACAATCCCTCACTTGGGAGTGTTCACCTCCCACAAGCGAACTCTAATTATCCATCATCCATGATCTTGTACATTTCCTTCCCCCATAAATATTTAGCATCCCATGGTCAAGATGCTCATACATCCTCTTCTTCTTCTAATTCATCAAAAGTTCGAGACCTTCTACCAAACATATATACATGAACTTCGATGACTTACACCTTTACACACACACATGTGCATTTGGAATGCCTAACCTTGAACCTATCAATAAGCATGATACCAATTTGACTTCTAGTGATCCCTTATAGATCTCTTGACCCATTATGGACTCAACACCTTGTGTGCCCAAATTGACCCTACATAGGATTATACATAACCCACATGCAAGGGCTACCCATAGCTATATTATCGTCGACAATTTAGCTTAGTCTCTATTTTCCATGTCAAAATTAGAGATCCTTTGAATTTTCCCTTCCAAATGAAAGGCCTCATTTTCCACCTTTGGGGCCATTAACAATTTAGTTTCTTGGTTAATGACATTTTTATTTTGAAAAAATAAAGCCTAGGCTCTCTATTTTTGTTGCATTATAGGTCCTACTCATGATTAAGAACCTCAATATTCATCATTGTATTATGGAAAAAATGCTTCCACATACACCATGTCTTTCCTAGTTTGGAAGAATTTGGTGTCCTAGAGTTGATCTCGTCCACCATCACCCCTTGTTCCTATGATGGACATCCTTCCCAACTACAAGGGATTTTCCAAAATCTTCTCATCGAACTTATAAGAAAAAATTAATTGATTGATATCAAAGTCATGGGAAAGTGAATTGATTACAACATTTTACTCAAGTGTAGTTATGTATATTCCATGAAGGTAGTCACCTCATCATTATTCCATTCCATGTAATTCCCCCACGATAAGAAATTAATCACCCTTGATGAACTTACATAGTACTAACCCACCACAACTTCTCATCTTAATTGTGTTTTCCCACCATTGGACGCCTTGTCCCATTTTGTCCTTTATTAACAAGGGTCCTGACATTTAAAAAAATCTTTATTACTTGGGGTTTACAATGGAACTCCTCCCCAAACTTAACTAGATGGCATCATCTCCCACCTGCACCATCTCCTCTTTTGTTGGGGCATCACCCTTACCCTATGAAATTCCTTCCCCTAAATTTGAAGTCATTCTTATTCCACTTGAGAAACCTTACATTTCCTTTGCATCATCGCCCTCATCATCAAATGAAAAAGTGGCATCCATTAGTGGGCCCCCTATTTTAAATACCATCCACCCAAAGAATCATATACAACATCTTCTCATTCTTTTTTCGGAACTTGGAGTCGCTTGAATCCTTTTCATGGATACCCTCACCCATCCTTAGTTAACCATTTGTGTAATTATCCAGTACATCCCCGCCCCTCGTCTCCTACCTTGTCCATTACACCACCCATTATATTGGTCTTCTTACCATCTCTCTCCCCCTGGTGAACATTCACCTGGTCACCAGGATCCACCCAAGATGCCAAAATAAAATACTAAGACTTGTTCATAGAAGAACAATGGGTAGATGGGAGACCCTAGGAGTCATGGAAACACATCCATCTCTAGATTGAGGGTATTGTGTAATAGGGGTACAAAAACGACCAATTAATTGACTTTGTAAGATAATAACAGACAATAAATGAGAATGGGCAACAAGAAAAGTACCAATTTCATCGTGCAAGCATCAACTAGTAGGTTTAAACATGAAATTGAATGTGAGACAAGTATATTGGGGGTAATAGCATAATGTTATATTAAATCCAATCAAAGGCCATAAAACTATGTGAATCAACTAGGAAGAAAAAATAATAGCAAGTGGCCCAGAATCTCTTCATGGGAGAGTTCTTTAGCCTCTTTGACCAATTGATCTCTCTCTCTTTATGTTGTTGTAGGCAACAAAATCCTCTATGAATGGACATTATAGAGAATAAGAATTCAATAATCAAGCAAACCAATTAATAGAATGGAGTAAGTGGTGAAAAAGGTTCTCTAATTGGATTCTAACAGCACAATTGTACAAAACTATGGTTTCCCTCTTCTTAATTACATAGCTAGGCTCATCTATATATAGCTTGTTGGAGAACCACCCCTTGTTATTAACCATTATGAATGCCAATTAAGAAGTACAAGGAAATATTTTTGATGTAAAGGCACCCGATTTAATGTTGATGGTAGTGATGCAAGGTCAAGTCAGCTAATACAAAACCTCATTGTTGCTTGGATGTATTTCTAGGCATTTATGTCCTACAAGAGATAGGTTTTTTATCTTTACAAGGTCGATTAGATTTCAAGGTTTTTTTAGGAGAGTATTAAGGGATGTCTCACACGATTCATGTCAGTGGTCATTTCATGATTAGACCTTTCTTAATAGCCCATAAATGGCTCATGGAATATGCAACTGGCAGTGTTGTACGAGTTATAGTCTATTTGTGAGTTTTCCAACCATGCTCACTCAAATGACCTAAAGGAGAGAAATTAGGGTGATAACAATTTTCCCCTAATTTGTGAACTAAGGATCATCCCATATAACTCAAATTTGTCATGTTTTCTTTAACCAGACATTGAAATGGAGAGACCACCTAGAGAGAGGGATTCAAGTAGGGGGGAATTCCCGGGAAGAGATGATGGAACCCAGCTACAAAATAAACAAAAAACAGGTGATATGAATACATGTAATCTCTATACAAATGAGGCAGTTATTCCCACACTTGTGAAGATGTCAAAAAAAAGTACAATATGTGATCATCGTAATAGAGGCCATATTTGAATACATTTCAAAAATAAATGTTGCTTCCATCATGATTTAACCTAGACTTGAATACCATGCATATTCTTTCTACGTGCATAAAGATAGTTTCAATAATCGATAAAGAGGCATGGTTGATATGCAAGGGAACAATTGTGTCCAAGGAGAGAGGATTGCAACAAAAGGATGTCCGTAACGGCATGGGGCCAAAACATGTAGGGAGTCACCTAAAGTGTGGCTCCCACTTGAGGGCCATGAATAATGTTGAAAAGAGGCAATACATGTCCTATGGTCTTCGACTAGAGCTGGAACATTTTAACCATCAATGCATATTGGCCTAAACATGTAGGCGTCTACTTGAAGGGAGAATCTCTCAATATGGCTTGAAATAATGTTGAAAAGAGATCTATACATGTCCAATGGTATTCGATTGGAGTTGATACACTAGAAATATTGTACACATCATCATGAGCGAGAGTGTGTTGAACTAAATCATGTGAGAAATCAATGGGACAAAGAGCAATGATGAGTCTCCCTACTAAACCCAAGGCCTCTCATATTTGATGTAAATGGGGCCGAAGGTACCAAATCTTTGAAACCTACCCCTAGAATAAAATGAACTAATATCGATAAGGGAAAGTTCATGGGATATAGGGAAGGTGAATTCCTAGAAACCAACACAATATGCAAATCATGAAGTAACAAATGTAATGAACTAAAGTCTTGACATGGGAGATGAGCTAGCCAATGAGTAGGAGACTTGGGACTTCCCTTAAATGAAGCATATATGATGGTTGGCCTAGGTAGCGACCATAAAAAAAATTAACATAACACAACCAAATGTCAAGTTTAATGACTCGAAGGTCACTAATGGAGAATGTGGGTTGTAGATTGTGTAGACAAATGAAAAACAATGGTATGCAAAGATTCATGGAGTAGAATAACAAGCCAAATTAGATGGAAAGTGTAAGCTCGGGAATCACAACACTGAAGTCATAAAGATGGAATGAGTGGAATGCAATGGGACAATAAGTTTTGTATAGAGGAACATACATGTATGACTCGATACCAATGCTCCCAACAAGGGAAACATGGACTACTACAAGAAAAGAGGTAAATAATGAGAATGAATCCAATAATTTATGTTTCCCTAGATTTTGGTTTTTTGGTTGTTTTGTTGATGTTTTTTGTATTTTTGTCTTTGATGAAGAATAAAATAATTTGGCTACATTAAAAGCAAGGAGAAGAATGCCCAAAATAAAACATGTAGTTTTGATCTGGATGTGTGGAAAAATGATCATAGATGATAGACACTAGGGGTGGGATCCAAGGGTGTGTCTCCTTTACTGGATAATGAATGGAGAGTTAAAAGGGAAATAATATATGAGTCATGGATGAGATGGGGGACCCATGGAAATGCAATGAAGCATTATCATGATATACCGTAAAAAATATGTACCACTTGGGAGTCCATGGAGAGAGGCTAACCAAATGATAAGAGGTAAGTATGAGGCTTTCTCTATGATGTGGAGTATATAGGTCCTCAATACAAAAGGAGGAATTAGTAGCATGGATGTTAATCATGCAATTAAGTACTAAAGCAAGGAAACTCATGAAGATGGAGTACTACGACCACACAAATGTGTGATGCAACTTAGATGGGTGAGGCAAGTCGAAGAGGTGGGATGAATGTAAAATCATATATGGGGGTTGTTAAGCAAGGTTTATGCATCACAAACATAGAGGATATGATATTTCAATGCTAGTCTGAAGAAGTATACATGAAGAGTGGATAGTGTGCCTATTTGAAATGGTGGGAAAAAATGACTCTCAGTTGAAACACCTACATACATGAAACAAATAGCAGAACATGAAACTACTCATGAAAACAAATACAATGGTTAAAATAATTTTGAAAATGGGGTTCGTAAGCTCCCATACCAACCAAAAGAAATTTGTAGGAAAAATGGCTCCTAAGTGTAGTACCTATACACAAGAAACAAATTCCATGGTGTGAAAGTTCTCGAGAAAAGATAACCAATGATGTAGATGGCATATAAATCAAAGCTCGTGAGATCTTGAACAAACCAAACAAAAATTGGGCAACATATAAATAAGGCTCATCACATATTTTGAGATTCTTTTATGTTTTTCCAAGTTTGCATGGAACCTTGTAACCTAAAACTGATGGAGCTCATCATGGAGATTTGGATTGTCAAAGTTTGATTTTGCAGTTGCTAGGTGAGTGGTTTCATCCTCCTCTTTCATTATCTCTACTTAATTTCTTAGTTTAGGGCCTAGATGGCCCATATGTAAGTTCATTAGGGTTTCCACCATGTCATCTAGCTTTTGAAGGAATAGTTGCATCAAGGACATGATTGTTCCTCCAATAGTTGCTTCACTGAATGGACAAAGAGTTGCATTAGATATGTGATAAGGGTGCACAACTATTTTAGCAACAATTAAGAAACACCATAAAGTTGGTTATGGAACAGATGCACGATTGTGTGAACAAAAATTATTTAACTGCATGTTGATGACATGTAGGTTTCTCTTGAATAGTTGCATGACCTATGCAATTGTAAAGAGAATACTTGTGTGAAACAAGGTAATGGAGGAGAGGATAATTGCATGGATCTAATGTAGTCAAAGATGTCAGTTCATTGGTGAGAGTAGGATTTTGAGGACTTATGTGCATAAGTGGTGGGGAAGCCACAAGTATAGAGGAAGTTAGGAGATATGGGCTACCAAAGCTTCTTCAATGGTCACTAATGCACTTTGATGAGGGATTGTTGACATGAATCACCAGTACATGGGTTCCCAATGACCAATACTTATATGCTAGAGGGAATCATCTAGAGTGACCCTATATAACATTTAGTTCCAAATTAGGATTTCCATATAGGGAGAGATGGCTAACCCACATCCCTGGTTGGGGGGATGAGGATAGTGGAACAACTCATATGGCACCATTATGAGCAGGAGATCAGGAAGGTTGATATGGTGATATCAATTGCTAGGATAAATTACCTAGGCATGTAGGGTACCACAACGATGGTGGTGAGGGTATTAAGCTCTCATGACCCTTACAGGACATCTAGTGCCCAAATTCTACTGGTTAAGAAACTCCTGGTAGGGGTTGCATATATATGCACCCCAATTCTCTTTAGTGTTTTGAGAACATAGTTGGCGCACTTCTTTGAGCAAGCTCGGGGGGAATTTTCAATTGGCTCCATTGTTCGCTCATTTTTTTAGCGAGTACCATATATTGGACTGCATTATGTAGTTTGAGAAAGATTAGTGTGAGAGCCATGCTCAAAGTGGTGGGGAGATATTATGGACATATTTCATGAATAATTTTGACCTTCCCTCTTTTCAACATGCTCTTGATCTGTCTATCCCCTGGGAGCGCTATGGGGACTAATCGGTGAGTACTTGCTCTTGGTATTTTTTCATTTTCACACTAGGATATATGGTAGCTAAATGTCTACTTTTATTGATGGTAGTTAAATGTCTACTAATGACACTATTTTACTTGTGAAGATGTGGGACTGGTAAGATCGATAGGATAACAATGGCGCTAGCAACATTAGAGCCAAAACCAATAATAGGGTGAAGGTGAAGCAATCATGATGATGTATATCATAGCGAGCTCATCCGAAGATTGAAATTGAGGCAAAGGGGAGGATGTTGACCGATATGGGATAACGTTGGACTTAGCATTCCATGGGGTATCAAAGTGAGATTGGAAAGACCTTAACGATGATGATATGCATGATTGTACTAGCATCTCGATGAAGTGGAAACCAATTATGAGATAGGCACCCATAATCAATTAGATAGTTAGGGATATGGATAAAATTCGGCTTGGTGAAGCATCTCCGCTAGGGGACCTAACACCTCTAGAGAGGTTTTCCTCACAGTAGGAGAGGGAGGACTATGTAGTGGCAAGATGGCCTATTTTTTGTATAGTAGTCCTATGTATGTACTCATTTTTGGAGAGAGACAATCATGCACTCTGTAAACAATTATTTTGTAGATGATGATGATGTGTGTGTGTACAAGGTATTCAATCGCACGATGAGGAGTTGAGAATCAAGATGGATATTGAGATTGTAGATACATATTTGGATTGTTTAATCATGTAATTTGATCATAACAACATTTTTGGCCTCGTTATTGGTGGCAAGGCCCAAACAAAAACCATTTGAATGGAGTAGTGTATGTCAGTCTGAGCAAATAGCCCTGGCTATTGAGGCAAGATTATGAGTGCAACGACTCATGCCACAAACAAAGTTGATGTGGAGACTTGGTTGTGGAACCATTTGAACAAGATAAGAAAACAAATCATAAGGTCCAAAACAAAAGAATGGACAATGAGACCAAATAATGAAAATAAAATACAAAAATAATCTGGATATATGTATGGAATGGGGTGGGTAGTGCTTACAAACCCATGTGTAGAAATTCATCAAATACAACATGTTGGGGGATGGGACAATAACAGATAAATGTTGCAATGACCATGCCAACTTTTTTTAATGTATAAATAAGATATTTTCTCATATATTTGTTTTTTTCAAGCTAAAAAGGCAAGAAACTTCTATTATATCACAATATAGTACAAAAAGGGTTGAACATGGGGGGTTTGACAAAAAATGAAACTAGACCTCTAAACCATGTTTAGAAACTCCAGGATCATCATAGTTGCAAGTCTTTATATAGAGTTCCAAAGGTGGTCCCATAACAAAATCCTGAGATAAAATCCTAAGACCACTAATAAGCTAACCATAGACAAAGCAGAAAAAACCAAAGCATAACAGACTTTCAGAACCTATTGGGGAGTTGGTGCTCAGTTAATCCCAGAAGTGTTGATGTGGATCCCTGCTTCTTTCTTTGATTTGTGAATTGTCTCTTCCTGGGGTTGACCATCCTCTGTCGGAAGGAGTTCATCCTCATTGTCAACCATAATTGGGCATTGGAGGGATCCTGGAGGAGACTGGGCATCCCGACCTTTCCCATGTTGATTCCGACAGTGATCCAGTTGATTAATCCTAAACTTGATACCATGTTGGGCCTTGTAGTAAAGCTCAAATTTACCCTCCAAAATGTGAATGGATTGCGGGATTTCAGCATTCTCTTGCTTAGTTTCACTGACTGCTTGGCCTACTAATGCCTTGACCATCCAATAAGATTCTACTATCCTAAAGTAATGGGTATCTTTGATACAAGGGTTCGCTGAGTCAACCACCCATTTTGTCGCTTCCTTGATTATTTTGTCTTCCCTGGTCCTCTGAAGTTGGGCTAAAACTCGATCCTCGATGGCATCTCCTGACCTAATTTCGTCTATCAAGCAGTGGACCCAAAAACGCTCCTCTATGGCTCGAGTTTCCTTCTCTACTATGGATAGGTGGCCTTCACCCCTTTACAAGGAAGCTTCCTTATCATGGCTGCCTATCGAACACCTCTTGTTCTTCTTATTCCAGCAGCAGGCTATTGTCCCCCTCACCTTTAACCTACTTTTCAGACTTAGAATTGGCAGAAAGAAAATACAAGAGAAGCTCCTTGCAAGGCTTCTGTAAAACCTTCTCTCATATTTATCCCTAACCAGAAAAACATTAGAGTTACTAGAGTAGTACTTGGATTTAGGGAGCCTACACAAGAGGTACATTTTGCAAGCTTCCATAATGGATCAGTAGGTGATAGGAATGAGTCGTCAAGATCTCTTGTAGCATGCGACTTCTCCATCAACTAATTACTGGATTGATATTTCGTACTGGTACCGAGGGATCTATCATTGGAAACATGCTTAGTAATAATTGTAACAGACCTGGGACGCTCGAGCCTTCAACTCTTTCTAGAAGTTTTCATCTTCTTCATTATGGGAATGGTTCTCATTTTCATGCATGGGAAAATACTATTGTTTGTCCTCCAAGTTCACATCAGGATACAAGGCACCTACATGGGTGAGCATCCTTCCATCTGCTATACCTGTGATAGTTGTCTTTCTATATTATTTTATGATGCAGACGTGTCTCTCAGGAGGTCCACCTAGCTAGCTCGGACCCAACCCTCCATGTGATCAGGTCGACGTGGTAGCATCTGTGGACATGCCTTGGCCTCCAAACCCGATATGACTCCAACAACGTGACATCAAGGTTGGCCATGTAGTAGGCCACCGAATTTTCCTTTCTTCTAATCTATTCTGGGACAATGGTTGCTAGAGAGGTGACCATGCCCCCAAGCTCAGAGAGACCATGGATAACCCTCCAATTATGACAAACCCGATCAACCTTCATCCCATTTAGGATTTTTTGGAGGCCTATGATAATCAATTGGGAGTCACCTTCTACTGACATGGATGGGAAGCGAAGATCCCTGGATAGATTTATTCCTTGACACAACCCTACCAATTTCACTATGTTATTCATTGATATCCCTAGGTTGGATGCATACATAAGGATTACTTGTTTGTTTTCATCCCTAAAGAATCATCTTGCTCCTTTGGGTTCGAGATTCCCCTTAGCTGTGATCCAGATTGTTTTCGGCACAAAATGAGAGCGGAGATATAATAAAGAAATGCACAGAGATATCGCGTATATCCAGTAATATAACAGAAATATATCAGAGATGCAACCATAAACACAGAGATACAGTAATACATGATTTCTATTAATGAAAGAA
>ML790395.1:532475-544022 GCA_009831015.1 Picea engelmannii | reverse complement strand
TCCTGATTAAGAATGGGTTGTTTTCTGATTTGTAAAGGGGCCTTAGGGGTTTCAGTGATCTGTAACAAACTAGACCCTAAATCAGTGTCAAGTGCAAAGATGGGGTGATTAGTGGGGTTTGCTTCATCATTGACGGTGTAGGCTAGTTGGGATTCTCTGTACAACCTCTTGTATTCACCTCCGAAAACTGGGATGGTGGCATATGTGAGATCCATCTGTAACGTTCCTCCAAGTCTCTTAATCCAAGACCTTGACAACAGCATGCCAAACTTGGGGGGAACATCAGCTACCACAATGTCCATGACCACATTCTTCATGGGTAGCTGAAACAAAGAAACCACCAAGTCCTTGATGACTCCCAGACATTGCACCCTCCTCGAATCAAAAGAGTACAAATCATGATCGGCCTTGGTCACTTCTAGTCCCAGTTCTTCCATGAATATCTTGGGCATAAGGTTATGGGAAGCTCCTGAATCCATGAGGCAATTATGCAACACTTTATCATGTATGTTCAGGGAGGTGTAGAAGGGAGGGGATGAATCATCCCTACCTTCTACCATTGGACCTAGGATGACGGCTGGCTGCTCATCTTGAAGGTTCACTGAGTCAGAGGGAGGCTGAGGGGACTCAGATTGTAGCAGCTTAGAGAGGGAGCTTTTAAAGTCTTCATTTTTAACTAGCTCAAAGATGGGGACGGGAATCCCGATCGTTTGAATTTCATGCTCAAAATTAAAGGAGGAAATAAGCTTAGGAGCTTCCCTCACCTCAGTGAGAGGTTCTTTGGCTGCTGGCAAAGCACTCTGAGTTCTCTTTTCTTTAGTTGTGGTTGTTGCAGTTTTAGTAGGCCTATCTACTATGAGGGGCTGGTCTTGGCTGTCAAAGTCTCCTTCTTTCTTTCTTGACCTGAGATTGTATCTGTTAGAGGTGTGACCGGCCCTTTCTCCCTTTCCTAACTCATGGATCTGAATGTTCATCAGGGATTTTTCATTTGCAGACTGAGTCAAATGGGGAAAAGGAGGAGCTCCTTCAACACAATGAATTTTAGGGTCAAATTTGTCTATCTCCTCCCCTTCCTCATGAGCAACCAGGTTATTTTGGAGAGGGGCTTGAATTCTTTGATCCTCTATGTCTTTTCCCCTTTGTTCCCTTGGGAAGTCCTGTGGTCCATTGTTATTAGGTCTCCTGAAACCTCTATTATCATCATTCTGGGGATTTATGTACATGGGCTTCCCTTCTAACTCCCACCTTTCCATCCTGGCAGAAAGTGATTTTAGTACTCTAGCTGTCTCATCTGTCTGATGGGGCATGGGAGAGGAACTAAATGGGGAAGCTTCAGGCCTTTTCTTGGGCATGTTTCTATCAACAGTGTTTCTGAGTCGGCCAAAAGCCAATATGTTCGATTCTACCTCCACGACTGCATCTTGCATGTGGGCCAGGGTAGTGGCCCTTCTCTCTCTCAGCAGTAGGTAGAAATCAGGATCAAAAGCACTAGCATAAGTGATCTTAGCCGAGGCTTCTGATGGATTTATCTCAGCGGGAATTTTATTATACATTTTATTGAATCTCTTAGAGAAGTCAGAGAGAGATTCTCCTTCCTTTCTCTTCAAAGACCTGAACTCTGTCATGTAATACATGAAGTCTTTCTTATCTCCCCACTGTCTCAAAAAGGCATCATCTAAAGCTTCGATCCCATCAATAGATCTAGGGGGCAGAGCCTTGAACCATTTTCTAGCTTCGCCTTGGAGGCTATGAGAAAAAATCCTCATCCATACATCTGCATGCATGATGACATTATCATCTGTGAAACTGTAAAAGGCTTCTAGGTGTTCATCTGCTCTTATGTCTCCCTCACCCGTGAACTTGGGTAGTTTCTTGAGGTAACCATCTGTCGGGAGGGCATTGAGGGGCTGAGGTAACACAAGGGGAGCATACCTAGCGGCTATAATAGCCTCCATTCTGATCATAGGGGGATTAGCGCCAGCCATAGGAATATTAGGTGGAGGAGAACTTGGAGGAGAAGGAGTTCACGAAGGGGCTGCTGGGAATGAGTCTCGAAGTGGAGTGGGAAACAAGAGAGGATTTAAGGAGAAGGCTAATGAGCTCAAGTCAGCAGGATCTCTTCTTTGTGTAAGAGTGGGGAAATCTTTTGTAGTCCCGAGTCTACGCCAAGGAACAACTTCAGAGGAGAGGGGAGTGACAAGGATTTCTCCCTCCAATCCCAGACCAGGAGGGGAAAACTCAGCAGGAACACTCCCAAAATTTAGGAAATGGGAAACCTCTGAAGGAGGTCTATTAAGAAACTGAGGAGGAGAAAATGGAGTTCTTACATAAGGAGATGGCGGATTACCTGTTTCGGCGATGGGGGATTCTTCTTCAGGGGCCTTTCCTTTTCTAAGAACCACCTCTGGATCAGTTTCAGGTGTAGCCAGAGGCAGTTGTGGATGAGACCGCGTGTGTCTACCTCTGAAAGCCACAATTAACACGGCAGGTTCTTCACAGTGGATTTGTCACAATGGAGTCTCCAGGTGCACATCAACAATCTTTAAAAGGCTCTGATACCTGATGCACCTTCGGAATCAGAGGCTCAATGTCGTTCAATCCCGGGGAAAATTTTCAACTTCGTCCCCGACAAAGGCGCCAGAAATGTTGGCGATCACTCCTGGATTGCAGCAGGAGCCGAGCCCGACGCCCATCAGTTAATGTCACGATTTTTTTATGAAAAGGGTGATCGAATGGAAGTTAAATCAAAACAATATTGTCCCAACTCGGAAACTAGGCCAGGAATGCATGGGCAAGTGAGGTCTTAGATAAACTTCAAACAGTGAGTTGTAATAAGGGTGAGTAGGGGGAAGACTTGTATAAGAAGAGTGCAAGGGTCTGTCATAAACAACAGGTTCCTAACAGACTGGGGAAGAAAGCGTTCAAATGCAAGATCTTCTTACATTCAAACACAGAAAACCAGAGAATACAACGATGCAACGATAAATCCTTTATCATGACATAATTGCAACAATTCATGCGAATCAGTTGATCATGAACTCCCTAGTATGAGATGAAATCTTAGATGGAGTCGGAAAACTGTTTGTCATAAAACAAGAAGTCTCATATACAGATGCACAACCTGAGAACTAGAATGGTTGTTAAAACTTTACAGTCGGGAGCTCCGCTCTACCATCGATAGATACAAAAATGGCAAAAATGCCTACATATACTCAAAACAACAACAACAACAGAATCGAGACGTTGCATTAAAAACATTGCGTCTGCATGGCTTCTAACAATTTGCACCTGCAGTCTATGAATGATCATGCACCCATGGCAGACGCAATCGAACTTCTGACAGTCTTATGGAAAAATCGACGTGCTTTTAATTTATCGCCGGACTTTCCCTTTATGGCGGAGATGATGTCTAACCACCACCAATTGCTTTAATAACTGCTTCCTTGGGATTGAGAATGGCCCGGCTAACTTGGAACTTTTAAGACGTGGGGGGTTCCTCACGCTACCACCTAGATTAGCCGAACCTCCTGATGAACAAACGTGGAGGCCAGTATGACAGCTGGGGCATATAATGAGGGGTGGTGGATGGGCAAAGGAGACATGGAGCGTGGGGATTGAGTGGATACGAAGCATAGACGACCATTCATAGCCTCAGGGAGAGGGTTGAGGCGTTCTTACGACAAAGCACGGTGACGTAGGGAGATGACGGGGGAGTCATAAGGCGGCGGAACTGAAGGAGGAGGAGGGACAAGTTGGGAGATGAAGAACACCTGGCATGAGGTGTCAGGTGAAAACGAGAAAAAAGGACAAAGTGTGCCACGAGAATGAATGGGCAGGTGTCATGGAGGGAGGGGAACACATGGCAGCAAAGGAGAGGTGGCTCGGGAGGATGACATGACGGGGGAAGGGCCCACGTCAATTAAAAGCGGAACAGCTGAGAAGGATGGAATCGTTTGGGCGTCGTTGATCCGGGCGCTTTGATCTCAGTCGTTGGGGAAATGCGCACCTGATTCTGGACCCCCCCCCCCTCCTTATTAAAGGCAGAAAGGCAATGGGGGGTCCAGAATTGCATGTGCGTCGTTGATCCGAGCACTCTGATCGTGACCGTTGAAGAGGTGCGCCCTCGATTCCGGACCCCCCCCCCCCTCCGCTTAAAGGTAGAAAGGTGGGGGGGCTTCGGAATCCAATGTGCGTCGTTGATCCGGGAACTCTAATTCCTGTCGTCTAGATTTGATTTCCATTTAAACATAGGCGCATTTTGCGTCTCGAACTTAGGGAAAGTGGGTTCTCAACCCATTCCTTCGCATTTTACCCCCATATACAAGAAATGTCGCTAACACTACGCATACCCCCGCATCCAATCGAATCGAGGTAGAGGCCTTCTCCATTAAGAAATACTAAGTTATTAATCATAAGGAGAGCGACTATGTAATTTAAGTTGTGCCAATAACCATGCAAGATTTCTCATTATTATCACATAGGCAGTAATTAAATGTTAACCAACACGACTGTCATATGACCAAGTGGGATAGTCTGTAATTAAAGTCATCGGCCACACATTCAATCCGCAATAACCCGTAACAAACTTGATAGGCCCAACATTATTCTCTATCAAACCTCAGACTGGAGGGTTAACGGTTTGCTCAGTAGGCATCATAGGAGGAACAGAGGCCACTCCTAGTAATGGTGAAAACCTCAAGGTCGAAGGTGTACACACAAAGAGAGCTATGATTCGTTTGTGGACAGAAAACAATTCCATGACAAGGGGTGTGGCTTTAACTTGGCGTAGCAATGTTATTTAACGCACGTAGGGTATAACCCTCGTGCCTTTCGGCCCAACAACTACCACACAGAGGTGAAGACAGGGCTGAGTAAGAACATGAAAACCCACTTCGTGACCTCTAGTGGTGAAAACAACCAACTACCCATATGTACAATGCGTGATGACACAAACGCTTCAATCATTAAACCCCATAAAAATCCATAGATTGGATATAGTAACACAAAAGCATGAAGAAATCCCACCAAGACCAACAAGGATCTTCTAAGTAAACCAACAAGGACAACAAAGATCTATTGTGACTGCTAACACCCCAGGATAACTAGTAATGCTATGACTTCAACATCATTTCAAAGAGAATCATCAATGTTTCATTCACAATCACCATTTACATAGTCGCAATACTTAAGGAAATCACAGCTAATATACTTGAGCCAATATCCATTTCATAACTAGAGTAGACTCATGAAGGGCCAAAAAAAGAACATACCTATAACCAAATGTCTTAAAACACAAGTTGGCCTAGCGGTTCCTCCCTGCTGAGAAATCGGAGCATAACCACAACAATAATGTTTGGAAGATAGCCTGACTAGGGTGGCATCCAACGGTAGGGGTAAAGGCGATGTGCAGTAAATGCACATCGCTTACCTACTTCAAGTTCATTCAATTCTTAGTACGTGCTAGCGACTCAATCAAACAAATCATCCACCTTGAACCAACAACCTTTAATTTCCAAGAGCGCCACCCATATCACATGTTACCATCTCTACTATGTAGGAATGTTTACCAACTATGCTATATACAACCTTGATAACTCGCATAGCTAACCTATGTTAGCTAGGATTTGCCACCATCTTTTCAATGCATATAGTATAGCATGTTAGCAAAGGATAGTTTCCTCCTTTAATCTCCCTTTATTTGTTGTTATTCACATATGTTAGTTGCAGGTGGAACAAGTAATAGATCCAAGAACAGACAATATTAATAACCATGAAGACTTTGGTATAAAACTTGAGCTTGGAACAACAAGGGGCCCATGTACAATATGCCCGACCCAACATCCAAAAAAATGAGATATCATCAATAATGAAAGTTGTGTCGAACAGTAACATAACATTGAATAAGAACCAGGCGTGATTTTCAATCTACAAGGGGGTCCCACCTACTATTATTATTTATCTTTTAATTAATAGGATTTTAGCAAAACTTTGTGGGCAAAAACTCCGTTGCGAATTTAATCGTCAACATGGTGCTCCCTCCCCCTCTTGTTGTTCTAGGTAAAGATCATGTTTCTAGTTGGGACGTCAACCAGTTAGATCCTTTCTATAAGTTCACCAAAATATTTACTCTATTGGTTGATCCTGCGAAGAACTCCCTGCTTCTCTAAGGGGGTCGTGATCATATTGAAATCCCCCCCTAGGATCCTTACTTGGTGTTTCAATGAGGATCCTAAAAGTTGATTTCCTCCAAGAAATCTCTCTTTAGGTTAGGCATGTTTGGGCCATAGGCATTTGTGATGTATCCATCTTCCTCTGATCCTTTCATTTTGAATTTTAAGGTGAAAAGATTTATTCTAATAGAGAAGTCCCCCATATCTACGGTTTCTGGATCCTAGAGGGTAGCCACTCCTCCAAATGCTCCTTCAGCTGATATCCATCTAACTTTACAGGCAGGCCAGATTCTTTGAGTTATTCTTCTAATGTTTCCTTCGTCACATTTAGTTTCTTCGAGAAGGACAATATCAGCCTTCATCTTGGCAATTATTTTCTTGATCATCTGTTGTTTAGAAGGGCCATTAACACCTCTAATATTCCAGGATGTGATCTTCATTATCAACATTTGGGTTGCAGTGGGAAATAGTTATCCGGGAGGCAAACCACTTGTCGTGAGTCTACCATAAGTGCTCATGTTTCTTCCAAATTTTGGCGATAAGGTTTCTTGCCTTGATCTGGATTTATGCAGTAACGCAACAGAATACACAAATAACCATGAATACAAGGATGCATTGGAAATAACACTTCATTTCATTAATATCAAAGAACTAAAATTTGTTTACAGACAGAATAGAAATAAACTATCTAAGGCGCTAGTATCTTATCTCTGAGAAGAGATGTGGTGGCTACAGGCCTTTGAAATATGTGTTTCAATGAGGCTTGAAGGCCTATCTGTTATTGATAAACAATGGAAACCCTAAACATCCAAAAACCCTAACCCTAGGAGATGAAATGCCAGAATATGGACCCCGTCGGGGTAAATTGGTACATCAATTTCCCAGGGTTGCAACTTTGGCATACTATCTTTGTTTGACGTATATGATACATCATTAGAAATATCTATCCAAGGACTACAATTGTTGGCGAAAAATATCGTTTGTCTTTCAATTGTACCATGCCCAAAAAATGTCGTTTAGGGCCTCAAAACGGCTTTGGAAGTTCAAGACCCAAAAAACTGTCAAAAATAGTAAATTATGTTACAAGGAAACTGAAAAACTGAAAGAAACAATGGTGGGGGTCCAAGTGGAATAGGCGGGTGGCCACCAATATCCACCTGGATCATTCCTCCCCCTTTAGGAAGCAATGGTCCCCATTGCGTTGAGTTCCTCCATGATATGAGGAAACTTCTGTTGAACTTGGTCCCTGGTGAGCCACTTGCCCTGGTGAAGGAGTTGGCCTGCTTTGACAACTCAATATAGATGGATCCTCTGTTGGCGGGTGTTCTTGATCTATGTGTCCATAATCCGATCAGTTGTGGGGTGTTCCATGCAGTATGGGTTTAACTTTGTTGGTGTGAGTTGTTCTGCCATGTCGAATGTGTCCAGTAGAGGTGGAAAGTAAGGTCGAAGGCGGTCCACATTGAACACTGGGTGCATACCAAGGAATGGTGGGATACTGAGATCGAAAGCATTGTCCCCTACAACCTTGGTGATGGTGTATGGCCCATATCAGAGTGGGTGAAGCTTGCGGTGGGGTCCAGTGAGGTGCTCCTTCTGCAAATGTAGCCACACTTTGTCGCCCACCTGGAAGTTGTGTTGCACCCAATGTTGATCATACCAAAGCTTGTACTTAGCATTGGCTCTGTCCAATATGTCATGAACCTGTTGGTCAATGTGATGAATGTGCTCAATGAAGTTGTTCACCTTGGTAGCTTCAGAATGGACATGAGCTGAATCAGCCTGAGTAGCTGCAAATGGTATGGATACGTCAATGGGACATACTAGCTAGAATCCCAAGCCCACCTGAAAGGGGTTGTGGTCGGTTGAGCTATGGAGGGACCAGTTATAGCTATGTTGTACATAGGGAAGGCTCTCATCCCATGTTCGTGGATGCTTTGAGTTGTACATGTGCAATATGTGTACGATCATCCTGTTGATGACCTCTGTCTGGCCATCAATTTGGGGATGGAAAGTTGTGGACTTGGTGAGCTTGGTGTTCGCCATTGACCAAAGGCTGGACCAAAATGTACTGAGGAACCTGCTCTCTCGATCTGAGATGATAGACTATAGGATCCCAAAGTGTACCCACACTCGTTCATAGAAGAGTTTAGCAGTGGTTTTTGTTGTGATATTCTTCCTGCAGACCGCCATAATGGCCATCTTCGAGAATCTGTCGATGAACACGAAAACACAGTTGTTGTCATTCTTAGTAGAAGGAAGGCCCGACATGTAATCCATGGAGAGGATTCCCAAGGTCGACTAGGAGTAGGCACCGGAGTATAGAGGCCTTGCTTCTTGATGGTCGGTTTGGAAATGGCGCAGGCAATGCAGGATTTGATGTACTTCCCGACATCCTGACAAAGGTTTGGCCAATAGAAATACTTTTGCAGTACTGCCACTATTTTCTCGACCTCGAAATGTCCAGTGACCTGACTATAGTTTGCTTCCCAAATCATCTTGGCACGCTAGCTTGAAGGAACACAAAGGTGTCCTAGGTGACATAGTAGTGCATCCTGGAGGTGAAAATTTGGAACTCGGTTACCCTCCAAGAGCGTCTTGTATGTGTGGCCGAAATCTAAATCGCTCTTGTAGAGAAGCGACTAATTAGAAGTCTCGTGCCCACAAGAGTTGAGCATGGTGATTATCGCCACGATCGGTGGTCAACTGAGGTAGTCTGCAACATTATTGGTGCCTCCCTTCTTTTACTTGATGTTCAAATGAAACTGTTGCATATATGTGGACCACTTATGATGGCAATCGTTCTGCAACTTCCCTAGTGCCTGTATGAACTGCAGGGGTCAATAGTCTGTGTGGATGATCATTTCCTTCCCTAAAATGTAATGCTTCCACTATCAACAAGCCTACACAATGGAATACATTTGTTTGTCATAACTGGGATACTTTCGGACAATGTCGGACTGTGATATTCCACTGGATTCCCCTGTTGAGTAAGAACTGCACTAATAGCATAGTCAGAGGCATTTGTCTCGATCTCAATTGGTTTTTGCAAGTCTGGTAATGTGAGCACTGGGGTGCAACAGAGGCGATGTTTCAATTTTGTGAATGCCTTTTGTTGAGATTCTGAACAAAAGAATTTTGCTTTCTCTCCTCCCTTGGTGACTTGACTCAAGGGCCAAGTGATATGAGAGAATCCCAACACAAACCTGCGGTAGAAATTAGCAAGACCCAGGAAGTTGCGAAGCTCTATTAGAGTGGTCGGGGCTGGCCAATCCTGGATGACTTAGATTTTGGTTGGATCCACATCCACCCCACGCTCATCAATAATATATCCTAGATACTGAACCTGGGTCATGCCAAAAGTGCACTTCTCCAAATTGGCACACAACCTGTGTTTCCGCAATGTTTGGAGGACCTGTCAGATGTGGCGGAGGTGCTCTTCCCAAGTCTGGCTTAAGATCAGGATGTCATCAAAGTACGCTACTGCAAATGAGTTGGTGAATGACCGCAAGATGTCGTCCATCAGCCTCATGAAGGTTGTGGGAGAATTCGTCAACCCGAAAGGCATGACCAGCCATTCGAAAAGGCCCTCCTTGGCTTTGAAGGAGTCTTCCACACATCGAACAGTTCAATTGGTACCTGGTGATACCCAAACTTCAAGTTGATCTTGTTGAAATATTTCGCCCCTTTGAGTTGGTCCAGAAGGTCATCAATCTGTGAGATCGGGTACCTATTTCGGACGATGATCTTGTTTAGTGCCCGATAGTCAATACAGAGTCTCCAAGTCCCATCCTTCTTCTACACTAACACGATTGGGCTCCCATGGGGTGATGAACTTGGTCGGATGTGACCTTTTTGCAGCAGCTCCTGAATCTTTTGCTTGATTTCATCGTTCTCCAGAACATAGCATCGATAGATCGGTCCATTGGGCAGTGACGCACCTAGGGTGAGATCGATGGGGTGCTTGACCTGACAGTCCAGAGGCACCCTTGCGAGTGAGGTGAAGATGTCATGGTACTCCTCCATGACTTTGTCCATTCATTGTTGTCATGAGGAGGAGCCCTGTCTGGAAGTCGTGGCCACAGTCTTCTTCTTGCCCTGAGGGTGGATCATGAGGAAAACAAATTTTTCGGTTTTGGAAATGAGCTTACTGCATTGTTTTGCAGTAACCAAAGAGATAGCGACAGGTGGTGGTACCTCTGGTATCCTATACAACTTATTTCCCAAGGTAACAATAATAGTGCGAGGTTGGGATTCATACATAGCATGTCACTTCCACAAGTATGGTGGGCCTAATAATACATCACAAACATCAAGAGGAGCAATGTCACATAATACCTCATCGATGAAGGGTTTGATGTTGTAGGGAAGGCGGCATTGTTGGTTGACGTGGAGATCCCGTCCTTGGTGAAGCCACCCGATGGTGTACAGTTGTGGGTGTGTTGTGGTCGGCAAGCCCAATCGCTTCACGACCTCTGCTGAAATAAGGTTCTTTTGGCTCCCCCGGTTGATGATGAACTGTAGCGGGGAATCCTTTACCCACATCTGGGAGTGGAAGAGACGCTCCTCCTCCTCTGGATCTTCCGGTTCTTCCTTTTGGATCTTCGTGGTGGCAACGATGGCATTGGGCTCCGCATTGATAATCTGCTTCCCTCTCTCATTCCCCCTCTCGGGTTCTGATTCAATGTCGAAGCATGCATCTGATTCATAAGCCCTCATCTCAGTCACCAGTGACTGTTTGGCCTGACACTCACTTGTGTTGTGAATGGAGCTCTTATGGAACTCACACCACTTTCTCATGTCCTTCGTATTTGCGGTGTTGTTCTTTTCTTGCGGCTTTAGCAGGTTGTCTTGAGCCACCATACCTTGGATTTGACCTTTGTTCTGTGGTTTGGGGGCACCTTTCGCTTTCTTTTGATTCACAAATCCAAAGTCTCGCTTCTTCTGTTTGAATTTCTGCTCAATCTCAGCAGCATATCGGCATGCCGTACTAAATGAGGAGATGTCGAGGAACTCTATTTCCTCCTGAATGTATCTGTGTAGACAATTGTGGTACTTCAACACCAAATGTTTCTCCGAATCTTTGATACCCAACTTTCTGCGCAGGGTACGGAATAGATTCATCAGCTCATGCACATCTTGATCCCTTTTCTGTCGCAGCGTAGTCCATTGTATGTACTTGTCCTCATAGCTCCCCATGGGATAATATTGTTCCTTGATGGCATCTTAGAAAGAATTCCAAGTGGGTATGGTCGAGATCAGGGAGGGCTCCTCCTCATCTTTTTTCTCATAGTAGGTTTCCCACCATTCCTTGACATGGGGGGCGACGTTGAGCAGTGAAAAAATAATCTTCTCCCGGTCGGAAAACTCATGAACT
>ML790395.1:488858-520098 GCA_009831015.1 Picea engelmannii | reverse complement strand
GAACACTTGTTTATGACTAGCTTAAGGACTAGTCAAAAACCCTATTTTCCATAGAGTGTATCTCCACAATTATAGCGAATAAAGAGAGGAAAATTTTACCACATGTACCTAGATATGTCTTCTCAATAGCCTCTGAATTTAACCATATGAATCGTTCTAGAAACAAAGTTATAGCGAAAATGGTAAGATGATCTGTAAATAACATACCTTAGAACACATCACTAAAAGACTTCATCCTCCCTTGAAATTTGGCCTTCTTTGATTCATATTTCCTCTGAAAATCCAACTTATATCTCCTTGTTCATTAACAAACTTGTGTGTTTTAAAATTAATGTATAATGATATGTATTTATACCCTTTATGTCAATTCCTTTTAACATTAGGAACGACATGTAGTTTCTGCTTCAATTCACATTTTCATTTTCAAAAATTCATTTCTCCTCAATCATGAGGATCCACGTGACGTGCCACATACCACCGGAAGAGCCATGACTTATACTATCCATCCATGAGTTTTGTATCTTCATGTGCAATTTCCTTCATGTCTATCTACTTAGATCAACTGTGGGATCCAAAAACCAATGGCTAGGGTTGACATCAATGACAACAACCAATCTTCCAACAGGAGGGCCATCCATGGTTGGGTCACCTGCAAATGGTAGTGACATTTAGAAGGATCCCAAGACTGACAAAATGAAGGGCCGACTTGTTATCTTGGAGAGAATTTTTGAGTAGATGATGGACGCAATGTGCCAACATGGTGAGAAGGTCAACTAGATGGAGGCTGAGATGGACAAGATGAATCGTGGGCTTAATGAAGTCATTCGAGAGTTCCAGACAACTGCAAATGTGATGACTGCCACCTTGACCAACGACATTTAGGATAGACTCAAGGTAGCGGAGGATGCCCTTGCCAAAATCAGACATAGGTTGAAGGACCAAGATGACATCATCACATTGTTGAAACGAGCTTTGGATAACAAACAAAGCTCTGTTTTTGTGCCAATGAGGATCAAGATAAAGGAACCTAAGCCATACGACGATACTTGCAACGCTGAGTTTCTTGGAAACTTCTGTCGGGACATTGAGCAATACTTGGAGCAGTTGAATGTAAGTTCGGATGAAGCCAAGGTGAACATTGCAACGATGTTATTGACGGGAATCACTAATCTATGGTGGAGGAACCAGGTGGAAGACTTAGAAGCTAGGAGAATCGTTGAGAAGATTGAAAACTAGGCAGAGATGAAGGCATCCTTAAAGGCATAGTTTGGTCTAGGGAACCAAGCATGGATCACAAGGAATCAATGTTTGGATCTCAAGCACACTGACAAGATCCAAGCCTATGTCGAGGAGTTCACGGGGATCATGTTGGAGATCAAAGACATGTCGGAAGAAGAAAAACTTTTCCACTTCGTGAATGGTCTGCAATCATGGGCGGAGAGCGAGTTGCAACGACAGAACGTGCAAACTCTTGCAACAACGAACAAATTATTTGACTTTCGAGGTGAACCCAAGATAGTTCCTAGGAACAATGAGGACACCCAAGGTGGGAAGCAACAACAAGGGAAGGGGAAGAGGAAGGAAAAAGGAAAGATGAAGACATCCAAGGATAGTGAAGGCAATGCTAAACAAATGGACACAACAAAAGAGAAGTAATCAATTTTGTGTTGGATTTGTGCCAAGGAGCATTATGCGAAGAATCATCCTTTAAAACAGAATTAGAATGCTTTGGAGTAGGTAGACAACCCATATGTTGGAGTTTTATAAGTCTTGAATGTTTTCTTGGAGGGTGAATCCACGGAAAGCTAAGAGCAAGAGAAGATGAAACTTTACTATGTGCATGTTGAACTCAATGGGAAGTCGGTGATAGACATGGTGGACAGTGGGGTGACTCATAATTTATTAAGGGAAGACATGGTGCGAAGCCTTAGGTTGAAGCTTGAACCAACATAGTTAACCTTTAACACAGTCAATGCAGGTGTAGAGAGGGTTTTTGGTGTGGACAAAGACATATCATTGAAGCTTGGTGATTAGTGTGGAAAGATGAGTTTCATAGTCGTTCTTATGGATGATTTCAAAGTTGTGTTGGGACAGAAGTTCACGAGGAAGGAGGAGGCAACACTCATTCCTCAAATGAACAGTTTGGCCATTTTCTTAGGACAAACTCCATGTTTGATTCCTACCATAAGGACAAAGGAAGGAGGTACGCAGATGTCTTCCTTGCAGATCGTTGTTGCGGACAACCGGAATAGGCAACCGTGTGAAGACGAACTTGGACAATGTGGGGTGGTGGTTGGAAAGTATAATGCAGAGAACAGAAGGAAGCTCATGTCAATGGAACGTAGGCTTGTTGATGTTGAACATTTAGTTGGATATTTGGCTGAGACAATGGTTGTCTTGGTTGATTTCTGTTTGAAAGTTGATAAGTGGCAACGAAGATTAGAGGAAGTCACATCGATGAGGATGCTAGAGCAGTTCATTGAACAGAAGAATATACCATTTGTGGACCAAGAGGACATGAGGGAGATGTAACAACATCGGTGGAATAGAACCAAGGAAGAGGTTGATTCCTCCTCAAGAAAACTTGGACATGGTGAATGGATGTATGACCATGAGCTAGAATGACTCATGGAGGAGTGCAAAGGTAAAATCAGTTCAAGTGTACCACTACTTACATACATAACACAGAAGCATGGTGACACTTCATCAATCACATGGGGATAGATTGGAGATGAGGAAGATGGCCCAACCAACTATCCCATGCACCTTGAAACTAGATTGCAGCACATTGACTCGTTGTCTTGGTGGGAGACAGTGAGGCTAATGGGGCACCTTGAGGAGGTGCCTTGGTGAAAAATGTCAAGAACGCAGTGGGTTACTTGACAGATTGGAGGAAATGAAGAGTTGTGAATGTGATGAATTTGCAAATGGAAACGAGTATTTGAACATGAACATGTGAGTTCTTGAGATAGAGGCGCGGTGATTGGACTAGCTACCCAATCAACTGAAGTCACAAGGGGATCCAATGCATAGAAGCATGGGCAGATGAACCGAAGTATGGAAGCAACAATAATTCAGATAGCATAGACACTTTGTAGACTCATGTAACTTCCTAAGGGGAGTTTTTCTTGACGACAATAGTTGAGGAAACAAGATTCATTGAGTGGTGATGAGATCCAAAGATGGGACAAAGATGCCATAGAGATCGATGGATGTTGTCGAGAATAACAACAACTTGGAGTGGGGGAGTATGTAAAGACTCCCATGACACCCACCGAGTGCACATGCTCTTTGGGAAAATTCAGTGATGAAACAGAGGGATAGCATAAGGAGGAAGCGATCATTAGGATGAACAAAGATGTTTAGGTGTGATCAGGGGCACCTTGGGCACATGATGGTGACGTGAAACACCAAGGAGGAACACACCTTACATTCCTTAGAACAATTGATGGAGAATTTGGTTACGTTTGGGCAAGGGTGAGGCAACTTGGGAGCATACCCAAGGAGTGGACCCATCTGCCCTCCGTAGAATAGGTGCATCGAAGAGGTTCGATAACCCCATCAGCACACCCACTAGGAGTCACGACGATCGACACGAGAGAACACACAAGGCAAGGGGTGTGCGCCCAAGGGTGGGGTGTGTTGGCCTAAGAGACATGATGATTGATGGGAGTGTTGGCCTAGATGGGCACACTGGGTCCATGGAAGCACATGACAAGTCATTTGAGTGTGGGTTCTCAAAGGAACACGACACACCCAAAAGCCATGACATTTTTCACAAGTGACCCTTGGAGTTACTATAAGAGACAGGGTGCACAATCAAAGGAAGACATAGAATATTGGTAAGATTTTGAAGAACAAGTTTGAGGCAATGAACTGAGGAAGAGTTGCCAAGATGGAAGACAAGTAGCCAAGAGTGGGATGCTTTGGGTGGTTTTGGGGAAGTTTGGAAATGCAGGTATGTTGGATGCATGTGTGAGGCAGAACATAAATCTGTGTTATCTTGGTGAAATTCGATGACAATGAAGGGACATTACTTCTTGTGCACTAAAATCCGACGGTGATATGTCGGTTGGTCGACGCAATTCCGTCGGCACTCCGACAAACGCTGTTTATAAGGTTTGTCAATGTAACGGGGTCGGATATCTGACAAAAATATTGACGTTGGATATCCGACACATTGTCATCGATTATGCCGACAAACCTAAGGACCAAAAGCTCGTCAAAATCAACCATTATTTTCGACAAATACGTGTCGGAAGTCCGATGTAACTACACATCGCATATGTGACGTCCATACAGTAGATCCAATGGACATTACTGTCAGACCTGACATCAAATATATGACTCTCATGTGCATCAGATATCTGACATCTATACAGTAGATCCAACCGAGGTGTTATAACTCCGACGGATTTTACTATCGGATTGTTGTTGGATATTCAACATACATGTTTGTCGAATATTCGAAGAAACTGTGTATATTAAAAAAATAATAATAAATTATAAGATTGCATTACATTGTTTCCGCTTGAAGTGAAAAAATGCTAGAGGTTCTCTAGGTCATGTGTGTTAGTAGATCCATCATGGGAATGTTTTAATTATCTCCAACCTACCATCTTATGACTTGGATTATATTTCCCCCATTTTGTGGAAAATAGTCTAGTGGTTATCCTTATTATCCCAACTGTGTGTCTACTAGAGATGCCATTGAAACTCTAGCACCATCTCAATCTAACTTTGTGGTGGCAATCTACTTGCATTATAAATTGGAAAGATATCTATGATCTGTCTACAAAAGAAGAGGAAAGTTTTCATTAAGGATTTAAACAACTTACAGTGTTCTCTGTGACTACTCGAAAGGTGCATGTTACTGCTAAAATTGCACCTAATCCCATTGTAATACCATTAACAAATGCTACTTGAATCAAACAATGAAAAATAAAATAAATACATCAATTTTTCCTACTCAAGTCATGTTCCTTGTTATTGCAAGAATAAGACTTGGTTGCTTCCAAGTTTCCATCTTAACATTTTTTAAGCTACTAACAAAACAAGCTTTCACATTAGACATCTTTCAGTTTCTTGGTCTATAGCATTTCTTTATCTCTATAACCAAGTTGCATATCCCATTCCATAACTTTAGCTACAACATATCACAAATTCAGCTACTTCAAGGCATTATCATACTTCACAAGCAAATCTCATTACCCTTTATGTCCCTTCAAAAGTATTATCTTTTATATATTCTATCGTACATATGAGTTGCATATCCTAGCTGCTACTTCCGACTGCAAATCCTTAATCTTCTACATTCTTCAACTCTTCATCATTCTACAAGGATATTTTGGCTTCAGAATTCAACATTTTGGCATTCTATAATTTAAAATTGGGGTATTACTTTCCCCTCCCTCTTATTTTGGCATTGTCCTCGGTGCATATACAAAAGAATAAGACTTGGTTGCTTCCAAGTTTCCATCTCAACATTTTCTAAGATGCTGACAAAACAGGCTTTCACATCAGACATCTTCTTTTCAGCTTCTTGGTCTATAACATTGCTTTATCTCTATAACCAGGATGTAGATCCCATTCCAAAAGCTTAGATGAAGCATATCACAAATCCAACCTCTTCATGGCATTATCATACTTCACAAGTAGATGTCATTACTCTTTATGTCCTTTCAGAAGTATTTTCTTTTATATATTATGTTGTACATATGAGCTGCAAATCACAACTGAAGATCCTAGCAGTTACTTCCGACTACAAATCCATGATCTTCTACATTCTTTAACTCTTTAGCATTCTATAAGGATATTTTGGCTTCAAAATTCAGCATTTTGGCATTCTATAACTCTAAATTGGGGTATTACTTTCCCCTCCCCCTTATTTTAGCACTGTCCTCGGTGCATATACAAAATAAGAAGACTTGGTTGCTTCCAAGTTTACATCTCAACATTTTTTAAGCTGCTGACAAAACAAGCTTTCACATTAGACATCTTATTTTTAGCTTCTTGGTCTATAGCATTGTTTTATATCTATAACCAAACTGCAGATCCCATTCCAGAAGCTTAGCTACAATATATCTCAAATTCAGCTACTTCAAGGCATTATCATACTTCACAAGCATATAGCATTACTCCTTATGTCCTTTCAAAAGATTCTCCTTTATATATTCCATTGTACATATGAGTTATAGATCGCAGTTGCAAATCCTATCTGCCACTTTCGTATGCAGATCCTTGATCTTCTACATTCTTCAACTCTTCAACATTCTACAAGGATATTTTGGCTTCAAAATTAAGCATTGTGGAATTCTATAACTCAAAATTGGGGTATTGCTTTCCCCTCCCCCTTATTTTGGCATTGTCCTCAGTGCATGTACAAAAGAAGAAGACTTGGTTTCTTCTGAGTTTCCATCTCAACATTTTTTAAGCTGCTAACAAAACAAGCTTTCACATCATATATCTTCTTTCAACTTCTTGGTCTATAGCATTGCTTTATCTCTATAACCAAGATGCAGATTCAAGCTGCATATCCCATTCCAGAAGCTTAGCTATGACATATCACAAATTCAACTACTTCAAGGCATTGTCATACTTCATAAGCAGATCTCATTAGTCTTTATGTCCTTTTAGAAGTATTCTCTTTTATATATTCCACTGTACATATGAGTTGTAGATCACAACTACTGATCCTAGCTTCTACTTCCGGCTGTGGATCCCTGATCTTCTACATTCTTCAACTCTTCATCATTCTACAAGGATATTTTGGCTTCAAAATTCAACATTTTGGCATTCCATAACACACTCCATTTTTTATCATTGGTCTCTGTCGTGACCATTGGTTTCTCCCGTGACCATTGGTTTCTATGTTTCCAAACTTTGCTCAGGTACGCATACATTTATTTTATTTGCTTAATTCATTTGATGTATGATAGTTTAATCATTACTTTTTGTGCAAAGTTATCATGTTGTCTCGTGGTCTGGCCAAACCTTAAGTTGGGGGCATTTGCCTTTTGTCAATATGATTGTCCATAAAAATGACTTTAAACCTTTTTTCTATCCTTGTTTTGCAATAATATCATGACGAATGTTCCAATTCCTTGAATAATTATAATGGCATATCTTATGCATGCATAATCATAATGACATATCCCACGCATGTTTATAATTCAAGACCAAACCTTACCCTTGATTTGGCATGCAAGGAATTCACAGATGAAAAGGAATTTGTTTGATTCATTCCTTGTGTCTTTGCTCATTTCGAGTTACTCCTTGCTGCAAATTCCACAATAGTTCCCAAGTTATCTTATTGTTAACCACTTGAGTTGTTCTAATGGGAGGACCCCCATTCCGCCATGAACCCGTAGGTGTTGCAGTGGTGTATCAACATGATCAAACAACCACAATCTTCAAACGAGCAGGTTGGTTGGGGTATTTTCAATGATTGCATGGATTTGACACTGAAATTGCCATCAAATTCACCCAAGGTCTACATGGTTCTATGGCTAGAGTCAGGGGTATCGAAATTCCAGTGACTCAGGAGTCTATTGCAAGATTAAAAGTCTTAGCAACTAATGGGGAGAGATGGTTTAATCGTTGAGTAGATTATACTAATCCAAAAGATGAATTTGTTTGAGGAACCAACAAGCAACTACGTGGAGGCCCAAAGGGAATTCTCAGAAGCTCATTAGTTGAACCAATACCAATTATTGCCATATGTTGCCATGTGTGTTCATAAATTAATGAATTGTGAGGGTCAATACCAATTACTGTATGGCTACCATTTCCAATTACCGATTCATCCGAGGCACCACAAGTATGTGAACATTCCATATTTCTAGTTGAGGTCCTTAGAATTGATGAGTGCCAAAGCATAAGAAAACCATAATCTAGTTAGAAGTATATCCAATCATGGATTGATTAAATTGTTGGTATGTGATGCTTTGTTTATCGTTTGAAGAAATTGGGACTCTTTGTTTTATGAGGAACATGCACAAGAAGTTATAGTCGAGGAAGAGGAATATCTACAGGAAATAGGAGTAGATATGGATATGGCTACATAAGTTGTTGATCCATCCTCAGAGGTTCTTGATCAAGTGGACGATCCTGATGAAGAAAAGATATCAGTTGAGGAAGAGAAGAAATCAAAGGGATATGGATCAGACACATATGTGGTTGCAGAAGCTACAAAAATTGCAGATCTATTGTCCAGGGTTCAAAAGGAAGAAAAGACAACATAAATAAATAAAAAATGAAAATTTAGTATTACAAAGGTCATTGTGATTGGCACAAACAAAATCGGGGAAGATTCCTAAAAAGTCGCGTACGCCTTGCAAAACAGAGGAAATTTCGTAGGGACCCGTAATTATTTTTTATGAAGACGAAGATGAATCCTCTAGAGAAGCTGGTGCGGTTATAGTAGATGATGATTTGAGAAAACCAGTTAGCAAATTGAGCCAGAAAATGAAGAAACCCTCTACTGTAAGTAAGAGACCCTTGTACAGTAATTCACATGAACAACGGGCCTATCAGAAGATGAAACGAGTTAATATTAAATTCCTTGGAAGAAATAAAATATTAAGGGTAGAATTGGAGCAAGTAAAGGAACAATTGAAGCTATATGAGTGTCATGAGGGTTTAAACCTTTTGTTCCAAGCAGTAAAAAAAGTAGATTCTTTGTTGTCATCATCTTCGCTTGATGACAACAAATCGAAAGAAAATAGGTTATAGGAAGCAGGAGAAGCAGAGAAAAGGGGCAAATAAATTATGAACAAAGGACATCAAGATAAGACAACGATTCTTGCATCAAAATATAGTGTAGAATTGAAAGAGAAAGTGGCAAAGTGGCAAGAAAAGGTAGAGGTGCTTTCGAAAAAAATGGAAAAAATGGTGGAAAAGCAAGAAGCAGTAGAACCTTTATAGAGAGCCGAAAGAATGAGGTTTCGACATGCCCAATTGGAAATATCAAGGTTATAGAAGGTGATAGAGGCATTGAAGTTTGATAAACAATATTTGTGTCATCTGGGGCATTCCATGAGGGCATACTTTGTGCCTCAATCAGTTTACTCTATTTTTCTCAAGAGTCAAATGGCTTCATTACATGCAAGTGCTCTTGATGCAAGTACTAGCTATTACATTAACTTTGTAGATCAATTTTTGGCTCTGTACAATATTATGGGTGAGGAAGATAAAAATATTCTTTGTGATTTGTATCAGTTTGACATGGTGATGACAGGACACACTGAATGGGATCCAAAGCCATATGTTGGTGATGTACATATCAGGGCTTTTACATCCTTTATGCAGAATAAAATTGAATGGAACAAATCCATGTCCTTTGTTGATAGAATTGAGAACACAGAAGGAGTAAAATTAATAGGTGAGCCTAATCCTACCAAGTTGTTCGAAGAAAGAATTGAAATCATGAAAAGTACAAAATTTGTTGCTACCTTGGAATCAAATCAGAAGGAAACCCTCTCCTTTTGTGAAAATTTGATTTCCTTAAACATGCTTGAGACAATATTATGTATATAAAAGAGGCTACAATACCTTTCATTTGAATATGAGAAAAGGGAAACCTTGTTTTTATCTCTTTTTCACTCAACATTGGACAGAGTACCCAGATATATAGATTTCTTGAAATCATCGGGGACCCAATGGATTGGATTGAGCTTCAATTTCCCTATCCTTTGGAAAATTTTAGAGCCTGGGAAAGAGGATGAATTTTGGAAAGCAGTCATCATTCAACAGGGCTATAGGTTGCCATAGAAATCAAACTGAACAAGAATTGATTGGAGTCGATGGTATTTGGAAAATGTTCCCCACAGGGAACCAGACCCTAAATCTTCAGAGTAATTTGTTGCATTGGGACATGCAACGACTACATTTGGGGGGTGATGTTGAGACTACATTTTGATATTTCCTATTCCTATTCATAAGCCTTTTTTACTATTTTTTGCCATCATAGTCCACAAGGGAAACATTCTTTTTGGGGAGAACATGTAACTTTGCATAGGTAAAGTCTTGATTATTACTTTTGTATATCACGTGAATTAAGTGATATAATATATTGTGTGCTTACTTGTGTACAAGTTTATTTGCAAAAATGGTCAACAAGGCGCGATTTGGAAGCAATTGCAAATGCTATTGATCCAAAATGGTCAAACATGAGACGATTTGGAAGCAGTTGTGGATGTTGCGGATCTGGCATAGATCAAAAGAAGATCATGTTTTGACTAAACCAAGGGTGCAGAACAACAAATAAAATGTGAACGAGAACGAGAATGATGGATTCATATCAACATCTAATATGAATCCATCTGTCGCAAAACGTGATTTGGGGAAGACAATTTCATGGAAGTGTTATCTTTTAGCACAATGCTAGAATTTGTTACCATGTTGTACTTAGAAGCTAGAAGTAGAACATTGAATCGATTTGATTGATTCCATATGATTTTCATATTTTTTTTTGTATAAAACCCTGCTCGCTTTGAAGGGTGTGGTTAACCATTTTATGAAGAATATTATTGCTCTTGTATGTTTTGTGTGAGAATTAATTAAAGAAGATTTCAAGTTTTCTCTTTCAGTTATGGTGTATATCATGTTGTGTTGATTAAATATTTTCTTCTGTAAATTGTTTCCAATGTCTAGCGGAAGCAAGTAGGGCTCCCTTCTGAAACAAGATAATGTAGTTATTTTCCATAGTTAGGTTAGCATAATTCTTGGTTAGTTCATTCCTTCAAATCTAGTGCAAAGTGTTTATGTATGTGTGATTTGATATTTACATTATGGTGTGGTTTTCAATGAGTTCATGGTTATTGGAAATCTGAAGATTGTATTTTGCATGTTATTGGAAAAACCAGTTTTGTTTCATTGACCAAGTTCTCTATCTATTTAATATTTGTGTATGAATAAATCACAGAGCTCTCATAACTGGTCTAAGATCATTGTCTTAAGTTCATCCTTCTGAGGAAAAACTAGAATTATATATGAAAACAAGTGTGGTATTAATCTTTGTTATGCTTGTTATTTATCTACAGTTAGATTGAGCTTTGAGTGTTGTATATACTTTGCATGATATTCTATAAGTTTGTATGATCCCTGGTTTGACATTAATGTGGTAAAGTAGTTGCCTTTAAAAGACATCTAAAAAAAACCCAACAAATGTGAAGGTGGAGGGTGAGAAAAAAGAGGACGGCAGCATATATTATTTTTTCTTTCTATGGAAAGATAATAGAGGAAGGTGTGATCTAAAGTGTTGTTCTCAAACAAAGATACTTCATGTTGAAAAATTACTAGCAAACCATAATTAAATTTAGAAATTGGTACCTCCTCAAAATATGTGATTTGGAGTTGGATCTAGAACTTTGTACCATGATTTCACCAAAAGTTGTACCATGCTTTCACTACCTCCACACCTCCAAGTGGTCATATGTCCATTTCATTGAATACATCATTGTCTTGTGACTATTTCTCTGTCTCCCATTCACTGTCTTCATCATTGAGAGTGAATGGGAGATAAAGAAATAGTGATAAGACAATGATGGATTGAATGAAAGGGACATATGACCTTTTGGAGGTGTGGATGTAGTGAAATCATTGTACAACCTTTGGGAGGGTAGGAATTAATTGGAGACACAAAGGAAAAGGTTTATGCTTATTTTTCATGGAATGGATTATGAGCCAACATTGAGACTAGCCTACAACCCCCTCCTCCCTTAGCCAGTGTATCTAGTAATTAACTATTGGACATGGTGTTATGGTGTTGGCATTGATGTCAAAAAGGGTTAATATGGCCATCATTATCAATGGCTAATATGAAACTCCCGTTGTGATGTAGCTTGACATCCCTTAGCCACCCATGTAACTGATGATGTCAATGACACTTATTAGACCTATCTTGGATACAACAGAACTAATGCCTCCTACCTTCACCCATGGACGAGCTATATTTAGAAGGTTTTGGTAGAGGCTCACTGAAAAATGGAGAGGGAAGATCACTCCCATGTGACATGCGATTCAATGGCTTGTTACCAAAGAAACTTCAACCATACGCAAGCTATGGACGGTTGAGAATTGAGGAACATCCACAAGGAATTAATGTTATTGGAAAGGGATAAGAAAATGGTGGCATCTATGGGATATCGATTTGGATAGGTAACCATCTTAGGCGAGAAGGAGGAAGAGGATATAATCAACAAGTTTTTTCACCTTCATATGGAACTTATATTAGTAGATCATTTCTTACCACTCCATTTGGAATTCATAAGAAAGGATGTCCCTCTATCAATTTCCATTACTACCCCTCCTATGATGACTACCAGCTCATTGTCACAACCCATGTCAAGTGTAGTGTATGTACCAATAGTCACAATGCATGCAACTAATTCTAGATTTGAGTTTGGTGTTTAAATCAAACAAAAATATTCTACAGTGGAGTATTCAAGATAAGGGAGTGGAAGAGTGGAATCATTCAACATATGGCCACAATTAGTTCTTATGGTGGAATAAGTTGAAGGGGGAGATGGGCTCCGATTGCAACTTGTCATTGACTTGTGGAAGATAGATCTACGTGAGTGGGAAGAACCAAAATCACAATATAAATCATCATGTCAATCATACAAATCAATTGCAATTAGAAATGAAATAAAAACTCAAATACTTGGATATTCAGTGGTTGTCCACGTATGATATTCGTTTAATGTTGCTCCAATAGATCTCCTCCAGTAGTTGTTCTAATAATTTAACCAACATTTAAAGAATCAACAAAATAATAAAACAAATTAACAAACTTATTATGACTAAATAATAATTAAAAAAACTTGAGTGCATGAATACCTGAATGAGCTCCTCTTGGTTTTAAGAATAATTTATTCGAGAAGTCTAATCTTGGAGCAAACCTCCCTCGATTTGACGGAGCAACAACAAAGTCAACATTGACTTTGTTGTTGCTATGTTGGATCGAGGGAAGTTTTCTCCAAGATTATCCAAATCCTAATTTATTCTCGATTGAACATGGCCAACCACGTGAAGGTGGAAGCTCTTATGGCGACTCCCCCCCCCCCCCCCCTCCCTCACATCACTCTCAATTCCCCAGTACCCAAACTATCTACTATAAAATAGTTAAAAGAAAGACATTAAGATTCATGCATAAACACAAGCAAAACAACAAATTCATAAAGAAACATATGTGGTTTTGTGCATAAAGAAACATACATCAATTATTCATTAACATATAACATTCATTCATTCATTCAATTAGACACAAAATACTTCATCTCAATAAGTTTTATCATCAAAAGTATGTTTTCACAATATGGTACATGATGTTTCTAAGTACAATCATTTATTTTTCGGTTTATTTATGTTTGAAATGAATTCGGAAAGTAGGTCGGCAATTCCTTCTTCGCCTTCAAATGTTCTGGCCTCTGCATGTCTTATTGACAACCTGGTCATGTACTCATGATGTCGAGGTTGTTACAAGGGGGGGTGCGGATCATCAACTGCAATAAGATAGAAATGTTAAATTGATATTTTTTGTTATTATTATTACAAGTATTTCATTAATAAAAAGATCATTACAGTGTTCTTTACCTGCTTGAGTCGCAGAGGCAAACGAAATAGTTTTATATGTGACCATATGATCCTATTCTTGTCTAGCCTCATCGTCTATATGCTCTGGAGTTGAAGCAGTTAAGGTTATAATTAATACACCATTTGCAATTAAATATTTTTAATTGTAATCCACACTACATTTTTTATAGCACATGAAATACCTCTAGTACATAGTTGCACGCCACCTTCACTAGGTGGCACTATACCATCACTAGGATGTGTTCCACTAGTGGGGACACTTCTTTCTTCATTGGTTTCCTGCTTAAAACAGACAAACACATTATTGTATGACTGAAAATAGAATGTACAACTAATTAATTATAAACAATGTTTGTTGATTTTATTTACCCGTGTGTCGGTTTGAGTGCTGGAAAGTTGTGTTTGCCCCAAGTTTTTCCTGTGTTCAACAATGGCTTTAAAGTCGTTCTTGAAAGCAAGCTTGAGGTCTTCCTGTGTTGGAGCTTCTTTGAACTCCAATCCCTGCATATTTGCATAAGAACATAATTTTGATTCTTTTGTACGACCAATTTTGAGTAACCACTCGGGCCAAGTTTGTGTTGCCCATGTTTTTCTATTCTGACCTTGGTGGCTTTAGATGTGTCTGGGAGCCTATATTGAAAAGTTTAAAATACATAATTAGGTGTCGCAATGATGATTAAGCATCATAATTACATTATTAGAAGTGTCGCATACCTTCCTGAGCCATGTGGTGTCTTTCCTTCTTTTCAGAGCATCTTCTCCTTTGCATATTCCTGTAGGGCCTTCCACTCCATCCCAAGAATCATTGGAGGATGCTCATACTTAGGGTTCTTTTGTAGATGAAACCTATATTGGTCCCATGGATATTTTAAATATACACCTACTTTTGAGGAGGCTCCATATTTGTTGAAGGAGCCCTCACCGAACAGACCGACTAAATTGTTAATGAATTCATCTATTAACTTGGAACTTTGGGAATTCCACGTTGTGTGTATGGTGGGCCCAAATATATCCAAGTTCAAGTCATTCATGCGCTTATAAAATGTGTTGTTTCCTGCAAAAACATATTATTATTAGTTTAAAATGATTGCACATTATACATAAATTTCAATTAGATTGTACATAATAAATAAAGCACATCTTAAATACCTGGAAGCTTTTATATTTTCATAGGGATGAGCTCATCGTTTACCAAAAAGGTAACTGGTAGTGTTCCCATGCTAGTGACACAGGAATATCTAGGAAAGCATGCTTCAAAATGTGCAAAGCCATGCTCTACATCCACATCATCCTGTGCACATTCTAGCATGTGCTCGTCAGGGTCGGGTGTAGTACCAACATCAACCTTGGAGGGTGTACCAATCTGAGTGACTGGCATGCTAGTATGATGTTCTATCAGTGTAGCAATGGCACTGGTACCGACACCGGCCTCCGTAGGCACATCCTGGGGATCACAATCCTGTAAAAACTCCTGTAAAAATAAAGAGTTTTTTATAAAAGACTAGTAAGAGTATAAAAATTAAAATCCAAAACAAATAAACGGGATAAATAAAGATTTTTCTTACCCCATAGCGTTGAATTTTTTCCATCAAGGATGTAATTCTTTCCTTTATCACTTATGACTCTAACTGAATCTAAATCAAGGAAGCAAGTTCGACATTTGATTTTCAAACAAGCTTCCTTATTGTTTGAACTAGGTTGGTGGAGGACTAAATTTGTTCATCAATAATATCTTCCTATGTATAATATATGGACTTCTCTAAGGTTGTTGCCTTCCCCCTATCACCCTGGTACAATGGTGTTGCCAACAAAGCAATGTCGATATAAGAATTAGAAAAAATTGAAGAAAATGAAATGTATGCAAATTGATTTACTTGTAAAAAACATAACATCAAAATATTTACAACTTTGAGGAGTGATCCTAGTGTGGTAGCAAAGAGAGGATCGGTATTATCATTAAATGTCTTTCCATATGAGTTTTTAGTTCTAGTTTAGAGGATAATATTCAAGACAGTGTGTGTTTCTTGTCTTGTCTTGGAAAATCTTGATGAGCAAGATGTTGAAACATGTCTTAGTGTTGGTCATGGACTATCAATGGTTTGTGAAACATTAACTGATGTAGATATATTGCAGTAAATGACAATCATAAAATAAAAGGGTCAATTCTTACAGGTTGCATAAAATAGTATAAGTACCAACCTCATAATAGCAACATCTATATCCCCCAGATGGGGTGACACATGGTGCACACATGTCAACAAATGAGTTGGCTACGAGGGAAGTTAAGGACCCTCGCCGACACCCTCCTTCCTTGTCTAATCGATATGCCTAACATTCATTTCCACCAAGGTTAAGTGCATTGGGAGGGAATGAGAGTCTTAATGGTAACTCGGGTTCAGCTCCTTGGTACAGGTACGAAGGAACAAAGTTGCATTAACCAAGCACTCATGGCAATCATAGCCATCAATTCCTCCTTCCTCATGCATAATTTTTTCTCGCAGTGGTTTTTATCTTTGGCATTTGGCTTTATTTTATTATTTCCTCCTGGTTGTTATGATTCGTGCCTGCATTGCCTTAGTAAGTCTTCCTCTGTTTCTCTTTCGCACCTCTGGACACCCCATCATCTTCTGCTTCCTCTCTACACTTTGCCTAGCCATGCCTCATGAGAGAGGTAAGTCTCGGTGTGAGCCAAACTACTATAGTCTGGTCGGCAAGCACAAACGCCTAGGACCAACCTCTCTCTCTCCCCTTCCAGGTGACAATTTGAAACCCTTACCCTACTCTGACCAAAACTAGTATGATGCGGCTCTTCTAGAGCTCCGTCCGTCTAACAAAGAGCATTTTCATGGAGGTTGTCAGTGGAAGATGAGATTCCTTCCAACTGGGAGGAAATTCTTCCAAATTTGTCTAAGATCACCTTGGAGTAGCGACCGGACACAGGTACCATCGCCCCTTTGATTTTTTCAGAGATATCTAGGAGAGGTTGTATGGTTGAAGAGGAAATCCCTCCTCAAATGGAGGATCACTGTAAGAATTTTTTCATTGCCAAGGATGAGGACTCTAGAATAAATTGGGAGGAATGTTGGAATGAGGACGACACAGAAGAACATGCTCACCCGGCTCCCAGGTCTTGTAGGCTCATGGAAGACCACCTGGTCTTGATTTTCGAGATGTGAAAGGATTTGGCAGAGCAGCTGCACAACCAACATAACCTCAGTAAGCACTTGGACGTCTTGTTCGATTCTCTGTCAAGCAAGCCTGCGAAAAGTCGATGCCCGACTTGTTGCTAGCCATTCGCCTTCAAAGTCCGCCAGGATGGACGTTATCTAGTCTCCTTACTATTTTTTCTCTGGTTTTAGTGATAAGTTTTTTGATAAATTCAAACTCTGGTTCTGGTTCATTAGTTGGTCGAGGCACTTAGTCGACCGCCTGTTCTGGTTTCCACGCTTGAGGCAGAACAGGTGGCAAGTCCCCATGTTCTCTAACACATATGTCATATTTTGGTCTCTGAACAATGTTGCCCACGTGTTCTAGTTTCCACTTATGTGGCAAAACAGGTGGCAAGTTTTGGTGTATACTCAGACATGTGTAGCTTTTGCTAGCCCAAGGTAATACAATACTTTTTTATTTACAAAAAAAAATAGCAACGTCTATATCTACTCGATTCAAATTGTAATCAATCAACAACTCTTCCCCTGCAACTATTGTTTTATTTCACATACAAATACATGATTTCCTTCACGCCCCTCGAATACGCAATTGGGTTGCTTATTTGTGGTCACATGTCGTGTACTGTTTATAAACCCTGCAATATAAATAGATGCTCCTTTATTTTGATCATTGTCTTTTAGTTGTATATAATTTGCAGCCACACCATATCTTCACATACTTTTGTATATTGGACTAGTCGTATCCAATCTTTATAGATGTAACAAGGTCCCACATACTCCATCAATTTAATTATTCCACCATAACAAACCTTTATTCCATCTATAGAAAATAGCCCCAAACCATGTAATGACTATGGAGAAATGTGCTATATCCTTTCATTGACACAAAAATCAGTGTTTATTTGAGGAAGATCCTTGGGTACCCATTGTTTCACTAGATGGTTGTACCTCAAGGCCACCTCGATGTCGTCTATGCTCTCATCATCATAAGAACATGACCCCCTTTAGCAAGAAAAAACTCTAGGCGTTTATGGAATTTTCTTCTGATCTTCTCACCTCTAGTTGATCTTCGCATGTTAGACCTATTAGATGTCTCACTTTCCTCTATTATACTTGAACTTCCCTCACTCGACGAAGATAGATCTGAAAAATACATGTTTGGTTGTACGTCCTATAATAGTCCATCAAATCAAAGAAACAATTAGCGAGTGTTATAAGGGTTGTGATGAAGCATCTTGAGGAAACCAAGTATGGTACATTTGCTAGATTGTGGCAATTCCACTAGATATAGCACATATCAATTTGTATGAACTTCGGGAGAGCCCATCCAACAAGGTTACAAGTTTTTGCAATATCATGTAAAGTCCTCCATAAATATTTGATAGGATTTTATCTTCCAAGCCTATAAAACTACACATTTGGAGTCATCCCATCATCAATGTGTCATACTAGATAAGACAAGAACAAGAAAAAGATAATAAGTCACATTAGTTGATAAGAAAAAAACAAGCAAGAGATAATGATGAAGACAATATGAAAACTTGGATGGGATGGTGAAGGGGCATTAAAGGATAAGAATTAATTGAAATGTGTGAAATGTAATTATGAGCTATTTTAAGTAATTATGAATTATTTTAATTAATTATGTTATAACATATGTTAACATATTACAACAACACCCACTATCTATGACCCCCCACTACAAGCAGTGCACATGCCTAAATAGAGTGTTTTAGATGAGATCCATGCCCCCGATTGTTGTAGTTAAGACCAACTCCATAACAAATATTTCCCAACCCCATGACAGAGACCACCAAAAGAGGGACGAAGCCATAAAACATATTTGTAGTGTGGATTGCATTACATGAGATCCTGGGAATGTTTTAATTTCCTCCAACCTACGATCTCATGACTTGGATTACATTTCCCCCATTTTGTGGAAAATAATCTAGTGGTTATCCTTATTAGCCCAACTATGTGTCCACTAGAGATGCCATTGAAATTCTAGCACCATCTCAATATAACTTTGCGGTGGAAGTCTACTTGCATTCTGACATTCTATAACTCAAAATTGGGGTATTACTTTCCCCTCCCCCTTATTTTGGCATTGTCCTCGATGCATATACAAAAGAAGAAGACTTGGTTGCTTCCAAGTTTCCATCTCAACATTTTTTAAGCTGCCGACAAAACAAGCTTTCACATCAAACATCTTCTTTCAGCTTCTTGGTCTATAGAATTGCTTTATCTATATAACCAAGATGTAGATCCAAGATGCAAATCCCATTCGAGAAGCTTAGCTACAACATATCACAAATTCATTTACTTCAAGGCATTATCATACTTCACAAGCATATCTCATTACTCTTTTTGTCCTTTCAGAAGCATTATATTTTATATATTCCATTGTAGATCACAGTTGCAGATGTTAGCTGATACTTCCAGTTGTGGATCCCTCATCTTTTACATTCTTCAAATCTTCAACATTCTACGAGGATATTTTGGCTTCAGAATTCAACATTCTGGCATTCCATAACTCAAAATTGGGGTATTACTCCCCCCCCTTGTTTTGGCATTGTCCTCGGTGCATATACAAAAGAAGAAGACTTGGTTGCTTCCATGTTTACATCTCAACATTTTTTAAGCTGCTCACAAAACAAGCTTTCACATCAAACATTTTCTTTCAGCTTCTTGGTCTATAGCATTTCTTTAACTCTATAGTCAAGTTGTAGATCCCATTCCAGAAGCTTAGCTACAACATGTCACAAATTCAGCTACTTCAAGGCATTATCGTACTTCACAAGCATATCTCATTACTCTTTCTTCCTTTTCAGAAGTATTATCGTTTATATATTCCACTGTACATATGATTTGTTGATCATAGTTGTTACTTCTGATTTTGGATCCATGTTCTTCTACAAAGGGTTCAAGTTGCACACCATCTAGATGGCCAAATTCCATTGTCACGACTTCTTAATCAAATTATGTTCTGAATCTAATCCAAAGGGATAAACAACCCTAGAATTGATGTAGGCGATTTGATACCTTTCTAATGATATATAATATGTTAGGTTTTTAACCCTTGGTTGTTGTGAGCGAACCTTTGCAAGTTCAAGACTAGTTTTAGAGCAGTATCTTGGTGGCAGAGGTTCAATGTTTAATGAAAATGCATTCATAGCTCTTATATCGTTAATTTAATGTACATATCAATTGAAATGAAGGCAACAAGAAAAAACATTCAACCACATTTGTGAACTAGGTCATGAATTGAAATGAAGGCAACAAGATTCGAGGTTTTTTCTTTCTATCATTTTTTCCCTTCCTCGATCACAAGTTAAAACAAAAATTGGTCATGGCAAGATCAAGAAGGAACTACTAATAAAACATAGCAAGTAATCGAAACATTTATAGATTTGGATGCCATTTTTCGTCTAGGTGGGCTCCTGATATGTCATTATCGACGCCCTAGGTCTGTCTCTATGGCTCCTTGGATGTGGGGTCACTCTATCTCTTGTCTGTGTAGGTTTGCAGGGTCCAGGGGTCTCTGTCGTGGGGTCACGCTGTCTCTTTTCTGCATGGGTTTGGCGATGTCAAGGGTTTGCAGGCTAATCGACAGGTCTCTCTATCGCGGGGATGTAATTTGAATGGACATTGATCGATTGTGGTGTGTCGCAGGAATGTAATTTGAATGGGAGGCAATTGATTGTTATAACATATAACATATGTATAACACACACATATATATATTTTAATTGATCATATTTGAATTTTGAATTTGGTCAATGGCATTTAATTAATATAAATTTATATTAATCCATACTTATTTATTTCCATACATTTTAATTGTTATACCAATGCCATTTTATTTACTTATAATATTTTTAGAGAGACTTACAAAATACAATTAAACACGAGATTAAAATTTAAAATCTTTATAATGTGGCTACTTATAAACACCATTTAAGAGGATACTTCCTATAAAGTCCATTTTCACATCAAGAATGTGTTACATTCCTAGTCGAAGCTCTAAAAAAGTAAGAGAAAGTGGAAATTATTCTATTATTGCTTAGATAATCATGAACATATGCATGGCTTGAAAATGAAATTTAAGATTATTATATTGATTTAAATATTATATATTATTTGATCCATTTTAATTATAGATTGAGTTAGTATTGAGAGGATTTACTATATAATCTCTAACACATACAAGCCATAATATATACATATATTCACTAAATTGTATAACCCCTATAACCCTTACACCCTATAATTCCACTCCCTTAATCCATGATACTTGTAATACTTATCTCTTTAAATGTTATATCTCATGTAAACTATATATCTCATAACACCTAAAAATGTTATATCTCATGTAAACCATATATCTTATAACACCTAAAAATAATTCTTGACACCACAACTTATATAACCTTTAATATTACCCACAACCCTAATATTACTTATAGACTTTAGTATAAACCCCATAATTGCTAACTCAAATCACTCATAACCTATCACCCAAAAACTATATAACCTAAATAACTAACACCCCTAAACTATTTAACAACAAACATGAAAATTCTATCACATGCAATCTATATAACCCTTATAGTACACAAGTACTATCATCTCCAAACCATAACCCATAATTTATGTGAACCCTATAACCCTTATTATTTGTAACCCATATATCCCTTAACTTATAATTAATATATCACATAACCTCTATTTAACCCTCTTGTATAACTTCTCATCCAATAATCCTTAACACATATAATCATTATTTCCTTTAAATTTGATCACTTTAACTCTTAACCCCTAATGACATAAGTGACAAAAGAATGTTATCAATAATGAGGAATATTTAATAATGAGGAATATTTATAGAGGATGGGACACACCTTGGGTAGGTGTGCATAAGTTTTATAAATTTGACATGAATAACTTGAAGATCTCTTAGGGAATGAACTCAGTGTAGGGTTAGGTGTAACCCCTTGCCCTATGGTAGGACACATTATAGAAATGGCCTTTTGTCTTACACATGGTGCACTACAATTTTTCTTGACTTGATTAAGGTAGATAGTTGGTTATAAAGTTGTGTTATCGCTAGAGTTGCAATGAAAGTAGCATTAGATGTGACCTAGTTGCACCTATGTTACCAAGGTACCTAGCCATCGAATTGATTGTGATGGCTTGCACCAAAACATTCCTTCGAAAGTATTATATTTCTTACAATAGGAGGCTCTTAGTCAAGGGTAGGGGTGCTCCTTTCACTAGTAGTTGTTTCTAGAAACTTCCGATGAAGATGCCATAGGAACGACGAACATGTTGATTGAAATGGCTTCATCGCAATATGATATTGATAACGATGATGTATAATTTCATCTCCTTCATGGTTAGGTTCTAATTTTATCATTTCATTGTCGAATTCTTTGTGTGAGTTGTATTTGAGTCTCGAAACACTCTGATATCGTCAACGCATGCATCTACTATAACCATGTCAAATTTTAGTGCATACAAGCACAACTGAAAAAAATTCAATGTTGGCCCCATTCACAAGTCACTCTACGCGGGGTCAAATTATAGAATAATTTCCACTAAGAGGTAATTAATGGACAACCTTGAAAATTGTTAGACGGACCAAAGTTAAAATTGGAGATGATGGTATAAACTAGAATGAGTTTCTCTTGGTTTCAAGAATAATATATTCTCTACTGAACAAGGCCAACCACGTGAAGGTGGAATCTCATATCCCCCCCCACACATCACTCTCAATTCCCCAATACCCAATTTATCCACTATAAAATATTTGAAAGCAACATAGTAAGAATCAAGCATATAAACTAAGAAAACAAAAATTTAACGTAAATGAAAGAGAACAAATAAACTAAAAACATATAAATACAATATACCTCTTGCATTTCAACATTTCGTTATCATTAATCTTCTTCTTCATCCAACTCAACATCTGTATCATCCACTTCATAATTGATGTTGTAAAGATTGGCCATATCATCATCATCATCAATGTTGTCATTTCCAATCATAACATCGTCTATATCATCGTCATGAACATTGTCTCCTACATTTGGTTCGACTTCTTCAAGTTCTTCATCTAAAACATTGTCGATAACATCTTCATCCAAAACATTGTTCAGAACATCTCCTTGAACTTCTATGAAGTCTTCGTCTGATACATGAACTAATTGGTCCTCTACATCATCTTCTTCCACTACATTATACATTACCTGTCTTCCTCTTGGATCATATCTAACAACATAAGACCAACACCCTCTACCTGGAACCTCTGAGTAAAAAACATGTTTGCATTGGCTTGGAAGAACATAGGGCTCTGATCTTAGCTCAACATTCATTGTATTAACCATGGTAAATCCATTAGTATGTTGATTAAYAGTTCTATCAGGATCACGTTCATTCATTCGTAGCCTGTACCATTTGAAGTCGAACGGAACTAATTTGAAGGATTTAAAGTCACACTCAAGTATATCATCCAAAAACCCATAATATCGATTTTCATAGACTTCTGGGTGTCTGAMACTTCTAGAGGAAACATTAGTAGCATGAAATACTACAGTTATCCCACTATCATAAGTTTTCATCTTTTCATCCAACTTTTTGATGCAAAATTTGCAACCATTGCACCAAATAGCCTTGTGGTGTTTCAACTGAAATATGCCAAACATGCAAAAACTGCATTGTCAAATGATAAACATATTTATACTTGGAAATTATGCAAATTTATAAGAAAAAAAACACGCCATATACATCAATATAATATTCAAAAAAAATAAATAGTATGGGTGCATATGCTTGCATGTTTATCTTTTAAACCATGTGCTAAATCAATTTCCCTCTGTGTAAGATTGGTATCTCCTTTATGTTCAACTTCTTTGACTAATGTAGCCACACCATACCATGATAATCTACATTATTAGATTGTATACATCGTTCAATCCATACCTTTATCCAATCAAGATTGTTTGCAATGTATAAATGTATTGCATCCCACTCTTGACCAACTGTATTAAAATAAAATAATTGACATATAATCAATTACCATGGTACATACCTTCATAATAATGGATTATGCAGGAAGACTAAAAATTAAATAAGTACGATATACATAAAAATAAAAGATCAAATGTATTATAAATCCCCACCATCTACTTACATGTCACTTTCCTCATTCTACCTTTGTCCAATAGGTGCTCCCCTTCAAATTTGTTGATGGAGTTTACATCCCCAAATGTGATCCACAATAATACTTGCAGCTATCTTAGGAAGATATTGAGTAATATAAACCATGGTTTGATATACCATATATCCCTCTACCATAGAACCCCCATGACGTGCTCTTTGTCTAACCAAAGCCTTCAATTATTTAAAGTGCCTCTCAACCATCCACGTTGACCTTGTGTGTACAGGACCACACTTTTCAATCTCCTCAACTTGGTGTACGAGGTAGTGTTCTTGTGCATTGAAAAATGTCAGAGGTAGATACTTTTGCATTTCACAAATTAGACGAGGAATTTGTAACCTCCAATACTTTATATCTTCTTTATAGATTTCTTTAGATGACAACCATCTACAAATGATGCAAGCAAATCACAGGTTTCAACAAAAAAGTATATAGTACTACATTACAAGTAAAACACATGCATTCAAATATATGTTGTACAACAAATTGAACAAATTACACTTTGCATATAAATCACCACTTACCTCATGTAGTTGCCAAGATCATATATAACTTGTTTGACATTGTTGTCAAAGTTGTCTGGAAGAGATAGAGGTAAAACATACTCTAACATAAAAAATGAAACATTATTTATTCCCAAATTAGTAGAAAAAAAACACAAAGATTGTTACGAGGAAAATCTCTCTATGGCTAGGGGCAAACCACAACAGATGGAAATGACTGTAGAAATCAACTATAATCTCAAGTATGCTACATAAAAAAATATGCTAACAAGACAGGATAAGAGGCCTACCTCGTCCAGACGTTCGATCAAGTCCATTGTTGAGCACTTGACTCAAAGCAATATACCTGCAAATAGTCTTCAACAACCAAGCAATGCAAGCATATGGTGATAATATATGATGTTAGCACATTCAATAACATAATCCATCAACATTCATGAAAAATACGCCCATGGAATAATAATTCAAATATTTGTGAAATGTTAATTGGACGAGAAAAGAGAATTTCTATTAAGATATAATCAACAGAAGTGAATAAGTTACAGACTATCGTGTCTGGACGATTCGAAACCAAGAAATTAAGTTCCTTCCAGCTGGGCCTCCACCAAAGGCAAGCTCATATAAGAGAGACAATGAAGTTCTCAATCAGTAAGGGAAGAGCTTGGGGGTTGAACAATGTGTTCAGACTTATAGGACAAAGGGATGCAGACTCAATGTGAAGTCAATAATTTCTGCAGAGTAACTTTGCTCTCAAAGTTGAATTCTTTCTCCTCTTTTCCATAGCTCGAATTTGGTCCATTTATAGCCTTCAAATGGAACTGAAGGGTCAAGTCAGAACGTTTTTAGTATATGGAAGGCCAAGGATCATTGATCTCGTGATGTGATATGGAAACCCAACACTATTTTTCAATTTTGGGCACATTTCTCGATGTACACGTGTTGTAGTGGTGCAACCTGTGTATATGCATGTTGTATAGTAGGCAAGGTGCGTATATGTGGAAAAATTATATTTTTAGCTCTAGGATTTGCAAAAAGGGACTTCAAGTCTGCTTAGGGAAATGGAAAAAGGCCTTATGTGCAAGATTGCATGGGGTGAGGCAAATCTTGCTATAACAGATGCCCCCTAATGTGTGAGGTCAGAGGAGTATATATGATGGCCGAAATACATTATATAAACCCAGAAGTGGAGTAATGGGGACCCATGTAGTGTCCCTAAGGACGAGTCCCTGTTGTAATTATGTTTATAGGTTGGTGAGCCAGGTGTATATAAGTTGGCGGGCTTATGTGTTTATTAGGCCGAAGAGCCTAGGTGTTAAAGGCCAGAAGCCTGATTTTGTATATGTAATTATGCAGATCATTAATAAAATATAAACATCGTTGTGTGCAGACTGACCACGAAGAAAGAGTGATGGGGGACTAAGATTCCACAAGGTTGGGTAAGGGAGGAGGCTAAGTGTGTGGGCCTAGGGGCTAAGCTAGGGGGCTTACCTCTAAAGGGGATAATAATTTATTATTATTTCCTTAAGGCTAAGGTGGACATGTTGAGTGTTGTCTGGAGTTCATGTAAAGGGAACATGTGCTAAGTGGAACTCATGCAGCTCCAGGAAGACAAGTGTAGACCTGGGTGCATGCAGTTAAAATTGATGAGTCGGTCGTGTTTGGGGAATTCTTCCAACCTCCACGAGAGTTCGTTGGTCATTCGGACATCCGAAGTCTGAACCTGTTTTGCCTCTGCAATCGACCTCTGTGTTGTTTCCTGGTCACGAACCCAGTGAGAACGTGTGGGAAAACCGACTGATTGAGTTGCGTCTTCCGTGAAGCCCGAGCATCCCGTAAATGTCTGTGTTGTGTGTGTGTCATAATGGTTGGTTGTTGCGGCCACACAGTTCCTCAACTGAGGGTGGCTTGCTGTCATCGATTGTTTCTTACTGAGTCATGTTGTGTCTTAGTGTGGACGGTTGTCGTTTTTGGATGTCCATACCCAATTTATGCTTGCTACTGTCATCTTGTGTGAATGAGTGTTGAACCGTTGTTGTTGTCCTCATCTTGCTGGAGATGAGTCGAGGAGTGTGCTAAAGAAGCGGGTTGTCAGGCTCGCGGTAGAAGAGGTAGGTTGTCAGGCATGTGAGCAACTCTCTCCATGTGAGAGAGTTTGCTGGGAAGTGTTTTCTCCCAGAGAGAGTCCAACACCAACTACAAAGTTCTGAGAATTCCTGATCCAGCCTGTTGTCGAGACCCAAAGAGGGAGGTGAAGCACTAATGGACTGTGCTTGTGAAGGTGTATACTCTTGGGTGGAACGGGCATGTGGGGAATGAGAGTCTATGAGTAGTGGGCGTAAGAAGGCTCCTGGAGAGAATCCTTTTGAATGCACTGTGCAGTTTTCCTGTAACCTCAACCTAGTCTAGGATTCCCTTGCCCTGGGTGGAGCTTAGTCCCAGCTCGGGGGTGACCCACTGCTGAGCATGATGAGCAATGTGGTCTATGGCTGGGAGGTTCATGGAAGGTCTACACGTAGTTGGTGTAGTTACTCCAGTTTCAAAGATAAGTATCATCATGTGTTTAATTTCAATTAAAATGCATGTCTGTGATGCTTGTATGTTTTCATGTATTCTGTTGCATGTATGAATTGTTGTTTAATTATATTTAAGTCTGTATGATGGCAGTAACTCTATGTTAAATGTGCTAATTTGATTTAATGCATATTATTTATCTAAGTGTATATTCCACAGTAGTGGCATTGCCCGGCCTGTGGGTGGCCGAGGATGTTACAATATGGTATCAGAGCTTTAAAGGCTAAGTTAAGGTTGTGTTGGTAGCATTACCTGGTCTTTGGAAGGTCGGGGATGTTACAAAATGGTATCAACGCCACGGTTTTCAATACTTATCCTAGATGGGCCATGTTAGTGGAAGTTGAAGCAAGAGTTTCAGAAGGAGTTGTTGTTGAAATGGACAAAACTCAAGTTCTGACCCATGGTTTTAATGTCAAATTTGGATGGGTTAGATAAGTGGTCTGGACCTGAAGTATCAGGTGGAAATTGTGTTAAGAGGAACCAATTTCAAACCTCAGAACCTTCTTGAGTGCCAAGAAGTTACCTTGGCCGTGTTATGAAGCTCAGGAGGAGTAGCGGTGTCGTAAAACCACGACATAAGTGGTATTGGGCCACAAAGTAATGTGAACCTTAGGATCTGTTCGGGAGAAGGAGAATCCTTCACGACCGTCAGATCTGGTAATGTTGTGAGGCAGTTAGCCATGAATTCCTTTGGAAATCCGCAGAGTAACAGAGTTTGTTCTGCACCGTAGGATTTGTTTGGAAGGAAGGGAAATACCTTACGACCGTCAAACCTAGGGAAGGTGTAGAAGAGTTAACCTGGAATCCCTTTGGACTTCGTGACTTCGGTGAAGTTGATGCAAAATAAGAGAGAAGTCTAAAGCTCTGAAGCCCGAAGAGCCGAAGGGGTGAGTCATGATGACATCACCTAGAGGTGATGTGGACACATGGGATGTGTGCCACGTGTCAGTGGGTTTCAAACTCGTGGAAATTTGAAATGCCATATGGAACGTGATGTGTGACACCCATCTGATTGGGCCACGAGTCAACCGCTAGTATTCTACCACGTGGCATCCTGTATGAGCAGGGTTAGTGGTGCCCGAAGTTACGTAACGTAGTTAAAGTTCGGGGGACCCACAATGGCATTGATCACGATACATCAAGATCAACGACCAGAAGGCATTGCGGGGACCCAAGTTGCACGGGAGTTAATTCTCCAAGGCGGTCCCGCAATCCAAATCACAGTTTCACCGAGGGGTTACGTGTCAGCGTTAGAAGAATTGTTGGATGAAAGGCAGCTTACTCCAAACCATCGTTGCATGCCCCCACAATTGGAAAATGTTAAGTGATGTGACGTAATGACGTCACTAAAGGTGATTGGGAATGTTCGGAGATTAAGAGTTCGAATGCGCGGATGTGAAATTCTCCGAAGTCCGGAAGCTTTGAAGTTCCGAAACTCAGATGCCTGAAGTTCCATAGTAAGTGTCAACTGTCGGATGCTGAGTAGACGTGGAGGGTTGATCCGCCCTACGTTGTGAGTTCGGTAATCTAGAACTCCAAGAGATTGTTGTGTGGTGCTTTGAAATCTTTTGAAGCCGAGGGTCGAAGGCCCGAGTAAGCACCTACTGATCTAGTGCTTAGTCATGGCCTGTGATCACATGGATTGGGGACTGAGAGAAAGAGGCTAGTGCGCAAAAACGATTACAGAGCAGAGAAGATCTCGGAAAGAAAATGAAATATGAACATTTTCTTAAATCAGATTGGTTTGAATGTGTGAACTGGTGAAGTAACAAATAAGTTTCAATTGTTTCTCTTCTTTGAGTTTTCTAGTGCAAGCAATGCACATTGTCCACAAAGAGTGCGTTGACAGAAGTAATTTAACCTTAGAGAAGCTCGGAGAGATACCATTGAACCTTCATCAGCAAAGGTGCAAGGAGTGCACAGGAAGAACTCTATGTTGAGTTCAGAGACAGAAAGATTCACTGAGAAATCTGCAGGGCTCTGTCAGGCGGGCATCGAACGAGTGCAAGTGTGCACAAAGAGAACTCTTTATCGAGTTCAGGGATAAGAGTATCAGAGGAAGATACTCACAGAGCTGTTGAACACTCTGTAGAAAACACTCAACAAGGTGTGCTTTGAGTAGAAAGTTGCCAGGAGGGCACAAAGTTTTCCTCTGAAAGGAAACAAAAGGGCTGAGACCCTTAGGAGACTGAGTAAATCAAAAATCTCAGAAGAGATAACGCAAGGAGTGTGTGGGAGACAGACTCATTCTAATTCCTAAAGCTCAGAAGAGATAATGCTTATGAGAGTGAAGATGAGATCTAGGAGGCGAACTCGTAGGAGAAAGGTCAAAGGCCGAAGCCTTTGAACACTGACAAAATCTTCCAAAGCGGAAGAAGTCAAAAGCTCAGGAGGAGGAGCGACAACAACTGTTAGAACGGTTGTGGGGAGGATCTTGGACCATTAGATCAACGTCCAATAGAACAAAGGAAGCACAGAGGAGAGGAATGGATCCCATCCGTTAGGTCTGAGCGTGAAGGACCAGTAATCGTTGGATTCGGAGGTAAGCGCACGAAACTTAACCCTAGGGTGCACAGGAGAAGTGGACTTGTCAAAGTCTCGAAGTGATTTGGGACCTTCCATCTTCAAGGAGGATAGGTGGCATAAGATCCACAACTTCGGAGGTTTGCGAACAAGGAGGAGGAGAAAGAGCCGAAGTAAATCTTGGTCGTTGACTCAAAAGTGGATGCGTGGTGCCAGATCTGGAACTCTGCAGAAAAGTAGAGGATGAAAGCACTGAATTCCCGAAGGAGATCTTGATCGTTGATCGAGGAGGAGGTCAAAGGACCGTTGATCTAGTCTTGGTCAAAAAGAGCCGAAGTTCCGAAGAGAATCAAGGCCAGTGATTTGGAGAGGACGCGTGGTAGAAGATCTGTCACTCCAGGGAAATTCACTCTGGAGATTTGTGTGTGTGGAGACGTGAGAACTCCTGAAGGCCGGAGAGCCGTAGTTCATCAAAACCATCTGATTGTTGAGGACAGGTGTCATTAGATCTTCCACTCTGGAAGATTACCATAGGGGAAAAGTAGATAGTTGAGAGTTGAAACTCCCAAGGGTCAGAGAGCCGGAACCAATCGTAGTCGTTCGTTTGGAAGGGAGTTATGTGTCGACAAATCGCGAAGATCTGAGATCGTGTGTGAAAGGAGAAAAGGTCATTGATTGGACAGTTGGCCAGAGGCAGGTAAAGGATATATAGCAGCCATTGATCACGGATCATCGCCGAAAGTGAAAGATCGACGGTCAAGAAGAATTGTGGGGCCAGAAGTTGCTCAGATGTTAAAAATATGAGAGCGGCCCGCAATTTATACCACGGTTTTAACAAAGTGATACATGGCAGCTGGAGATGAATTGTGGGGTGAAAAGCAGGTTGGTCTAAAACCACTCTTGCTCGCACCCGCAATCACACACTTACGTGAGGTCATAGCCCAGGGTCTTATGAAGGAAAGGGCTAATGAAAAAGGGGCTAGCACTTGAAACTTGGAGTTTTGGAAGCGCGCAGGAATAAGCCTGTGGGTTTGTCATGACCTGCACACAGGAGAATAGGAGGCCTGTGTATAATTGTTTTGGGTTCAATCACGAGCCCAAAGAGTCAATTTGACTCAAAAGATTGAAAGATCCTTTGATCGGGAGGTTAGCAGACCCCGCTGAAGTAGGGGCACTGTGTCGAAAGTGCTCAGGGAAGAAATAGTCATGTACAATGACTACAATGAGAGCATAAGAAGACTCGGGAATCTGGGAAGAATTGAAGACTTCTGGGATCAACAAGGAAAATTTGCACACGGAAAAGAAGTTGCTGCAATTTCTGTGGTAGCAAGTATGTTATGGCTTGTTGGGTCAGCCAGAGGAAAGAATGCTTGCATGTTTGCAAGTGTTGTTGGTGATGTTGTTGCATAAGGAGTGAAGCAACAGAGAGTTGAAGTGTTGGTTATAAGTTTGATAAAAAGAAGCATGAAATCTTCTACTGCCATCAGACATTCAGGTAGTATAAAATTTATTAATGGCAGTCATGCAGGTATGAGTTTTTATTACTCTTTTTGCATAATTGCTGAAAGGAAATTTAGGTAAGAATTTCCTCAACCAAAGTTATTATATAAAATCACATGATTATATTATCGAATGCATACCACTGGATGTGGTAAAGG